>VXBC01001371.1:193764-209631 GCA_013399945.1 Ploceus nigricollis | reverse complement strand
GCGGAGGGGCGGGAGAGCCATGTGCAGCAGGGAGGGAAGCCAATCCTCTTGTTCTGAGCCTGCCGCACAGCACAAGCGCCGAGCTGCCAAATCCGCCCCGCCAGTGCCCCGCTTCAAAGGGAACAGACGCTCGGGCCGGCCGGGCACCCCACGGAGGGCTGGGACCCCGCCTGGCCTCCCCCTGCTGCTGCCTCACGGCCCTGGATGCTGCTGGGCTCCCCTGCGTGCCCCAGGGCTGGCTGTCCTCTGCTCTGCTCCGGGGAGGAGGAAAAGGAGGCAATAATGCCCTGCTGTGCCTCTGGCTGCTGAACCCATCAGTCAGGGGTCTGCGTGCCATGGTGCCCTCCCCTCATCCCTGTCCCTATCCTGCCATCCCACCCTTCCCTTCATCTCCTCTGTCACCCAGCAGCCCGTTTCCCCTCACACTCCCCTGTTTGTGTCTGATTTTAGGCTTTGCTGTCACACCTGGTGTGTGCTCCCTGAGGATGTGCAGCAGCAGCCTGGAGGAATGTCCCCGTGGGAGCTCAGGCAGCCTGCAGCTGTCTCCCTCTGAAACACTGCAAAAACTCCTCCACATTTTCCTTTCCTTTCCTGAAACCACTGCAGGAGTGAGATCCCCTCATCCAGGTTGGAATTGAGCTCTGCACTGGAAGAGTTTGAACATCACTGAGCTCCCCTGGGAGGCACCAGGGCAGGGCTGAGGCCTTGCTGCCCCACTGACCCCTTGGAGCTGCTCTCAGCTGCTGAGGTGACAGCAGTGCTGCCTGGGAAGAGGGTCCTGGGGGAGCTGGGAAGAGGGTCCTGGGGGAGCTGGGGAGCTGCCCTGGCTGTGCCCTGTGCCCAGCAGGATCCTTCCACCGCGGGCACGGGGCTGGATGCACGTGCTTTGTGTCCTTGGAGCTTCTGCCCTTCGCTCTTCTGCCTTGCTGCCCCAAAAATGAGGGAGGCCAATGGTCCCTTCAGCTGGGAGCAAGCAGGAAAGCACTCTCAGCTGGCAAGAAATAGATTGGGGATAAATATAAGAAATAGGGATAAAAATGGCTCCGCTGGAGCAGTTTCCAAGGGGGATTGCTGCTGTGCAGGGCAGTGCTGCAGTGGGGAGATGCTGACCCTCCCCACGTGGTGAGGCTGCTCTGGAAAGCAGAGCAGGGCTGGCTGGGTCTGGGGGGAGGGAAAGGGCAAATCTGGGCAGGGTTGGGTGCTCTGCACTCTGGGAGAAAGCATCTCTGCAGGGACCCTTCCTGCAGGCCAACCCGTGGGCCAGGAGCCTCTGGCCACGGCCACGTGGCAGGACAGAGCTCCCTGTCAGTGTCACCATCTCCTTGGTGGAGACTTCCCCCACTTCCATCTCACTACCAAGAGGCCCAAGCAGAGTGAGAGGAGCTGTGAATAATGGCTGGATCCAGCAGCTCCCCAGGGGTATTCTGCCCAACATCTTCCAAAAACTCACTTCTCTATCTGATAGAGGGAGGAAAAAGGCAGCTGTGAGTAGGGAAAGAGCAGCTGCTGTGTCCATTTATGGGGAGGATGAGCACTTGTTGGAAGTCTCTGTGTCCTGTCTGGTGTCCCCAGACTGTCCTGACTGTGGGACAGGAGTCACCTCTCCCTGTGTGTGTGAAGCAGGATTACATTAAGTGCTGGCTCACTCTCACACCTGCCTGACCCAGAGGTGCAGCCAGGGCTCAGAACCCAGCTCTGAATTTGCATTATTCCCTTCTGGCCTGGACTTAAAATCCCCATTTCAGAAAAAAAAAAAAAAAAAGTTGTATTTCTAAATTTTTACTCAGGACAAATTCAAAATCCACAGTTTTTCACAGGGGAATGGATTTTTACCTTCAGGCAGGGACTGGAGCTACCCTGCCCTTAACCATGAAAACCAGGGATTGCTCTGCTTTCCCTGGAGTGTTTTATTTTGATTTTGCCTTTAAAGCCTGTTGCCTCCATGCACAACCCTGGATATATGTTCTAAAGCCAGCTAAAATAGGTTCCAGTGTAAGATTTAACGATTCAGCATTTCTCCTGCCACTGATTTACTGACTGATGCTCAACTTTTTTTTTTTTTTATCAGTCAAAGAACTGCTTGGCCATCGAGAGCTGCAGGCAGCTGCAAAGGGAATGAAATAATAATATCTTTGGGAGGTAAAAATGCCTGGATAGAAAGGAGCAGCACCACCATCCAGAGAACCAAGGAAAAGTCAGGATGCAGGAGATCCCTTCATGAACTTCTGTCACCTAACACAGACTTAACCCACAGACATGCCAAGGCCGTTTTAAAATCTATTTTATATGAACCAAATAATCTCTAATGATTTGATTTGAGGAGACAAAGTGATGCTTTGGCTCCGTATGAGGTTTGTGGGAGGGGTAACCAAACCCCTCCATGGCCCCCATGGCAGCAGTGACCCGAGGAGGGCAAAGCCCCCAGATCCTTTTCCTGCTCCCCACCAGCTTTGCCAGCTGGGGCTGTGTGGGAGACCCCCCCATTTGTCCCCATTTGTCCCATTTGTCCCCAAGCCCACCCAGGGGCAGTTCCCAGCACAAGCAGCCTGGCAGAGCTGGGTCCTTGGCACCCCACTCCCTTGGGTGGGATGGGGGGCACAGCCATGCACCCAAATCCTTCCAACACCAGTATCTGGGGTTATTTTCCCATCTACCTCCATTTTTTCCCCTAAACTCAGGCAGATTTTCCCAGGACATGAAAGCTGGACGTGCAATCCAGTCCCAACCCCACACCATGTTATTCAGTTAGGCCAAAAGCCAAACCCCAGCCACTCTCTGAGTCCAGATGGAAATGTTTTTCCCCTCAAGCTCACGATGCTGAAGCAGACTCAGAAATGGCTGATCTTTATCCCTTCTTCTCACCACAAGCCCTCTGACCTTGCTGGGCTCTGGGTTTCCTGTCCTGTGTCATTCCTAGCAGCGTTGTCCCCTCACCCTGGGCTTAAAGAGAGATGTTTGCATCAAGGTTCTGCTGAAGAAAAACGCAGAGGATTTGGGCACTCTGGAATTGAGAGGGACCTGGGGGGATCTCAGGGGCAGCCCAGCCACCCTGAAGGTCCACGTGGCTGTGCCACCTTCCCTGGGCATGGGCAAGGAGCTGCTCCACATGTGCAGGGAAAATCCCTGGTGGGATTGCTGGAGACAAGCAGCAAGGAGGGAGGAATGATTTGGATCAGGAGCACATGGCAGAGAACTGTGGCTTTGCCAGCCAGGGATGTGGGGGAAAAGCAGTGCTCTGGGGGTAGAGGAGGTTCTGCAGAGAGCTCTGGAGCTGCTGAGAGCACACAGGGGGTGCAGTGAAGGGTGGTTGGGTGCTGCTGGTGCATCCCTGGCATCCTGGAGCACCTGGCACGCTTGGTCAGGGTCTCCTCTTTGAGCTGGCCCAGGGCGGTGCTGCCTGAATGAGCCTGGGGGGCAAAAACAGTTGGGAAAGAGCAGGGAAGAAAAGGTGGGGGGAGAAAAGGATGGCCAGAATGCAAAGGCAGAAGCTCTCTGGAGACAGCCAGAGCTGCTCTGGGGTGGTGCCTGCACACCACGCGGAACGTGAAGCGGGAGCCAATGAAGCACGCGGGAAATGAGCCCTAATTGAGGGACAAAACCAGGAGCAGATGGGCAGCCCTGCCCACCACCCCTTTCCAGGGCTCTAATTTGCCGTGGAAGCCCGGGAACGGCCATCCCTGACCATCTGAGGGCCGCTGCTGTGCCTAGGGGTGGCCTTGTCCTGGTATGTTCCTGGAGGGATTCCAGGTGTCCCTGTGAGGGGGCTGGCAGCATCCCACACCCACTGCCCCTCCACAAAAAGCCTGCTGAGGCTGGGATGCTCAAGGCCTTTATCCTCAGGGCCAAATCCAGTGACTGCAAGGGCTCAGCAAGTTCCACAGCTCCCCAGGTGAGATTTGTTCTTTGCTGACACAAAACAAACGGGTATTTCCTACAACATTTTCGTTTTTGCCACAAACACGTGAGTTGGGGGGAGGTGTTTAACCAACTCTGTCCTGCTCTGCAGACAGAGACTCTCTGTGCCATCTTCTGAGACCCTCTGTATTGTTTTAGGACAAGTGCCAGCAGGCAAACCCCAATTCCACCTCGAGGACCACTCCCAGCACCTCTTTGGGGATGCTGAAAATCTCTCTGTGGTGGTTTTCCTTTCACCCCTGAAAGGTGCTGCAAGTGGGCCCATCAAGGAGCCCTTGTGGCTGCCCAGCTCAGCCTCCATCCGTGGGGGAAAGCAGGGAATTCCCTCTGGAATGCTTGTGGAGCTGGGGACCGAGGGATGCTCGCTGGAAGCTGCCACCAACCCCTTCCTCCCTCCCACCGCGGCCTGGGGAAGCTTAATGAGTTAATGCTGATTAAGTGCTTTCAGATAATCAGATAAAGGTGTCATAAAAGTGCTTTACAGTGATGATGATGTGTTTTATGGTGAGGAGAAACTGATGATCCTAAATAAAAATCCAAATTAAATCGGGGGGGAAGTACAAAGGTGTCTTCAGATCTGGGGTGAACTTCACATTAAGGGCAAAAAAAGCATTCAAGCGTTTGCCAAGTTCCCATCTCTCCTCAAATCGTGGCTCATTTTGACCTCCCCCCTCCTTTCCAGGAGCCTTTCTGCTCGAGACCAAGATTAATTACCTCCCTCACAGCCCTTTGGGCTTCCCCCATCTGATAAGGTGTGAATAAGGCTGACAGGACCTGCTAAGGGTCTCACAGCTTTCTCAGCTCCTCGAGCACCGGCGGCACATCCCGGCCTCGCTGCACCCCTGCTGACCCCCAGCCCTGCTTAACTCCTGCCTTGTCCTCAACTTTTGCTATCCATGGAGCTGGAAATGCAGGGATGGTGCTGGGGTAAGAGAGGAATCAGCCCCAAACCCCGAATCTGCCCAGCCCAACTGCGCCAGCTCTGGAGCAAGACCCTAAATAAAGCAGGTGACAGCTTTTCCCCCGCTCTGAGAGCTGCCTTTGTCCTGGCTGTCAGGGACCCCAGAGTTGAGGGACACATGTTAAGATCTACAGCAATTAAAAGGGGCTCCAGCCTTAATGTGCTCAGCTGAAAGCCCAGGTCCCCAGGTTGTGCACGGGAAATTGGCTGCTAATTTAGCGGCTGCTGCCAACTGGCCGCATCTGTCCAGCCTTGGATGGCTGTTCCTGCCTTGCTCTTTTCCAAGCACTCCTCCTGGCAGGATTACAGCCTGGGGAGGAGGCAGAGCCAGCTCGGACAACCTGCTCGCTGCACACACTGCTTTGGGTTTATGGGCACGCTGGGCAGTGCCCCCCGCCCAGGGCTGTCACCTCTGCACCTCTCCCTGGGCTTCCTTGGAAGCAACAGGACCTGGCACAACAAATTCCCAGATCCTGGCTGATCTTGGCTGGTTTATGGGGAAAAAAATTTCATTCCCTCCCTCAACATGATTTTTTTTCTTCTTTTATTTGAGTTGACTGGAAATATTGGTTAAAAATAAAGCAGCTCATATTATTTTTAACGCATTTTTACTCTTTTATCAAAGGAAAAATGAAAGATCTGAATTTGTTTCACTTCAGTTGAAAACATTAAGTTGAAATGATCCAACTTCTCCAGTGTAGTATCTCTGTTAAAAACACATTTATTTAGGCAAGCTGCTTTGCCAAATGTGACAGGAATCTGTGGCTTTGAGCTGAATTTCCCAGCCATCCTGAGACAGCAGCTTGAAGAGCAGTGGATTTGTGTGACAACATTTCCCTGGCTGGAGCCCACTGGATCTTCAACCCAAAGGATGTGACAAAATACCAGAGGAATTCACTTTCATCCTGGAAATGCAGTGCTACAGACTTGAGCTGAAGGAGAAGCTGAAGGGTTTGGTCAGCTTTGCCTTGGGAAGTTGAAGGCAGGTGACCCCCAGAGATCCATCCCAAGGATGAAATCATTTCCCCATCAGGCGCCTCCACAAGCCCACGGTGTCCTCTGTGCCAGTCCAGCAGGTCCAGGATGCAAGAACCAGGGAGCCTGGCAGCTCTGGCAGGGCTTGCTCTGCTGTCAGGCTGCTCTGAGACACCTCAGCTCGGTGGAGGTGACACAGAGGGACCTCAGCAGGGATGCAGAGGATGGAAGAGCTCTCCACCACTGTCAGCTCTGGGTTTTGTTCTGAATTTGGGATCCCGGCGCTGACAGAGCCTTGTCGGAGCTCCAGCGCTCCCTCAGGGCTGTCAGGAGGAGGAGGAGATCTGGGATGACTCTTTGCTGCTCGGCTGGCAGAAACGAGGAGCTCAGCACAGCGACAATGCTCTAAGCCACCACCGAGGTGCTCCAGGTGCCGACAGCAGCAGGGACAAAACACAGGGGACTGTTTTCCTCCTCGAGGGAAGCCACGCTGCCCTTCAAACCTCCTTGACCCCTTGGCAGAGGGGTCAGTCCGTCATCCGTGGCACTCGGGACGAGCACCCAGCGGCGGCTCCCCGTGCATCAGGCGGCGGTCACGCCGGAGCTGGCGTGTCACTGCCATCCGTCTTCCTGCCCTGCTCCCTGTCACCGCCAGCGCCGCGGGAGGCGCGGGGGGAGAAGGGGAGGCAGAGCAAGACGAGCCAGGGAGAAGCAGGCGGAGAAGGGAGGCACAGAGGGTGAGGGAGGTGGTACAGCCATCCGTGCTCTGTTTATCAAGGGTGGCTTCTTCCTCTCCTGGAATTCCCACCTGCCATACCCTGAGCTGGCTAGGGAGGGATGGAGGTATCCATCCTTCATCCTCGCAGGGCAGCGAGCAGGCAGAGAACCTGGGCACTGCCTTTTGAGATCCCTCCAAGCACCCCAAAGCTCAGGATTCCTTTGGTTTCACGGCAGGGGAGGTGACGGCCTCTCAGGAGCCGCCTGGCTCTGCTTTGTCAGGATGTGTGGCACAGAGCAGGAGCCCAGCCTGGCACCTCTTTGTGCTGGTTTGTGACTCTGGCAGTGTCCGAGGCCAGGCTGGATGGGTCCCTGATCTCGTGAGTGGCATCCCTGTCCACATCGGGGGCCTGGAAGGAGATGGCATTTGGGCACAGGTGGGATGGGGGGATGCGGGGCTGAGCCACGAATTCCGCATCCCTCAGACAGAGATGGCTTGTGCGACAAATCCCCTCGCTCCGTGCCAGCTTCGGTGCTCTCCAGGGGAACTGTGCCGCCTTTGTGCCGAGCCCAGCCCCGCGCCGCAGCTCCCGCCGCCTCCGCGGGCTGCGGAGCGCTCCTCGGGGTCATGTTTGTTATGTTTCCAGGAAGCCCCTCCAGAAAAACATCCTTGAAACACAGAGGTTTCCCTTCTGCCGGCATACAAATGAACCCCAAACAGAGCCCACTTCAAAGCGGCCGGCTAATGAGCCGCTCTCTCCCCCGCCCCGCCCAGGTTTCGGGAGGGCCCTAACGATGCTGCGGTGTTACAAAGGCGTTTGGAGACTGCTCAGAGGGAAAAAAGAGAAGGAGAGGGGGCAGGGAGCAGCGGGAAGCAGCACGCACATGCCAGCACAGGCGGCTGTGGGATGGTCCCCAGCAGCCCGGTGCCCGCAGCGGGCACGGGAAGGGGTGGGTGGTGCCCGTCGGTGCCACCTCAGGGCAGGGCAGAGCCCAGCTCTCGGCACAGGGACCGCGGGGGGGAAATTCCAGAGGCTGCCGTGCTGTTTTTGGTTTTCCCCCAAGGACAAGGGTGGATGGTGGGGGTAGGGAAGGGGATGAGGTGGAGGAAGCACTGCTGGACCATCCCCTTGCATTGCAGCGGGATTTTATTCTGCTGAGCCGCTCTTCCCGACTTCCCTTGGAGCTGCCCGTGCTGGCTCCCATCCCTCCCAGCTCAATCCCAAACTCCACCGAGCCCCTGGGGTTTGGCTGTGCTGGAGCCGGGGTGGCTGCACCTCCCTCCCTCCCCTGGGATGGGCTCTCGGGGGGTTTGGGGAGCTCGGCCCCCACCAGCTGGGGCTGCAAACGCTGCCCTGAATTCCCAGCACGGAGCAGGGGTGGGACCAGCCGAGGAAAAAGAAGAACCATCACTGCAAAACCCAGATGAGGAGCTGAGCTGGGAAACCAGGCTTGAAGGTTTTTTTTTCTCCCAAAGTATTCTGAGGTGGAAACAAACCCAGAAATTTTCTTTTGCTTTGTTCAGAAGTTTTGCTTCTGTTTCTAACTAGTGAAAAGTGGCATTTTTCTGATTATTGCTTACCAAAAAAATAAAAAAGGATGTTTTCACACTTTCATTTCATCCACAATTGTATTTTTCTCTGGCTGAGGAAGCATTTTCTGCTACAGAAATGTAAAGCAAAACTAAAAATAAAGCCTTCTTGCTCGTGAGCTCTAAATATTCACCGTGCTCTGCAGTTCCCTGTATCAGGTGGAAGTTTTCCCACCTAGCAGCAGCAAGGACATTTTACTCAGGATCATTTTCCTGTGTGCACCCAGGATTGCTGCCACCATCAAAGGTTTTTGGTCCAATCTCTCATCTCTTCATTCCTGCACCCAAGTCAGGTCATTTTTCAGGGGAACATCATCTCCCCGGTGCAGAGCTGAGCTGTCAGTTCAGGGCTGTCTTACCCTTACCAACACTTCTTATTCAGAGCCAAAAAAAAAGACATTTATGAGAACTTTAAAGGTTTCACTCCCTCCAGACTGGACCTGCTTAGACACTTCCATTAGAGAGAATTTAATAAATAATTTTGCATCAGGAGGAGCAGAGGTTTCTCTGGACCTGCTTTCCAAGAGTCTCACATCCCACAGAGCTTCTTGCAACAAAACTGATGCTGCTGGGAGTTTCACCTGCAAATTTCCAGTAGATCTCAACATTTCTTTCCCCTCTTCACCTGAACGATACTCCAAACCCCAGGACCTCCATCTGCCCTCAGTCAGGGCATCCCCAGAGCCCTTGGACAGATCTGGGTGGAGCACAGAGGAGCAAACTCCTTCCTCTGTGCCACCAGCACCCCCCATCTCCCAGTATAAATAAATAATCTGCAATCTCAACGTATTCCCAGCCCCGAGGGCCGGAGTGGTGATGGATACACCCAGCCAGGCCATTGTTCCCCTGCTGGATAATAACAAACCTTCGATTTCTGGCCGCTGTTAATGCCTCTGCTGACGCGTGGCTGCGCCGAGCCGGGCTGGGCAGCAGCCCCGGTGATGGGGACAGCCCCTGCGGGCACGGGGACGGGGAATGGGAGCCACCAGCGCCGCGGTGAAGTTGTCAATAGCGCTGATCAGCCCCGGCACTGATCTCCAGCCCCTCCCAGCCCACGCTGCTCGCTCCCCTCGGCACTTTTCTCTCGTGATCAGGAGCAAACAAACAACAGCAGCGGGTGTCGGAGGTGCCTGGGCTGCTGCTGGCTCTCGGTCTGGGATTGCTGCGGCTCTGAGAGCTCCAGCGCCGGCCAGATCCCAGCCAAAACCTCCGGAGCCCGGCCCAGAGCCGAGCACCGCCCAGCCCAGAGCCCACATCCGCCCTGGGCAGGCACCAGCGTGCGAGGAGGGGTCCTGGGACGGGCTGGAGAAAGATTTCCCTCTTCCCTCTGGCTGTTGTATCCCAGGCTGTGCCCTACACCCCCAGCCTGTGCCCTGCACCCCCAGGCTGTGCCCCACACTCACAGATTGTACCCTGCACCCCCAGGCTGTGCCCCGCACCCCCAGGGATGGAGCTGCTCTCGGAGCAGCCCAGCCCTGGAGCACCTGGGTGCCTGGTGGCTGCTGTTCGCAGCAGGTCCCAAATAACGAGGAGCCAGGATTGGGGGCAAACCGGTGTCTCCTGCCACAGCCCATCCACGGGGGAAAAGCAGCAGGAATTGGGGAGCCACCCCCCATCCCCTCCTCACGGCTCCATCCCCCCGGACCGCGCCAGATCCAGGATGGATATTCAGGAGCCGCGAAGAGGAACAAACAAACAAACACCCAGACCCCCCTGCTGGTCCCCGCTGGCAGCGGAGGAACAAAACCCTGCAGCGAAGGGCCCTCCGGTGAGTAATCTCTCCTTCAGATGTGTCCCGGCATCCCTCGCCGTGCGCCGGCCGCGCAGCCACCTCTTGAATTAGCACCAAAGGCTTATGGGAGCCAGAGTCATTAATCTAGGTGACAAACAGGACTCTGAAGGAATATTTGCACCCCGAAATTGAAAAGATTAGGCCATATTTGTCAAGGATTGGTAGGCTTTATCGCCTCCAGAGCAGATGCTGTTAAATATTCATGAGCTGCATAAGTGGGAGAAGACCTCGCTAGGCCTGATGACTTTCAGAGAGAGAGAGAGGAGGGAAGGGGGGGACGAGGGCGGGGGACACGGTGGCATCGCCACGCGGGTGGGAAGGGGGACATGGGGCTGCTCTGCAGAGCAGGGACGCCGCTGGCACCCGGGGCAGAGCGGCTGGAGGGGAGGAGGGGCTGTGGGATGATCCCTCTGGCCAGGAGGCAGCACATCCACCTTGGATTCCTGGCCCTGCACGGGCAGGTTCTGCCTTTCCTGCTCTGCAAGGTGCCAGGAGGTGCACTAAAGGCAGCTGGGAGGGGGCCACTGTTGTCACCCCAGTCCTGCAGGCAGCCTGGAGGTGGCTCACAAAGTGTCCCCAAAGGACTGAGATATGGACTGAGCTGGGCTTGAGGCTCCAGGACTTGTGGGACACCAGGCTGGCACACTGGATGTTCCCACACATGTCCCCCAAGATGGAAAGAGGTTGTGAGATAGAGATGGGGAGATGTGCCAAGAGGAAGGATTCAACAGCAGGGGGAAGATGAAGAGGTGGGGAGAGGAGCTGGATGGGGAAAGGGGGGAAAATGGGGAGGAAGTAGAGGAAAGTGTTCTGGGGAAGGAAAATGTGAGAAAAAAATGATGATGATGAAGAGGGGATGGAGGGATGGTCAGAGCAAGAGAAAAAATAAAGGAGGAGGAGCAAAGAGAGTAATACACAAAAAAAGAAGCAGAAAAATGGTGCACAGACAATGTCCTCTCCCTCACCTCCTAATCCCTATTTCCCCTCAAGTTTAGAAATGACCACCCTGAGAGCTGATGATGCCCACTGCAGGCCCCAGACAGGCCCACCTCACCTGGGGACAGATGTAGCAGGTAGCAGATGTCCCCTGGCCAGCCCTCGGCTGCAGGCAGCTCCCAGCTTCCCACGGCACATCCCTGAACTCACCTCAGTGCTGGGATCAAACCCTCCCACGCCAGCTGGAGTTTTCCAAACTGCAGCAGAGCCTCCTGGGAGAAATGTGGAGTGTCAGGCTTCCCTGGAGAGGCTGCAGTCCCAGGAGCTGCTGCCCTGCTGGCATTTGGCAGGGCAGGAACACCCCAGGAACACCCAAAGCACGCAGGAGGGCTGGGATCTGAAATCTCCCCGTTCTCACCAAGTTTCTCCCTGTATCTTTCCCTTACACATGGTTGGGTGGGATCCAATTTGAACCAAAACCTCCAAATCTCCCCAAAACAGGGAGAATTTCAGCAAACCAGAAAGCTTGGTTTGCAGCCAGCTGCTTCTCCTCGTGTCACTCAACTGATAAAGCGAAAAGCTGGGGCTGGCATTAGGAGAAGCAGCGAGTAAGCTGCAAAACCAGCAGAAAAAGGCTCCATTGCCAGGCTGGGGGGGAGACAGACACTTAATTTAGTGCAGTCCAGGGACTTTTTTTTATAATGTTAGTGGAAAATCCTGATTCATCAAAACCCCGGTTCTCAGAACAGGTCGGTCCCACCAGTGCCTTTGCTCAATTTAGAGAAACCCCAAACCAATAATGGTGATTCAGAAATTTTGTACCTGACCTCTTCCAAAAGGGAAAATCATTTGCTGGTGGGTGACCATGGATTTAAATTGTTTGCTGCTCCAGGGGTGAAGGGTGAGCACAGAGTGGGTGCACCTGAACCCCCCCTGCACACAGGGGCTGGGCACAGCATCATTGCCCAGGCTGCTGAGAGCAGGCAGAGGGAAAAACAAACGAGAGTGCTTGAAGCTGCTGGATAATCCACTTCCCAAATCCTCGTTTCCATCTCAACCTTCAAGAGATCTTCGTGCAGTCCTGGCTTCAATCTGTGCCCAGGATCTCCTCCTCCCGCTCTTCCCTGCGCTCCCCAGGCCCCTGGCAGCCCTCACACAATTTAATGTCTTACAGCTCTGTCCCTATTTGACAAACAGGTGATTTTGCTAATGAGGAATAAATGAGATTCACAGGATGAGAGAAAGGGAAGAGCAGCTGTCGTGAGTGCAGGATGTGCTGGCTTTATTAAAATAATATATGGCCACATGCTTGGTATTAGGGCTCGCAGTTTGAGAACTCCCAGCTCATCCCTCCTGCCTCCCCTCCCCTCGGCTCCCTGCTCCTGCCTCTCCTTCCTCAGCCCCTGGAACAGTTTCCAATCAGGGAATTATTGGCTGGAGAGGCCAGGCTGTCCCAGTCCATGCAGGGGAAATACAGTGGGAAATAGAGCCCACACAGAGCCCAGTGTGCTGGGGATTTGTGTGTGTGTGTGGAGGGAAGGGAAGGGAAGGGAAGGGGGAAGTGGGGAACAGCAGAAAAGGAAAATATTGAAAGTTGGGAAAGGGAAAATGGGAAAGGGAAAATGGGAAACTGGAGAAAAGGAGAAAACTGAAAGTCAGGAGAAAGGGGAAAAGGAAGGGAAGGGGGGAAAAATGGGGGGAAAATGGGGGGAAAATGGGGGGAAAAGTGAGATGGAATGCCAGGGCCATTGAAGGCATTGTCCAGTTCCAGACATGCTTCCCAGAAGCTCTTCCCCATCCCCATTTCTTAGGAAGCACAGGCTCTGGCCAGGTTTCAGGGGTGCAGGCAGATGTGCCCTCCTGCTCCAGGGACAGAGAGGGCACCAGGCTGGGCATGGACAGGGCACAAGCAGGGCACGGACAGGGCACAGGCAGGCAGGGAGCCCCGGGCCCAGGTAAACAAGTGCTCAGTGAATAATTTACTCGCTGAGTGACAGAGGAATTGCCGTTTAACAATTTGCTGGGCAAATATTATTTGACCATTTCTAGAGCTGCCTGAAGAGTACAAATATAACCTCCCTCTGCTTGGGGAATAATTCATTTGGCAAAAGCAGGCTGCAACTCATCAGATAAATTATTGAGAGGGGATAATGCAGCCCCGTTTAGGGGTGGCACAGCAGCCAGCAAAGCCCTCCTGGCACACAGGCACAGCTCTCTTGGTCCTTGCTCTCCTGCTGTCCCAAGGACAGGGGCTCCAGGAGGGTCTGCCTGGGACCATGGTGTGATTGCTGGGAGGGGAGCTGGGCCTCCTCTCTCCAGGACCACCACTAATCCCATGTCCCCACATCTCTGGAGGATTAAGCTCCCATATGAATGCTCCTGGGACCCCAGGGAATGAGAGGAAGCAGCTCAGCTTCTGCACGGAGGGGCTGAAGCAGGGGGGTGGGAAGGAGCCCCCCTGCCCAGCTCAGGTTTGGGAACAAAAAGCCCGAGTTCCATGAGGAGCATCCCCTGCTGAGGCCCCGCGGCTGGAGCTGCTGCCTCTATTGAGGCGGCTCTGGCATGCATGGCTCCAGGTGTTCCAGCCCAAATCCTCTCCCCTGCATCCCTGCATCCTGCCCGGGGCACAGCGAGGTGCGGGATGGAGGGGCCAGGGAGGGGAATCGCTGGCTGGGGGCTGAAGCAGCTGAGAAAATGCGTTTGATCAGTCCGTGCCTCAGTTTCCCCAGGGGTTTCCCAGTGCAAAGCTGCTCCTTGTTAACTGCTCTGTACACCTCAGCTGCTGGGAACGCAAAAGGATTCAGTAACCAGAAAAAAAAATTTTTTTTTTTTGCTCTTCTGTGGAGATCTTGAAGTCAAAGTTGTCAGGTGCTGTGGAAACAATTAATTGCGGGAAATAGAACAAAATTTTGAAGAGGAAATGTAAAGCTAACTTTTTAAAAAATTAATTTTAGAAATCAGAAAACTTGGGTGGCTCAAAGTTTGAACTCTGGGAAGTGAAATTAAAAGCAAGCCTGGCTTTCAATCAGCAGCACCGGCAGGGTCACCTCACCTCTCCCTGTGGCTCCACACAGACACCTCTCCACTCCTTCTCCATTCCACGGAGCGATTAAACCCACTATTATCTTATTTATTTTGGCTTCCCTCCTTGCCAGTCCTCCTGCTGTAAATTAAATGATTGCCGAGTTAGATTAGCAGAAAGCATATGTGGAAATTACCTTTTAATTTCTTAATTACATTGCACTCACCTGCAGCTCAACCTGCCAGGGTAAGGAAAGTGTGAAGTTAATTTCCATTGATATATTATCTGCGTTTTTATAAATTAGGATGCTATTAAAGAGGAAGCGTATCAAGAATTCATTGTTCCTAATCAGTCCCTGGGACACGGATGGGATCTTCTTTCAGCCTCCAGGGATGTCTTACAAAACCAGGGCTGGCTAAAGGGCTCTGGGAATTGATGCCTAAGCCTGGGCTGCTCCAAGAGGATCTGATGGGATATAAGGAAATGAAATTCGCCATGAGAATAAATGAGCAGTGGAGTAGGGGCCAAGGGAAATGTGGGATCCCCATCCTTGGAGGTTCGAGACAAATGCCTGAAAAACCTGGTCTGAATCCAGTGCTGGGCTTGCTTTGGACAAAGGGTTGGATTACAGACCTCCTGAAGCCCCATCCCACCTGGAGAAACCTCCATCCAGTGTGGTCTCTGTGCTGCAAGGGGCTGGAATTGTTTTGAACACGGTCCCAAATTTCTGCTTTAAAACCACACCCAAAAATCTTCAGGAGGTGGCACAGTTCAGTTGCAAACCCAACGAATTTACTTCAAGTCGAAAATGTCCAGTGAAATTCCCAGCTAAGACAGAAGATGCCTGATTTTTCCTCCCTGCACGGTGCCTTCCCTCACTTGACCACGCTGCATTCATTTAGAGCTCCTCATTCCCCACCCAGAGGTCACATCACCTATTAATCACGCTGAAGAGCCCCTCAATTATCTGAAACCACCATTACCCCACCCCATTCCACGGCCCCCATGACATTTGGATAACTGAGGTTGTTCTGTATTATTATTATTTTTCAATTGTGGTAATTATTGTACATTAAACCATTAGCATTCATTACTCCTACAGTGTGTAATTAGAACAATGGTGGATGGATTGCTACCGACTCTAATGAAGTTTTTATAATTGTAATTTATGGTCGTCAAATTACCTTTCTTAAAAATGAAGGCTAATATTAGCCTCTTAAGTTATGGGGAGGGGGTGGTAATTACTGCTAATTGATGCTTCTTGTTTGCTCTCCACACGGAGCGAGGCTGATCCCATCCTGGAGCAGGGAGGGCTGGAGGGATCCTGTGGGTGTCTGTGGAAAAAGGATGGGCCAGGCTCTGCTTGGTGGTGCAGATAGTGAAACTGAAGTTCCACCTGAACGCTGGGGAGAATTCCCTCAGAATTCCCTCAGCTGTCCAGAGGGATTGGTGGAGTCTCCTTCTCCAGAGGTACCCAGAGCTGTGCGGGCACAATTCTGAGGGCGGTGCTCTGGGGACTCTGCTTGTCAGGGGGGGTGGCTAGGTGACCTCCAGTGGTCCCTCCCGGCCCCAGCCACTGATCTGGTGATTTGGGGATCCATCCACCTAGCCCAGGGTGGAGAAACATCCAGGAACAGCCCTGGCCATGACGCTGTGGTGGGATGGAGGGATCACAGCACCATGGGNAAACTCCGCGGGAGCTGCGGGGAGCGCGGCTGGCCCGGGGGGCAGCGGGAGGAGCAGCATCCCCTGTGGGCAGGGAGAGGGCAGGGAATGGGCAGGGAATGGGAGAGGGTGGGGAAAGGGAGGGGGTGGGAAAAGGGAGAGGGTAGGGAACGGGCAAAGAGAGGGCAGAGAGAGGGCAGGGAGAAGTCAAGGAACGGGCAGGGAGGGAGAGGGCACGGAGAGGGCAGAGAGAGGGCAAGGAACGGGCAGAGAGAGGGCAAAGAAGGGGCAGG
>VXBC01001371.1:149090-163018 GCA_013399945.1 Ploceus nigricollis | reverse complement strand
CCCCGGCCCCGGCCGGCAGGGGGGCTCGGAGGGGCGGGGGGCTGCTCCGTGCCCCTCCGGAGCTCCCCGCCTGATAAGTACCTTAATCATTCAGGGCCAGGAGTCCCCCGGGGCGCGGGCTAAGCCCTGCGCATTCCTGCCGCACACAATTAGGGCTCTTTCCCCCCTCCCTCTATACATTTTTCCCTGGCTTTCATTCCTGCCCTCCACCCTTTCACCTTTGCAGCAGCCCCCTCTTCCCTGCTTGGTCCCTTCCCTTGCTTCCCTGCCCCGTCCCCATTTCTTCCCAACTCCTCTTTCCCCCTCTCTCAAATTCCCCTCTTTTCCCATTTTTTGGAGTCTTTCCCATCTCCTTCCCACATCCCATTTTCACCCCTACCTTCTTCACATCCTTCCTTCCTTCAGCCCCCGCTCCCCTTTCCCCCTTTTCCCTGTTTGCTCTTTGTCAGCCTGTTCTCCATCCCTCAGCCTGCCTCTAATTTCTGATTAATATGTTCTTAGCCAAGGAAAGGGGAGAGCAAGAGAGAGAGAAAGGGAGCGGGAGAGAAAAGAAGGAATCTTCTAAATAAATCATTTAGTCATGTGAGGAGCTAATCTCCAAGTGACGGCCTGTGTTTATCTAGTTTTTAGCAGTGCATGTTAAATAGTGATATGGGACTAATTTTTTTTCCGCTGGAGCTGCTGTGAAGGGATTTTTAACTTCATTTCCCAGAAAGAAAAATGGTGAAAGCAGAGATAAGGCCCCCGAGCAGCTCTTCCCCTGAACCGGCAGCCAGTGCAATTAAACACGATGCCACCGAAAGGGCAGCGAGCCCACGCTGCCAATTACTGCTGCCTCCCCCCGTGCCAGGCTCTGCCGTGCTGGGATCGGCGTCCTTGGGACCCTCTGCCCACCCCACGCTCCCCTGGCACCCCCCTCGTGCCCTCTGCCACCACCTTGGCGCTTGGCACGAGGCACAGAAATCGCTGCCGTGCCCTGGGGGGAATTTGGGCTGGGTTAGAGGCAAGTTTGGTAAAGGAAACCTCTGGTTGTGCAACAGGGTGGGCAAATATTTCCACTGGAAAACGTCCAAAGCCAAAACATTCGCCTTTTTCTGGGGTTTCATGGGTTTTTTTTCCACTCTGCACTGGACCCCTTGACAAAGCTGGCCTGAATTTTGAGCTCTTTTGGGATTCTCCCCCTCAAGAGATGAACACACAGAGTGTTTTTTAATATATGTATTATTCCCTAACTAATTTTTTTACCTTTTCTCATCACTTTCCCGCTTTCCCTCCCGGCTTGCTGAACAATCTCACCTTGCCAGGGTCACAAAATCTTGCTGTGATCCCTTGCAAACCCCTCATCCTCTGGCTCATTTTCCAGAGAGGTAAAATTGTTCCCTTTTGGTCCCATCTCCCTCCTTCCAGCAGGTGCTCCCTGCTCCCAGCCTGGTGCTTCCCAACCCCTTCCCCTTTCCCTGCCTCTTTCTGAGGGGAAAAAGCCCCAAAATCACAGAACTATGGAAGGCTTTGGGTTGGAAGGGACCCAAAGGTGGGTTCCACCCCCCTTCCACTCTCCCAGGCTGCTCCAAGCCCTTGAACACTTCAGGGATGGGACAACTCCAGCTCTGGGGTGACAATTTGTGTCTCTGGTAGGTGAGGAAGGGAGATGGCAGTGAATGCCCCAGGACAGGAGGATAAATAGTGAGAAGAGGAAGGTGGAAGCCATCCCCACAGCTCAACTTCTTTTAGAAGATATCTCCTGCTTCCAACAGCTCCTCCAGGCGTTCCCAGGTGCTCCCTGGGCAATTGGAGGGAAACATTCAATTATATAGAATTATTCTGAGCTCTCCAGGCAGCTCCCATGCTAAGGGGCTCTTCCCTGGAGCCCAGAAACCCCCTGGGAAAGCACCCAGCCCTTCTCCCTGGCTGCCTTTGGAGCCTCCTGGGTTGGGTGGATAATGAGTGGGCAGGAGAAGCAGCTAATTCCTGACGAGAGCTTGGAGGGGGAGCTCGCCAGAGATTGCAATTAAGCCCCGAGCATTAAACCCCTGGTAATAAGGGGCTGGGCTGAGGGGAGGCAGAGCAGTCATTTAAATGATGGCCACTCAAATATGGAACGTCTGAACGCTCTCTCAGAGAGATTTATATCAGCACGGGCCCACCTCGCTCATTTATTTCCTTAACGAGCTCCTCATTGGTGTCTCTGCTTGTGGAAGATGGGTGGGAAGAGGGATATGGGATCCACGGTGGGATCATCCCTGGGTGTGCATCCTGCTGGGCCCTGGCAGCTCGGTGTGCCCCACTAAGGCTTGGGCAATGCCTTTCATCCCAAAATGAGGATGCTGAGGAATTTCCCCCCTCCTTTGCAGCTCCCTGGTGCAATCAGGGCCAAAATCTGTGAGGTGATGGAGGGTTTGGGGCTGGGGGGCTCCAGGGGCACTGGGGGGCTGTGGGCAGCTCCCCTTTGGTGTGGCCTCACCCTGACTGTGGCAAACAGCTTCCCATCCTGGGGGGATCAGCGGGAAAAAAAGCTGGATTTGCCCAAGATGTAGAGAAATGGAAGAGGTTTGTGATGCATCAGGGGAAGGGAGCATGTGCTGGAAGGAGGGAACAACCAAAAAACATCTGGAAAATGAGCCAGAGGATGAGGAGGTGTCAAGTGATCACAGTGAGATCTCGTGACCCTGCCCAGTGAGATAAAACCACGAGGAAAGGGGAAACTCCTTGTGACAGCAAATCCTCCTCCTCCTCCTGGGGCAGGGCTGGACAGCTGATGGGAAGAACGAACCCTCAAAACGCTGGAATGGGAATATTTCACACAGAAAGAAAAGTGCCAGCACCCAAATCCTCCCTGCCCTCCGTGGCTCAGCCAGCCTTGGGGACAGAGCAGCGTGGGGACCCCTCCCCTGGCAGCCCCCCGCCACCTCCCGGCTGCTCCCCCTCCGGAGCATCCCTCGGGCTGGGAACAGCTGTCGGAGAGCTGAGATCTAATGGCTGCCTGGAGAGCAGTTAGTGGATAATTAATATTTGCAGCACAGAGCTGTGATTGCTCTACATCTTCCTGCTGACTGCGGCCTGGGGAGGGAGCAGCTCCGGCCAGGAGGGGAGGGATCCCAAATCCAGGGCTTGGAGGCCTGGAAGCAAGCAGGGAGCTCCACCAGTCCCTTCAGCCAAAATGCTGGGAGATCCTTATCTGACATGGGAGGGAGCATAAAAAACTCCTGGATGCAGCAAAAGGGCATCATAAGGTGGGTGTGGAGCCAGTGGGGCTCCATCGCTGCATCCCATGGCAGTGCCAAGGAAAACCTGCTCTGGGAAATCCCCTTGCTGAGATTTGTGGGTGTGGAAATGCTCCCATCCTTCACTCGAAATTTCATTTTTTTGTCTTTGGAGAGAAAACCTAAGTAGAAAAGTGCCTCTGAGCTCCCTTGGAAAAAGCCAGTTCTGTTCCCTGTGCTGGGAATAGGCAGGATGGGGATGCTCTGTGTGCCCCAAAACCTTGGGATGGGCAGTAGGAGCACCCAGCCCTGCCTGGCACAGGGAAGGACAATGGGACATGCAGGACAGAAAAATCAGGAGCAAGGAGAGAGTGGGAACCAAGTGCTGGGACAGGGACATGGGCAGTCAGGGCATGAAGCCACCCAGGAGATGCTCCAAACACCATTTGGGAAGGCAAAACCCCAATGCTTGGCCTGGGTGAGCTGAGCTCTGCCTGCCTTGGGACAGACCCAGCCGGGTTTGACCTTGGGCTGAGCTCCCAGCCGAGCCCGGAGCGCTCCCCCCTGCCGGGCCGGCAAATCCCGCCTGGGCTCCGAGGAGAGGGAGGCTCCAGCCACAGCCCCGGGCATCCCCATCCCGCTCATCTCCTGGGGGAGCAGCATCCTGAGCACAGAGCCCTCCCAGCTGGGAAAAGAAAGGAAGCCAGGCAGAGGAAGAAGGAAAAGGCTCCGTGCAGCAGGCAGGGACTCAGTTATCCTTCTTTATTAGCCTTGTTTCCCGAGGTTTTTTTTTGGCGAGGAGCAAATCCAGCCGTCCCTGGTTTGCTGCAGCTCGTGGCACGCAGTTAATTCCCTGAACTGTTTAATTGAACAGGCTCTGAGCGTGCAGACAGAGCTCTGGCACCTGGCTCTTCCCAGAGCGGCCTCGGGACCCGGCCAAGAAAAGGGAAAATGCAAACGCTGTGCTTGGGAAAGGCTCAAATCCCGCTCGGGTCCTGCTCCCTCTGCCGGCAGCAGCTCCTGGGGCTGGGAAGCACACGGAGGGTGCTGGAGCAAGACGTGGATGGAGCCCACAGGGAAGGATCCCACTGCCCTTGGAGGGTGTTTGGTGAGGAGCATCCCCCTAGGCTGGGCCTTTCCATGACTGCTTTGAGGGGCTGGGAGGGTAAAAACTTGTGCTCCATCCCCATCCCATCCANCCATGGGGATTTCAGGGTCGTGTCTCCTCTTGGGCAGAGCACAAGGAGCCACATCAGGCTCCACCACCTGGGAAGATGCAGGAGGACGTGGGAAGCCTTTCCAAACCCAGTTCCAGCCCTGAGAAGGGGGAAAGGGAGGGAACGCCTCTCTCTGGGGTGAGGGTAGTGTGACCCCACAGAGGTGTTGGATGCAGCAGGACAACGTGATGCTCCAGGAGTAGAAGATCCTTCGGCATCATGTGATGCTTCAGGACAACACCCAAGCCAGCCCTGGCTCCAAACCCATCCCCAGCCTTTCCTCTGGAGGCAGGATGGGAGCGGGGTGTGCCCCCACATCCCTGTGCCCAACAAGAGGGAGAGGAGGCTGCTTGTGCCGCGGCTGCCCGGATTAAGGGATCCTATAAATAGCGGGGCGGCTGCGGCGGCACCAGCCCAGCCCCGCGCCCGCAGGGGCCGCCTCGGCTCCCGCCTGATCCCCCCGCCTCCGGAATTATCCCTCCAATTTCTGCCGCAAAGCCCGCGGTGCCTGGGCTTGCACACGCGGGAATTCACACCTAGAGAACAGAGCCTTATCTCGGCGCTGTGTGCAGGACAAGGCTGGTTTACTCCTCCCTCCATAACCCTCTTAGACTTAATCCCGTCTTTAATGCCGCTTGGAAGGGGGCTTTGAACGGCTGTGCAGCCTCACTGGCTCTGACCTCTCCGGCTGCTCTCTCATGGCCATTTGGAGAACTCCGACTTTCAAAGAGATAACAGAAGCCCGGTAAATCCTCGCTGGGGAGCTAAAGCGATTGTCACACTTAGGGGAAGTTTACTCACAAAGCAAACTTGGAGCAGCTCCTGGCCCTGGCAGAGGGGGTGCCTGGGGTGGGGGGGAGGGTGGAGGCACCCAGTGGGTTTTGGGATGCCGGTCCCTGTGTTTTGGCCGTGTGGATTTGGGATGCAGCGGTTGAGGGAGGATTTCTGGTGGTTTCCATCCACCTGGGAAGCAGGATGGGTGCTCCCATCTCTCCTGAGATGCTCTTCCCTCATGGATTCCCCCTGAAACAAAGCAGCTGTGGGCTCTTAAACACCTTGCTGTTGTCACACCCTGGTTTGGGCTATTCCCAGCCACCCCACAGCTCAGGAGCAGCCATCCCACAGTGAAGGGAATAAAGGGAATGAGGGCCCTCCCCGTGCAGCCCCGAGAGGTCGCCGGCAGCGCTGGGAATTGACACCTTTCTGTTCCGCTTTAAATTAATCAAACCCACAGCCCCTATATTAATACTGCGGTGGGAATTAAAATCATGCAACGCATTAAAGATGTAATTTAAAATTAATAACTCATAATTATTTATCATGGCGTATCAGCTGGGCTATGAATTTTCTCTTCTCACCCGGCATTCATTTCCTTCCCTTCCCTCCTTCCCACGCCTCTAATAGCTGCCGGACCATTATGGATATCTGCGAGGGATTTTTGGGGAGATGCTGAGCTTGAGATATAACAATCCCAATTTTTTATTTATTTTTTTCTTCCCCCCTCCCTGGTATTCCTTGGGCTTGATGGGAGAAGCTTCGCTGTGGTGAAGAGGAGGAGAATGCTGAGCCTGAGGGTGCTGTTTCCTAAATGAGGGTCCAGGTTTTGCCACGTGCTGATGACTTTGGAGGAGCCAGCTGTGCTTGGCCATGGCATCCAAGAAAAGCCCAGGAACGGCCTTGGAATGGTGAGCAGTCTCCATCTCCACCCTGCTTTGGACCACCAGGAGCTTCCTGGGGGATGCTTCTCCAGGGGGAAGCACGGCCATGAAGAGCAAGATGGATCCATCCCTCTGGCCATTCTCCACCCTGCTCCTGCTCCCTCAGCAGCCAAGAGGGACAACTCAGCCGTTTCCTAAGGAAAACGTGGAAAAAGCAGCGGTGAAATCAAGGTGGGAGGAGGAGAGTGAAGCCCAGCATCCCTGCAGGTCCTGCACTCCCCTGCCTCCCTCAGCGAGCTGTGCCTGAATCAAATCCCAAAGAGCAGCTGGAGAAAACTCACAGCAGGGGAAAGAAAAAAAAAAAAAGAGGCAGGAGCAGCTCTGTCTCTTTAAAAATAAATAAATAGATAAAGACTAAAAAAATGCAATAAGTATATGCAAATGTGTTGAGCCGAACATCGCTGTCTGTGAAACAGATGAGGGAGAAAGTGCTTGAAGCTAGAGAGGAATGAGGCAGCCAGCGCTGACCTCGGGGTTAATAATTTTTACTTCTCCATCTCATTCCGTCCATAAAAAAAAATACGAGGGGGGAAGGAGGGAGGGAGGAGGCGGCGCGGGAGGGAGGGAAGGAAGGGCTGGGAGCCGGATGCCGAGGGGAGCCAGCGGCACCCGGAGCTCGTCCCGCCCCGTGGGAGCCGCGGGGGCTGCGGGAGAGGGGCTGGGCTGAGCCCGGTCCTGTTTGCAGCTCCCCACAAGGCGCAGAAACATCGGAGATCCAGGCTCCAGCTCTCCTCCGGGTGAGGATGGTAATTGGGAATGAAGCAGCGCGGTAAATACCCCAAATATTGTGACTTTCCAAAGCCCTGAGCCTCGCATGGGGCAGCTCTGTGAGGACGCTGGCAGGGTGATGATGGAGGGGAAAGCTGCTGCTTCACCCCAGTCCCTGCATCTCTGTCTGCATCCCTGCCTGTCTGCTCTTCCTCAGTTCCTTAATGGAAAACCCATCCAAAGCCAAAATTCCAGCAGCAGCAGCAGCATCCTGCATCCCACAGCACTGCTGGACTCCCCCACGCTGCACCAAGAGGTGCCTTCAAACTGGGCACACCAGAGAGGATAAAACCCCAATGGATTTATGTGTGTAAATATTTCCCATCCCCTCTGGTATTCCATCAGGTGCTTTGGCTGTTCTCTAAATGAAGCCCTACATTTTTCAGGGATGCCTGGAAAGGTGCAGCCCTAACCCCGTGCCTGGTGTGGTTTCCCACTTTGCTGACCTGCAGCTGACTCTGAGTGTTAACCAGACCAACATTTCGGCTTCCTTGCCAGCCCAGGCTGGGTTTTCAGCTACAAAAATCCTAAAATCCCTCCCTGGGTGAGGGAGCTTCTCAGGTGTGCCCGATGATTCCCACATCCCCAGGTGTTTGGAAGCACACACTCATTTTTCCTGCTTTTCCCCTGTTAGGTATGAGCCTATTCCTCAAACACTGAATTCAAGGAAAAGCTGTATCATACCCCAAATAACCCCAAAGCATCCCCTGCTGCAGCAGGCAGGGGTGGGGGACCCAGCACTGGGGCACATCCTGCTGTCCTGCACCCACAGCCCTTCCCACACAGGGCAGCTCCTGTGGGAAGGCTGAGCCCCACAGGGCTCTGGGGTGCCCAGGGTCTCCCTGGCTTTTGTGGGTCTTCCCCTGTGCAGTGCTCTCCACAGCCTGTGTCCCCAGGGTTCCTCCTGGGAGGAGAGAAGGGGATCAGGGGATTTCCCTGTGACTGGGGCAGCCATCGCCCTCCTCCATCCCTGCTGGAGCTGCTGCTCCCTGGGGAGGACTGCAGGGAAGAACCCCAGCCCTGCTCAGCCCTGGGCAAGCCCCAGGAGCTGCCTTTCCCCACGGGAGGGTCTCAGGGGAAGGATGGAGCCCGGCCCCCCCTGAGCTGGGCAGGAGCCTTGGCAGGGGAGCTGCAGTTTGGTACCACTCGGCTGTGCCCCAGCTCTGCAGCCCCTCCTGCACTGCAGGCAGTGCCTTCTCTGCAGCCTGGAAGCCTGTGCAGGGATCCCTCCATGCAGCCCTGCATCCCTCCCTGCATCCGTGCATCCCTGCTGCATCCCTGAATCCCTTCCTGCATCCCTGCCTGCATCGCTGTCTGCATTCTTCCCTGCATCCCTTCCTCCATCCCTGCCTGCATCCCTCCCTGCCTCCCTCCATGCATCCTTTCCTGCATCCCTCATGCATCCCTCCATGCATTTCTGCCTGCATCCTTCCCTGCATCCTTCCCCACATTCCTCCTTGTGCAAGCCTGCTTCCCACCTGTCATCCCTTCCTCATCCAAGCCTGCATCCAACCCTGCATCCCTCTTTGTGCAAGCTTGATTCCAACCCCACAGCCTTCCCTGCTCCCCTCCTTGTGCAAGCCTGCATCCCTGCATCCCTTCCTGCATCCCTGCATCCCTTCCTGCATCCCTGCATCCCTTCCTGCATCCCTTCCTGCATCCCTGCCTGAATCCTTCCCTGCATCCCTCCCTGCATCGCTCCCTGCATCACTCCCTGCATCCCTGTATCCCTTCCTGCATCCCTGCCTTAATCCTTCCCTGCATCCCTGCCTGAATCCTTCCCTGCATCCCTCCCTGCATCGCTCTCTGCATCACCCCCTGCATCCCTGTATCCCTTCCTGCATCCCTGCATCCCTCTCTGTATCCCTTCCTGCATCCCTCCCCGCATCCCCTCCTGCCTCTGCCCGCACATCTCTCCCCAGGCCAGCCTGAGCATCCCCTCCCCAGAACGCTTCTCCCCCCCCGTTTCGCACCCTCCCAAACCTCGCCCTGCTCCACCCCGCACCCGCAGAGCGCTCCCGCAGCCCCGGCCCGTCCTGCTCCGCCAGCCCGTGACCCTGTGACCGTCACCGCGGCGTCGCTGCCGAGGCCACGCCGGGGAAGCGCCTCCTCCCCCCCCACGCTCGGGCGCTAAATGGAAGCGGCAGATCGATCCCGAGTGTGCCAAACTGACACGGAGCCTCATTAGGGGTTAGTTTTCATCCTCCTGCTCCCTGGCAGCCTTCACATTATCCCATAAAATTTATTTACTATTTCATGAATACATAAGCAGCAGGCAAACGCCGGCTTTTTATATATTTACACTGTATATATTTCACGGGAGAGTTATGTGTGTCTCTGAGGCAGAGTGGAGGGAGCGAGAGGGGAGCAGGAGCAGAAGGAGAAAGCGGCTGTGAGGGAAGAGCAGGAAAGCGGAGCCGTGGGGGAGGATGGCGATGGAGCACGCCCAGCCAGGCCGGGAGGGGCGGCCCGAGGCACGGAGAGCCCGGAGCAGCCCCAGCTCCAGCACACCCTGCAGCTGGGAGCGCCGGGGCTGGGGATGGAGGAGGGCTGGGGATGGATGAGGAGCTGGGGTGCAGGGGCTGGGCTGAGGGGACACGGGGACTATGAGCTCAGGTTGTGGGGAACCCCCCTGGCACCATCCAATCTCCCCAAATGCCATTGATCCCAGCAGCAGAGTGGGAGTTTTCCCTGTCCCTGCTGTGCAGCACCACCCCACAGTGATCCCCAAACCAGCCCCAAGGGCACGGTGAGGGGCTCCTACCTGCCTGGCATCCCATGGAATGCCAGCAGCTGCCACCTTGGGAATGATCCCCCAAGCCCTGGCACCCCAAGCTGGGCCAGGCAGCCCCAGCTGGAGGGGCTGGATCTCCTCCAGCAGCTCCCACCTCCCCCTGAACACACTCTGCACTCAGGAATCATTTAATTCTGAGTGTGTTAAAGTCTTGTTGCTGTGGAGTCACTCATGGTTTGTTTGGGGACAGTGGGGAGAAGGAAGGGACAGAAGAAAGGGACTTCATTCACAACGGGGCCTGGCAATGTTATCTGTTTCCTTCAAATCCAGCAGGGATGTTTCTATTAACCCCATAAATTACAAGAGGTTTGTTTGCAATCTCGTTTGTTTTCCCCTCATTCAGCCTGGCTGGAGGAGGATGATCCCTCACCCTCCTCATGAGGTTTGGGATGCTGCAGTTGCTGGTTGCCAGCACCAGAGAAAAATAGTTCAGAGAGGGGAAACCAACATTTTTTGGGGTCTGAATCTGGTCTGAACTTCTGAGCAATAAACTTGGAGGGGCCGAGCTGCATTAATCACTAAGGCAGCTGGAATGTGTGGATGTGGATTTATACAATGCAGGGAAAGCTAGGGGTCACAGCAGCCTGTGCCAGCACCCATCACACCCCAGGCGTGGTTCCAGCCTGAACCCCCATCCTCTGTCCCCCAGAGCACCCCACAGCCCAGCCAGGAGCTGCTTTCCACGGCCACCCAGTGCTCCCAGAACCAGAATCCCCCTGGTTCCCGTGGCTCACAGGGGCACAGCACCTCCATCCCAGCAGGATGGGAGGCAGGGGATTTCGAGGAAAGCAAGGAAAACACCGGGAGCACCAAGCAGTAGGTGGGGTCTGCACAACCCCTTCCCTTCCCTCCAAACCCCGTTTGATGCCCTGTGCTGAAGGAGAGCTCCTCTCTCTGCAGGAGGGGTGGGCACCCAGCCCCAGCACTGCTTCCCCAGCTCCATCTGGTGAAGACATCAAAGGATCTGCTCCCTCCAGGCACCCCAAAAGCACAGGAGCACCACGTTTTAAGAGTTCTGCATTTCCAGGCCTCTCTGCATTCCTGGAGTTTGGTTGACATTCTCCCAGAAGGGGACAGAGGGAAAGGGACAGGCTCAATCCCTTGGGAATGCAGCTAGGGGAGAGCAAAAAATCCCCATTTCCAGAGTGGATGCAAGGAGAAAGAAAAAAAGAGAAACCCATCGTGCTGGTGTTCATTTTAACTGTTCAGCCACTTGTAGCCTGATGCCATTAGAGGAAATAAACAGGTGAGAGGCACTCGAACAAGAGGAGATGGGAACAGAGACAAAACAAGGGCTGGCAGACAGAAGGAAGCACCGTGGCTTCCAAGAGAATCGAGGAGCTGGAGCAATGCTGCCTTCCCGAGCTCCACCAAGTCGGCAGCAATCCCTGTAAAAGTCCCTTTAAAAAATCCCTGCCCCAGTCAATGGGGACTGTGACACCCTGGTCCCTTAGCATCCCCCCTCCCAGGGCTGCCGGCGCCGGGAGGGAGAGCTGCGGGATGGATCCTGCCGCTTCCCCCCGCTCCCAGAGCATCCCTGAGCTGCCGGTGTCGCTGCCAGCGCTGTCCCCGGCCGGTGATGGACGAGGGGAGCTGCCACAGCCGCACCGTCCCCGCTCGATAGCTCCGCGAGCGCGGCCATTTGTACCCCGTGATGGATGCGGCGATCAAGGGCAGCGGCCGCGGCTCCTGCCACCCCCTCCGTGCGCCGGCAAAGGGTGTAAATTTGGCAGAACAGCTTCACTAAGCTCTGGTTGTTTATTTTCCGGGGCTCTGCTGCATCCCCAGCTCGGTCCCGTNTCCCCCCAGCAGCAGCAGCAGGGAATCCCTGCAGACCCCACGGAACGGACTCGGGCCTCGGTGCCACCTCCTCATGGCACTGCCAGGTGTGGGACCCCCGGACCACCCCAAATCCCCTCCTCTCACGCACTGCTGCCTCAGCAGGACCCAGCACGGATCCATCCCCCATTTCCCTCGGAGAAATGACGGGCTTTCTGCTCTCGGGCTGCGAGACAATTGCAGAAATGGGTTTGCTTTGCCCACTTTCTTCTCTCTTCCCACCGTGCATCACCTTCCACCCCAGCCCGCATCCCCACGCCAGCCACCAGGACAGCGGGATCGGCTGCGAGGTTCTTCCAGCACCAGCCAGCCCGAACCTGGGCTCCCAAACTGAATATTCATGAGCCAAAGGGCTGGAGCAAAAAGCGCGCACAGCTGGGCAGCAACCAGGGCTGGGACGCGGAGATATTCCAAGAAAAAAGGGGAAAAGAGGAGGAATTGCAGCGCCGAGGGGTCAGAGGGTGGGTGAGCCGAGAGGCAGCGAGGGCTGGAGCTGCTGCTGGCGAGGGGTGGCGGAGGAGGAGCGGCCCCATCTGCTGCCGGTGTCCCGCTGTCCCTCTGTCCCTCCTCCCGGCGCTCCTGACAGGCTGCAGAGCTATCGATGCCATTTGCCTCTGCCCCGGAGGCGTTCTGGTGATGGAAGATGCCTGCATTAGCACGAGGGGAAGCAGCAAATGTCTAGAGATAAAGAAAATATAGACATAAATAAATAAATTTTTTAAAAAAGATAAAAATCAGGCGAGTTCAGGAGGTGGATCCTACAGGGTTGGGGTGTGGCAAGGGTTAAGCACAGGTTTGCTGCGGGAAATGGACACCTGGGAGGGAGACACGGCAGCAGGAGAGCCTCAGTCAGCGAGAGGAGCTGCTCCCCGGAGGGTCCCGGCCGTNGGCCGTGCTGGGGTCTGTCACCCCCCCCCTCGCTCCTGCCGGCAGCCAGAGCCGGCTGTGAGGAGCCAGACAAAGGGGGAAGATGGCTCTTCCTCCTCTGCAGATGTCACAGGTCACAGGGAGGCCACAGGCAGCCAGAGGTGCTGCCAGTCACCGGCCCCAGCAGCAGCTCCTGGCTCTGTGCTCTGCTCAAAGCCTTCCCAGGAGCAGGGCTGGGACCTCTCCTCTCTGCCAGGGAGGTTTGCAGATCTGGGGCTCCAAAATGATGGAATGGTTTGGGTTGGAAGAGACTTTCAAGCTCATCCCATTCCAGCCCTGCCATGGCAGGGACACTTTCCACTGTCCCAGGTTGCTCCAAGCTCTGTCCAGCCTGACCTTGGGCACTGCCAGGGATCCAGGGGCAGCCACAGCTGCTCTGGGCACCCTGTGCCAGGGCCTGCCCACCCTCCCAGGGAACAATTCCTCCCCAATATCCAACCCAACCCTGTTCTCTGGCAATTTTAGTCCATTCCCATCACTCCAGGCCTTTATTACCAGTTCCTCTCCAGGTTTCTCCAGTACAAACCAGTGTAACACCACCAGCCCTCAACCAGCCCTGACCCTTCCCAAGGATCAGCTTTCCCCAAGGCCACCACACCCAGAAGCTCCCCTCTCCCTTGCCAGGAGGTTTGTGATAAAAGCAAAGGCACTGACCTCCCCAGCTCCCTGCACAGGTATTTTCCCAGTGGCAAAACCCTCTCCACACCCAGGCAGGTGCTGCAGACCTCAGCTGAGGTGCAAACACAGCTTTTCCCCACACTTCCAGGCAGGGAAAAGGGAGCAGCTGGTGCCAGGGAGGTGACAAGGGCTGCCTCTCCCTGTCCTTGTCCCCAGCCCCAGGTGCCTTTCCCACAGAAGGATGCACCAGTCCTGAGTGGGTATTTCAAACATCAAACTGAAAAGCTGAAAGGAAATAAGGAGACGTTCCCAGGAGTGCTGAAGTGGCTGCTGTGCCACTCCTGCTGGAACATTAATATTTGCCAAAAATAATTTGTCTTTAATCAGACACAGCCATATATTCAGTTTTATGTCCGCTCTGGATCACTCTTTATTACCTGGGGCCACTTCAGCTCTTTCCTGGCCTGCCAGGGATCAGCATCCAGGAGGGCAGGAGCTGGTGGCACCCAGGGAAGTGTCCCCAGGGCCTGTGTGTGCAGGGTGAGCCCCACGAGCAAAGTGCTGCTGGAGAACAGCCCCGACAAAAAGCAGCTTTGTGTTTCTGTGGGGGGGCACAGAGCTTGGGGGTGGATCAGGGCTGTTTAATTCACTTCTGACCTGCAACAAACCCTGTTATTTTCCCTCCTGGCCCCAGTTTCCAGCAGTAACACGTTCTGTGCATGCCCAGCTGCAGGACAGCTTCCCAGGGGATGACAAGCCCGTTCCTGCCTGGTTTGCACTTCCAGCTCGTGCCAATTAACGAGGTGCCACCCTGAGCCCGACCTGCACGGCCCCCTGCCCACCCCCA
>VXBC01001371.1:134929-149045 GCA_013399945.1 Ploceus nigricollis | reverse complement strand
TCCCACACAGGGGTGCCCAAATCCCAAAGGATGGGCTGCAGGAGGAGAACCTCGCCCCCAGAGCCCCAGTGCCAACCCTCTGGCCCCAGTGCCAGGCTGCTCCCAGAGCAGAGCTGGGCAGAGCCCCCTTGATTCAAAGGGAGGAGCAGCCCTGCTGTGGCATGGGAGCAGGCAGGGACCTGCCCAGGGAGCCTCCTGCTCCAAACCCATTGCCAGAGGCAGAGCTCTGACAGGAGGGCTCCAGCTGAGCAGGCTCCTGGGGTCCTGTCTGGGTCCTGGGCTCTGCAGCCCCACACAAGAGCAGGAGCAGTGATTTTGGGCTGGCAGGGCTCGCTGGGGTGGTTTGGGGAGCAGCCCCAACACTGCCCTGCCCAGATGAGAGCTGAGCTGCTCCCTGAAGGGAGAGCTCACCGTCACTCCAAACACAACATCTGTCAGTAAATCCCAGTGCAACACCCCAGACCTGGCTGGAGGTACCACAGATGTTCATCAGTGATTTTACAGTCGTGGAGATCCCACCAAAACCACCCAGAGGTGTCCAGGAGCCCCTCCAGCCCCCAAGCCCAGCCCTGTGCACCCCTCACCCCAAAACACATCCAGAACCTGCATCATTCAAGGCTTCTCCTCCACCCAGTTCATCCCACGGACACTCAGAGAGTCCATTTGAAGTAAAAAACCACCAGAAGTGGGGAACTCCACAGCAAAGCTCAGAGCTTGCAAGACAAGGCCAGGCTGGATGGGCTTGGAGCAGCCTGCTCTGGTGGAAGGGGCTGGGATGGGATGAGCTTCAAGGACCTTCCCAACACAAACCATTTAATGATTTTAAGATCCAGGCTCCCCTTGGTTGAACTCTTCCCCCAAACCCACAGCTGAATGTACAGGGTGGGCAAAACCACGAAACAAAACTCAGAATATTCATGACCAAGGCAGTCAGGAAAGGTTTGTTGAATACATTCACATAATTAATACATATGAGAACATTGCAATTCCCCTCTTTGCTGGTCCACAAACAGAAAGGAGCTAAATTCATTAGATTAATATTTGTTGAGACTTATTAGTTTAGCTCTAATTTCATGATCAGATGGCATTTTTGGGGAGTTGAAAAGCAAGCTCTAAAGATTCATTGGATCTAAATCATGGCATTAAAGAGCAAGGAATTTAAACAATTTCTAGGAAAAGAAATTTCCTGTTGCTGGTTTGCTTGTAACAGCAGCTGGGGAATCAGGCACTTCTGTTCCTCACTCAGCCCAGCCCAGGGTCCAGGCTGGTTGCTATTAAAGCAAATAAACAGCTTTGCAAAGCTTCCCAAAAAGGGGTGGCCTGCTGGCTCTGAGGTGCCACCACCCATGAGCCCTCAGCAGAAAGTCCAGATGCCTTTAAGTCACTTTCTCTCTGAGCTGGGCGATGACACCTGGGCTGGCTGGGCTGCTGTCCTCCCCAGCCTTGCCCCGAGGTGAGGCTGCCCTGCCCTCGTTCCCTGGAGCCCTCAGCCCATAAAGCCACGGCAGGAACATAAACCACGGCTGCCGACCCCGCTCCAGCTCTGCTGCTCTGTGCCTGAAGTCCTGCAAGCCCCCGCAGCCAGGGGAATAAATTTCATCCCAAGGAAGGCTTTGTGCAGCAAAAAAGGGCTTCACTGTGTGTGCCAGGGAGCTGCAAAGAGCAAGGAATGCTCAGGGGATGGTTGTCCAGCAAAATTCCTGCTCCCAAGCAGCTCTGGATGCTGGAGAATTCCCCAGGCCCTGCTCTGGAGGTGCTGGGGAAAACCGGGACACGTCCCCCGAGGCAGCCTGGGGAAGGACACTGCCCTTGGAGGTGACACCATGCTGCATTCCTGCACCCGAAGGAAACTTTCAGGGAGGCGGAATTAATTCTGAAGTGTCATTATCTCAATTAGAGCACGGACAAAGCCAAGGCTCTCAGCTGCCAGAAGCCACGGCAGAGTTTCGGTGGCTTTGCCCCAGCTGGGGAGACACCACAGCTCAGGTGACCCCGCCGAGATGCCAGCTGCAGGTTCCAGGTCCATTCCCAGGGCTCGGAGGCACCGTCCTGCTGCCGTGCCGTGTTTGCCGTGGCCAGGAGCTCCCCGTTGTCGCGGCTGGAGGGGACAGCAGCCCGGCAGGGGCAGGGTCCCTCCCGGGACACCCCCGGGCCCGCTCCCCGCGCTGCCAGCTGCCGGGTGGGTGACCCCCGCGGGTCCCCGCGCTGACAAAAGGCCTATCTTCTCTCCGCCTAAATGATTTAAATTCTAATCAAACATCATTTATAGCACATCTCGGAGCCGTCTCCCGGGAGCTGGTCCCACGTGAGCCGTTGCCAGGGCAACCGGGGGGTCTCATTTCAGAAATGTCAGATTGCATTATTGTCTTCACACTTCTCTGATAACCCGGCGTCTCTCCCTCTCCTGCCAGCACCCCCCCTCCCCGGCAGCCAACCCCCACTCTCCTGCCTGCCCCGCTCCCCGGAGGAAATCACCGGCTCCGTTTCACTCCCTGCCCTCCCGAGGCAGGGTCCCCGCGGGCTCTGCTGCCAGCTCCGTGTCCCGTTATTTAGGAGGGAAGGGGAAAGGAGGGCTGGCTTTGTGTGGACCCTGCTGGGATGGAGGTGATGCTCCTGTCACCCCCCTGCATTCCCTGCCTCGCGGGGAGTGGAGCTGTTACTTGCTGGGCTCCCAAAAAATTAAGGGGAGAAGGGGGGACAGAGCTCAGAGGAAGATTTTGGCCTGTCTGGATGAGCTCCACTCCTGCAGCTTTCACAGGGCATGTCCCAGCACATCCAGAGCAGGGTGTCCTGCAGGATCCAGCCCTGAGGGGACACTGCAGGACTCCTGCCAGGCAGGGGTGAGCACCAGGGCCCAGCCAGTGAGGGAATGACCCCATGGACACCTTCTGGAGCACGGCTGCTCCTCTGCCCCGTGGTTTTCCCTTCCCCCCTTCCAGGGGAAGGGTGGAACCACCGGGTCTTGAGGGTCCCTTCCAACCCAACCATGAACTCCAGCTTCTCCTCGTTCCCACATCTTCTCCTCCCACATCACCGACTCCCTGCAGCCAGCTGAGCTGCTCTGGGCCCCTCCATGGCTCCAAGGACAGCCCCAGAGGTCCTTGTTCCCAGTCCAGCCTGGAGCAGTGACACCACAGATGAACCTTCAGTGAGTCTTGCCCAGCCCTGAGATGCCCAAGCCCAGCAGAGCTGGGTTCTCACACACTGCTGGGAATAATATCCTGGGAAAAACAGTCCTGGCAAGGGTTTGGCCAGGAACCAGGGACCCCAGGGAAAAACTGAGGTGTTTTGATGATTATTCTGCCACAGCTTAGGGGAGCTGGGTGCACAAACTGTGCCTGGTGTTGTGCTTCAGGTGTTTCCTACAGGAGCTGTCCCTGCTTGTCTCCCACAGCATCCCAACAGCCCCAGGTCCTGTTTTTAACCCTGTGTCCTGCTGGAAGGTGACAGGGCAGTGGTGGTGTCACCCCCACAGTCCCCAGGCACTGTCAGGAGCCCACATGTGCTGTCTCACACCCGTCCATCCCTCCATCCATCCATCTGCCTGATAAACCCCTAATGAACCTCCCAACTCTGCCTCTTCCCAAAGAATAAACCAGCCCTGGCCCAGGCGGTTAATATTTAACTGAATAAGGGCCATAAATATGGAAAATGGGACTTTTAATTAAATAAGCAGCTTTTAAAAGGGCCCTTGGGCCGAAGAGGCTTTTGTTTAAATATGATTGATTTGACACGTCCTTTCCCTCCCGCTTTCTCCCGCTCTCTCCCTCTCCTGCTTGGTGCAGGCATGGGAAGCAGGCTGCAGCACGGTCCTGCTGCAGGCCCTGTGCCTGCCTGTGCCCCAAAAACCAGCCCACAGCCTCGGGCCCCAGCTCTGGGAGCACCTGGATGGGCACCCAGGCAGGGACAGCTCGCTGCAGCTGGTCTGGTTTTAGTGGGAGCAGGTTTTCCCTGCCTGCTGAGCCACCCCAGCCCTCCCCAGCTGCTGGAACCAGGGGTGCTGGGGACACCTTGCACCCCCCGGGGGAACATGGCCCCCCATCCCATAACCCTGTGATTTTCCCCTGTGGTGGGTCCCCTACAGAGGTGATGGAAGGGAAACTGAGGCAGGCAGCAGATGGGCAGCACAGCCAGGGGAGGGGACTTTTCCTGGTGCTGTGGGGCTGGATTCACCCCCAAAATTTCCTCACACACACCCACACAGAGACTTTGGGAGCAAATATGGAGTAAAACCAGGTCTTAATGACTTTGCTGTTGCTGACATTTGGGCACTGCCTGCTGGAGCAAGCGGCACTAATTACTTCTTCCTCAGCCAGGCACGACGGGAGCAGGGGGTTCAGGGAGTGCCAGGGACCTTTCCAGCCTTGGGGAGACCCTGGGGGGGTGTTGGGGTGCAGGGGGCCCTGTCCAGGCCAGCAGTGTCACCCCTTGAGCAGCAGTGCCTGGGCTGATGGACCCACCATGCTCCCAGGAGCAGCGCCAGGCAAGGAACAGGAGTGGGGTGAAGCCATGGGAGCCTGAGGGGCAGCAATCCTTGGGAAAAGATGGGAAAAGGACCAGAGCTGCACCCACACGGGCAGGGGAGGATGCAGTGCCCATCCCTGGCTCCAGTGGGGCACAGAGGAGCTGGAAAAGGGCACAAAGGATGTCCCCAGCACTGAGGGACAGGTACAGACCAAGAGAAGAGGCAGCCCAGGGAGGGTGGCTCTCAGCTGGCTCCTCCTGGGTTTTCCACCCGTGGTTCTCCCAGTCCATCCCCCACGGATGGCACAGGCCCCGGGCTGCCATGGCAGGTTTCAGGTGAGAACACACAGTTAATTATCCCCACACACAACTCGGGGCAAGCAAAGTGTCCCTGGGCCCAGACCTGTTGCTGCCATGGGATTTCATGAGTGAAGATGTGAAAATGGGGGAAAAAAATGGGAAAATGTGGAAAAGAGCAGGTAAGGATTGACATCACTTCTGGGTATCCTTGGGTGTGGAAATGCCCAGCACGAGGTGCCCAGGCTGTGCTGCTGAGGGTGCTTGTCCCACAGAAATGTCAGTGGCATCCCCTCAGGCTGGGGGGACCCAGGCCCGGAGGCACTCCCTGGGCCTGAGCACCCTCAGTGGTGACACAGCTCAGGAACGTGTCCTGCCCAGTGCTGGGGTCCCCAGAGGTCTGGGAGCAGGCAGGTGTCCCTCAGTGGTGGCACAGGGAGAGCTGCTGGCACTGCTGGATACTTCCAGGAAATGGGGGGTGACTCCAGGTCCTAATCCTTCAAACCCATCACTAAACCTTTTGTGTTTGCCCTTTAAAGCAGCCCAGGCACTGCCTGGATGAGCTGGTGAGGAGCTGCCCCCCTCCCAGGGCTCCTCTCCTCCAAACCCCCCTCTGGCACCCCAGGTCTGAGTGCCCATCCCAAGGCTCTGCAGTGTCCTCATTTCTCTCCCTCTGAAATCTGGGCACGTCTCAGCCCTGGTGTGCAGCTTCTGAGCAGAAAAACATCCCTGAATCCTGGTGTTTCCTTCCTCCCACCTTCTCCCAGCCCTTCCCTCCGGGTGCCAGTGCTGCTGGGAGGACAAGGGATGGTTTTTGGAAGGGGCAGCTCAGGAGGTGGAGCCAGGGGACAAACCTGGGCAGGGGTTTCTCTGCTCTGCTCATCTCCTGCTGGTGCCACCTGAGGGTTTTAAAGTTTTCAATGCCTGAACAGATGATTTGAAAAGCAAATTGTAAACCTATCCCAGCTGGAGATGGGAGAAACCCTTGGCCCATGGGTTGGGAAGGGGTGTCCTGGATGTCCCTGAGTGGATCAGATGTGGTCCCCAGTGTGACACTGGGAGCCTGGCCCTCAGCATCAGAGTCCCCCTGACCTCCAGGGATGCTGTGGCTGCAGCATTTTTGGATGCTGAGGGCTCCTAAAATCTCCCCCCCCAAACCCCAAACCCCGAGCCAGCCCATCTGATGTGCTCAGCCCTATGGAATCAGTGACATTTCCATGGATTCAGGCTCAAATTAACCTCAGTGAGAAAACCAATCTGGCCAGAGGCACCACCCAGGGGGTCTGATGCCACCAGCAGATCCCAACAGGGGCTGCTCCTGGGGGCTCGAGGCAAAAGGCAGAGCTCCTCCTGGCACTGCAGAGATAGAGATTTTTTTTTTTTAAAGAAAAAAAAAGGGGGGGAGGGGGTAAAAAAAGGCCCCGTGTTTGCAGCCAACACGTGTAATCTGTTGCAGCCCTTGTCAGACAAAACAGTTTTGCCGTAAGACAGCGATTCCCAGAGGGGAAAGGGGCGAAGTGAAAATACTTTATCAGCTGCCTACATATGTAAAGCAGTACCCTGGTTGAAAAGCAAAGCCTCTTTCCCTTTGAAAGCTGGGAAGGGAGAGACAGGAGGCGAGTGCCTGGGAGCGGGGACAGAAATGACACAGGCACAAAGCCCAGCACAGCAAAGCCCAGGCCTCCCTCCCAAACTGCTCTTATCTCCCTATCGGCCCCAAAAACTACCTGGCTGTGGAGAAGAAACAAAGCCAAACAAACCCAGATGTGGCTCAGTTTGGGAAACTAAAAATATGGGGTTTAATGTACAGGAATTATTGCTCTCTATTTCCCTATGAGCCCCAAAAATGCTCTTATCTCCCTGTTGGCCCCAAAAACTACCTGGCTGTGGAAAAGAAACAAAGCCAAACAAACCCAGATGTGGCTCAGTTTGGGAAACTAAAAATATGGGGTTTAATGTACAGGAATTATTGCTCTCTATTTCCCTATGAGCCCCAAAAATGCTCTTATCTCCCTATTGGCCCCAAAAAACTACCTGGCTGTGAAGAAGAAACAAAGCCAACCAAAACCAAGACATGGCTCAGTTTGGGAAACTAAAAATATGGTTTTTAATGTACAGAATGTGGTTTTTAATGTACAGGAATTATTTAATTCAGACATTAAGAGCAGGTTCTGTCAGAGTCCCCAGGTCAGCAGGGAAGTGTCTATTGCTCCAGGTTCCTCTTCCCTCAGGTTGGGCTGAGATGAAGGGAATCACTCCCTGCCTGGATTTAAGAAGTGCTGCTCAGGAGCTGCCAGCAGACAAGCGTTTTCCTTCCTCTCTGAATTTAAAGTCTGCTTCAAAGGCTGGGAATTCCAGGACCTGGGCACATGGCATAAATCAGCCCTTGGCTTCACAGCATGAGTGGACTCTACTGGCAACAAGTGGGCTTGCTCCTCATGGAGGCTTCTCCTGCTCCATCCATCAGCCAGAGACCTGAGAAGGTGGGGAAAAAAAAAGAATTCCATGTAGCAGCTCCCTCAGCAGGACAGCGAGGGGACATGAGCCAGGCTGGGGGACACCGAGCTGGGATGGAGAGCCCAGGAGGAGCTGAGATCCCCAGACTTCCATGGATATGCACAGAGGCAGGAGGGAGATAAGGAATGGGATGGGGGGAGGAAGGGGAGCAAAGAAAGGAGGGAAGCAGGAGAAGGGCAGGCAGGGAAGCGGGGTGGGGGAGAGGGAAGGAGCCCGCGCGTGCCCATCTGGGCCATGCATCACATTGAAATTGTCCCGCATTAAAAATTCACCAGCCACTGAATTTTCAAGGGATTTGTAGTAATTAGATGACAAAATGCTGGCAAATCTCAGGCTTGCCAAAGATGTTACTCAGGGGTCAAAGACTCGACACTTTTGGCTGGGTAATTTGTAAGCGTCAATCACACTCAGCCATCAGAGGGAAAGGAGAGCTCCAAGGGCTGAATCCTAACGAAGTGCAAGGCTCCTGCCTGCTGAGGCCCCCTCCTGCTGCCACCCCGGCCTGAGACCCCCAGCTGAAACCACACGGGGCTGATCTGCTTTCTCATTTTTTAAATTAAAAGAAGAAACTTCCCAGATTTCGTTTTTCAGCAGGGAGAGCTCCTGCTCTGCTCTGCAGCTGCTTGGGCTGATGTGCCTGTCCTGTTTATCTTGCTGTCCTTGTTTATCTTTATTCTTATCTAGAATGGGCTGTGCCCCCCTGCCAGGGCTGACGCCTCTGCAGCCCTGCTCCAGTTCTTCTGCCCCGTGGTTGGAATTGCTCCTGGGACAGTCCACCCTGCTGCTTCCTGGGGCTGACACACTGGGCTGAGTTGGGCTGAAAATGGAATTAAAGCATCTCCTGCCTTGTTCCTGCCTCCCCATTGGGTGTCAGGGAGACTTTGGGGCCACCAAAGCAGCCCCATGGGTTGTCTCTGCCTGTGCTGGCTCTGTTGGAAAACCCAGGTTCATTCAGATCCAGCCCAGCCCTGGGCTGGAGGGGGGCCTGCCTCAGGCTGAGCTCATGGCAGCAGCTCATCCCACACACCCACCCAGAGCCTGGGGGAGAAAAGAAATTTAAAAGTTTTCCACATCATCAGCTTAAAACCAAACCACAAAATGCAAAAATTAATGCTTTGCCCAAAAGAGCAAGGGAGAGCCCTGTCCCAGCCAGGTGTGAAGCTCCAGTGTGGGCTCAGCCTTGCTGAGGCTGAGGCTAAGCCTGGGCTTTGCTGCTGGGTTTTGGGGGCAGAGGATGGCTCTGAGGGGTGGCTGCCTAGCCCCCAGATCTCTCCTGGAGAGATTTCTGCCTTTTGTGGTCTGGTTTCTAAGCTGATGAAGTAGAAAAGCCCTGGATTTCTCGACCCCACCAGCACCAGGGGGATGGCTGCTATCAGGGGCTACACTTACCTCCAAAGAGATTTGGGGTCACCAAATGTGGGAGAGGCAGGAGCCTGCCTCACTCTCCATCTCCCGTGGCTTATCAAGCTGTCCTTGTGACCCCTGCTAAACCCCACCTCCAGTTCTGGGCTCTGAGGGATGATTGAAGCTGTAAGGGAGGGATGGGGAGGTCCTGGCCACCAGCTCTGAGGTGCTGAGGCATCAAACAGCACCCACCACACCCCAAGGAGCAGCACTGCACATCCCAAACCCCCTTCCACTGAAAGAAGCCAAGTCCCAGAGGAAAGGAAGCTGAAGGAGGTTTGTTTGCTCCATCAGGGTGCTGGATTTGGGGAGTGCTCTTAATCCAGTGGTGTGGGCAGGGCAGAGATGGGAAAGGGAGGGAAAGGCAGGAGGGAAATGGCCTCTGGACAGAGCTGCTGTGGTTTAGGTGAATGCAGAGCCATGCCTTGCTGCAGGCCAGCAGCACTGGGAGAGCTGGAGAAGGAGGCAAGCAGCAGTGTGATGCTCTCCAGCCACTGTGCTGCCCCAGGCAGGGGAGCTGAGGGGACTGGGAACGTGCCTGGAGGTTCCTCCTCAATTTCCAAAGTCATTCAGCAGCTTCAAAACACCTTATAGGGGCAGCCTTCCTCCAGCTCTTCATCAGCTGCACTTGCAGCTCCTACTCCACATATTTAAATAGCCCAAATCAGGGGCTGAGCTCTGCAGGGGGTCTGGGCTGAGGGGTTTTATCTTCACTTGATCTAACAGTGCCTTCAGATGCTGCTGGAAGGATATTTGTTGGGAAGCAGCAGGGAAGGACTCTGCCTGTCACTGCTCTGTCCAGTGCTGGGCACTTGGGAGCCATTCCCTGCTCACAGGGGGTGTCCAAGGGATGTTTCCTGCCTGTCAGAGCCTGCTGCTGGCAGATGAAGACCCCCATCCCCACCCCACTGCAGCTGAACACAGCTCCTACCACTGCCCTGCTTGCTCTTGCAGAGAAAATGAACCAGAAAATGCCAAATTTTAGTTGAAGGAACAGGAAGAAAACCTTTTTTCCCCCTGACACACACCACAGCCCTTACTGCCCTCCCACTCTGTGCCAGCAGCTTTGCTAAACCCTGAGCTGGGGATGTCACATGTGGGGACATGGTGACACTGGCTCTGTACCCCCCTGGTCCACACTCATCCCCAGCAGCCCACCACGGTCCTGGGGCTGGAACAGAGAGACAAACCTAATTACAAGGCACTAATTATGGCCTGTGGAGCACAGGGACTGCTCCTGCAGCTCCCAGGGGAGGTGACACTCCCTTCTCCAGGATCCTGCCCACCTCCCTGCTCCTGTGCTGGCATCACTTCCCGTTTGTCACCGATTCAGGTCACACCCTGCACACCCCCAGCGGCTGCTGTGCTCTGCCTCCCTTCCCAGCTCCAGTTTGGGGTGAAAGCCTCCCTGATTAGCCAATTTGGATCCCTATTTACTGCGAATTACTGAGCCTGATTATTATTCATGGCTGGCGAAGGCTGAGCTCTCAAGGCCGGCCATGCGGTTTCTCTTCCTCTCCAATGCATATATTTAGGGAAAACAGGAGGCAGAGTGCCTCAGCCAGGGAGCTGCACTGCCTCCTCCTCCTCCTGCTGTATTTCCTGCTGAGGAAGGTGCTGGTGGAGCTGGAATGTGGTGCCAAACAGTGGTCGTGCTGTGATCCAGGGTAAGTCCAGATGTGTTGGAATATTGGTCCCTTCCAACTCAGCTTCTCCTGGGATTCTGGGATTAAGGAGAAGCTCCCCAAATCTCCCAGCCAGCATCCAAGTCAACTCTCTCAATCTGCATTTGCAAATTCTTCCTGAAGTCCAACCTGAAGCTCCCTCTGGAGATTCCAGAGCTCCTGGAGTCAGCAGCTGGGCTGGAAAGCAGCAGGCAGGACACAGGGGGTGCAGGACCTTCCTGCAGCCCTGCAAAGGTGAGTGAATGGCACTTCCTGTGCCTGCCTGGCCTTTGAGTGCTTCCCAGACCTCATTCCATGGGACACACCTGGGAGGAAGACCAGGCAAGATGGGCCTGAAGGGATGAGAAGAGCTGGAATTCCTGAATTGTAGGAGCAGTGCAGTGGTGATGAAAAGAAACCACCAAGAGCTCACAGATGCTGCCTGCCTGTCCCTGCCAGCTCTCCTGCGGCACAGAGAGGGAAACACAGATGGTGGTCAGGAGTTTTCCAAAGGGAAGGGGTCACTTTGGGCACTCACAGGGCACTGTGGCAGTGCCCAGCAGAGCCAGGCTCCCTGGGGATCCTCTGTGCCTCACCTTGCCTTGCCAGCTGTCCCCATAAGGAGATAAAAGCCCACACAGGCCTCTGGCAACAGGCAGCAATGAGGGAGAGCTGCTTCTACATTAAAACCCCTTAACCCTCTCATTCAGTAAAAAAAGCTGCATTTGAATAATATCCTAATCCAATTGCAGAGCTGGCCCTGGGGAGGGGGATCTGCAGCGTGCCTGGGGAGCAGCTGCAGCCACCACAGCTCTGCTCCTGTCCAGCTCACCAGGGTCTCACCCTGGATGAAGCTGTCACAACCTGACAGACACCCACTGGCCAAGGCACAGGGCTTCAACCCCCCAGGGACCCTGCACCATATCCCAGCAGCCAGAACTGAGTGTAAAGCACTTGTTTGAGCTCTCTGGTGGGGAGAGCAGAGGCTGAGCACAGCCCAGAGAGCCCATCTGGGGTGGCTGTACCCCAGCTCTCATCTGCAGAGCCAGGGCTGATGGATGGCTCTGGCTTGGAGCTGCTCATCTCTGCCACCAGCACAGCCTGGCTACAGCACTCACACCCCAAAAAGGCCACCCAGATGAGCATCACACCCCCCTGTGCCCAGCTCTGCCCAGGGAGCACAGGGCAGCTGAGGGATGACAGGCACACATGGTGATACCAACCCTGGGGTGTCAAGAGCCAGCAGAACGAGGGGGACAGAGCTACAGCTCATCCCAGCCCAGTTATAACCATCAGTGTGCAATCATTTGGTACAGGCAAAACCTTCCTGAATAGCAGAAAAGAAACTATTCCCCCTCCCAAAGCAAACAAGAGCATTGCAGCAGCACTGCCGAGGTTAAGGACCAGGGGGAGGCTGTTCCCTGCTCTAGCTCCCTGCACAGGTAACAGAGTTTGCATTATTCTATCATTAGGATTGCTTCAGATCAGGGGGAAAGAAGAAAACAGCCAGTGGGGAGTGCTGAATTTCTGCAGACCTACTTAAGTGATCATTTTAATTCAGGTGTATGCTCGTTTTTAGAAAATTCCTGCTGCAATTTTAGGGGTGCAACGTGTGGGATTCTCAATACGTAACAAAGAAGTGGAGCAGGAATTAACTCCAACTGTTCTCCAGAGCTGTGATCAGCACTTCCATAATTAATGTCCAGGCACATATATATCTGTGTACACATACACAGCCCCCCCCTGCTCACATCAAACAGATTTCCTTGATACCAAATTGCCTGAAAAATTAACCAATGTCAAACTGCTCCACAAGATAAGTATCATTAAGGGAAAAAGAAAATCTTCATTATGTTTGAAGGTACAGGGGAAAAAAAAAATCCTCATGAATGTTTTCCAGCCTGTTCCCAGCCTGGGAAATAACATGTTTTAAAACATATCAAAGGGTTAAATTAATTTTCATTAAAATTTAAATTTGAGAAGGCTCCCTCTCTTCTTTCCTCCCTCCTCCCCCTTTGAACGTTTGACTGGCAACCATTTCATATTTCAATCTCGGCAGAACAAATTGAATTAGATGTTGAAACCAAACTCTGCTCTGTTCTCTAAAGCCTACATGCTCTGCTTGTGCTAATCCTTTTCGTCGCCGCTGCAGACCTCAGAGACACTCAGCAAGAAACCTGCCCTGCCACAAAAGACAATGAAGGGAAAAAGGAAAAAAAAAAAAAAAAAAAGAAAAAACAGGAAAAAAAAAAACCCCACAGGAAAATCCAAGCCCAACCTGCAATGCTGCAGAGCTTTGCTGAAATCATGTGCTGGGTGATGCATGTGCCTGGAGGGGACCCTGCCCAGCTTCTCTGTCCTCTGTGCTGGACAGGGGCTGGTCCTGCACAGCCAGGATGGTCAAACATCCCTGCTGAACTGGAATTTAACTCAGCTAAGGCTGAGCTTTCCCTGCAGTGACCCCCTGGTGCAGAGCTGTGCCAGGTGGTGAAGGCAGTGGGGAACAGGGACAGGAATGCCACTCATCAATGCCAAGCTAAAAAAGGGGAATAAAGCTTGTCACCACTTCAGGTCACGCTGCCACCCCCTCTGACAGCACTGCTTCCACACCTGTGCCTCAGTTTCCCCCCCTGCAGCATCCTACAGGATGAGGGTTTCACACCACAGCCCTGAGACATCCCAAAGGGCTATTCCTGAATTTTGGTCTGTCCCCTGAGCCAGCACTGCCAGGTCCTGGCAGGAGTGGCTGCTGCTGGGTTTGGGAAGCCTCTCAGTGGCAGCAGCAGGGGGGACCAGCAAGGGGTGTCACACCTCTGGTCCCTGAGCAGGAGCTCAGCCTGGGACTGCAGCTCAGTGCTGAGCCCTGTTCTTGGAACTCTGCAGAAAAGCTGGGATAGGACACGTCTGTAAGCACAGGGCTGGGCCCTCGGGCTGCCTGCTGGACAAGGTGTGCACAGCACACACACCTGGAGGCATCCCCAAATCAGAGATGGACAGATGGCACCCCAAAGCCCTGGCACCCCTGCAGTGGCCCTGCATGGAGCAGGCAGGGCTGGTTTAACCCAGCTCAGATGCTGTGAACAGGATCCCATCAGATACTCAGGGTCTCCACTGTGGCCACACACACACAAAGGACACCACGAGCCCACCTCAGCTCTCCTGAACCCAGACAGGGTGAGCTTGGGGGTCCTGAAAGGATCAGAGGAGCTGGCAAGACTGCAGGGTTGGACCTTGGGGGGCCATTTCATCCTGGCTCCCTCCTGCCATCCCATATTTTCCAGCCTTGAGATGCTGCCCCAAGACACACCAAGGAGGAGTGATGGCAGCCAGGACTCACTTGGGTGTGGTGCTTTTGGAGGGAGAGAAGTCGTGGAGGTTTTGGTGCTGGCAGGGAAAAGGCCTTTGCCAAACCATCTGTGACATGGTGGCAGCTGCAGGTTGGTGTCCAAACAGGGATTTTGATTTTTTGGCAGCCCATCTGTTCTCCCCCAGCCACAGGGAGGGACAATTCACACCCTGACAGCGATTCCTGCTGCAGCAGAAATTCTGCTGCCTTCCCCTGGGGGGATGCCCACAGCCAGGGGAGCACACAGAACACACCCAGGGCATGCACTCGCTTCAACACTGGGCTCAAACCGAGCCAAATCTGGGCTGTAACCCCTGGGACCACAGCCAGGAGCCTGTGGGGTCACAGAGGGGACAGGCAAAGGGTGGGATTCCTGCTTGGAGGCTGCTGAGCCTTTGGAATTCCACCTTCTCCTGCCCCTGGC
>VXBC01001371.1:87936-133699 GCA_013399945.1 Ploceus nigricollis | reverse complement strand
GGAAAGGACAAAGGAGAAAGAAAGGAGTCCAGCGGTGGGGAGGTCAGGGAAAAGGAAACCTGGGGGTCTGCGGCCAAAGGAGGAGCGATGTGGCAAAGGGGATGGAGGCAAGAAGACTTTCCCGCCCCGCCAGCAGGATCAGGACCATGCCTTCCCCGGCAGCCCCCTGCTTCCAGCAACAACTGTAAATAACCAGGGATGAGCCACAGCGGGGCTCGNAGGATCAGAGGAGCTGGCAAGACTGCAGGGTTGGACCTTGGGGGGCCATTTCATCCTGGCTCCCTCCTGCCATCCCATATTTTCCAGCCTTGAGATGCTGCCCCAAGACACACCAAGGAGGAGTGATGGCAGCCAGGACTCACTTGGGTGTGGTGCTTTTGGAGGGAGAGAAGTCGTGGAGGTTTTGGTGCTGGCAGGGAAAAGGCCTTTGCCAAACCATCTGTGACATGGTGGCAGCTGCAGGTTGGTGTCCAAACAGGGATTTTGATTTTTTGGCAGCCCATCTGTTCTCCCCCAGCCACAGGGCGGGACAATTCACACCCTGACAGCGATTCCTGCTGCAGCAGAAATTCTGCTGCCTTCCCCTGGGGGGATGCCCACAGCCAGGGGAGCACACAGAACACACCCAGGGCATGCACTCGCTTCAACACTGGGCTCAAACCGAGCCAAATCTGGGCTGTAACCCCTGGGACCACAGCCAGGAGCCTGTGGGGTCACAGAGGGGACAGGCAAAGGGTGGGATTCCTGCTTGGAGGCTGCTGAGCCTTTGGAATTCCACCTTCTCCTGCCCCTGGCACTGCCGACCCTGCAGCAAGCCAGGACACTGTCACTTTTAGGGCCAGCTGTGCCCACCCTGGCCCCACTGCCCCAGTATCCACCTCACCAGAGCCCAGGCAGCTGTTAGATGTCCTCATCTTTGTTATTGTCCTCCTCTTCCAGGTGCTCCATGATTTCATTCAAAACCTCAGATCGTTTTTTCTTCTTTGGGGAGTCTGTCCAGGCCCAGGTGGGAGTGCAGAGGGGGAAGAGAAAAGCAAAAATTACAACCTGGACCCACCTTGGGAGGGGCTGAGGGGGCTGGAGGGAGCAGGATACCCTTCCAGGTGAAGGTCATCAATATCATCTACTTCTCCTCCCCAGGCAGGTCCTGGAAGGAGCTGGGATTCCAACACCTCCCACCCGTGCTCTAGTTCACAGGCTGGGAGCAAACAGCACCCAAACAGGTGATGGTGATGCCAACCCATCCTGCTGACCCCAGTTCACCACGGAATTCACAATTTTCCTGTGGAAAAGTGGCTGCAAGCCTAACCAGGAGCTCATCAGGGCTCTTGGCAGGACACAGCCCCACCAACACCCTGGCTGAGACCACCCCATCCCAGCAGCCCAGCACACATCCCTCACCTGGCTGGGACCATGTCCCTGCTCTGCCCCTCCTGCCCCACAGCGCTGCCCTGGCACTGCCCAGCTCCCGAGGGACACAGCACCATGCACACATCCCTCCCAATGCATGCAGGACAGGGGGGGAACCCTGGGGGGCTGCCAGCACCTGAGGGAACATCCCAAGCCCAGCTCTGAGGTGACAAAGCCATTTGGTCCCTGATCTGAGGCTGACATCCTCCTTTATGCAGGGCAAGCAGTGCCCTCCCGGCAGGAGCCGTGGCACAGCCCCCTCTCCCCCCCTGGCTCCCCAGCTCGCTCGCAGCACATGGAGAACAGCTGTTTAAATCCTGCTTTCAGACATCAAAAGCCTCGCTGGGTTTCTCAAACAAACAAACATACCATAGGACTAAAGAAAAGGTGTAAAATAAATAAATGGAACAAGCTGTGCATTTTCTTTTAGTATTACAGCTGCTGCGGGAGATAAACAACAAGTAAATGTCACAAAACATCAATACAGAAGAAATTAACCTGACAAAAGCTCACATCCCCCCCCCTCTGCCTCCCCCGAACTCCCAACAATTTTGCATTTCTGGAGTTCCCATCTAATGATTTTATTTTTCAATTAATTCCTTGACAGAGAGCCAGAACCTGCCTCCCTTCTCCCTGGGGGCTGTGGGGATGGGAGGGGGATGAGGGTGCTGATGGACCCCGCTGCCCTCCCAGCACCCACCCCAGCGAGCTCAGGGGAGCCATGGGGGCCACAAGGTGCCACCCCAAGACCCTGCAGCAGCTCTTCCCAGTTCAATCACCCAAAGGCACAAGGGATAACCCACCCCAGAGGAAGGTGCCAACTCAGCAGTTCTCCCTCTCCTTTACGCTGCTCCCAGCTCTCCTGCTTTGGAATAGCATCAAATGTGGTCTCATGTCCCAAATCCACTGTAGGAACATGTCCTGTACCTGCCACCCCTTCCCAACCAGACCCTGGCAGGCCCCTCATGGAGATCCCACAGTGCTGAGGCTGCACAGCAGAGGAAAAGCTGGATATGGGACGCTGGGTGCACAGGGAACATCCCTCAGCAGAGCAGCACCTGCCATGGCACGGGCAGGGCTCTGGCAGGGAAATCCCCCCACTGCATCCCCCAGATTCACCAGCTCGGCCATGGGAGCACCAGGAGCATCCCCCTCTTGTCTAACAAGGGGAAAATAAAAACCCAGGAGGGTGGGGAAGCGAATTGGTTCGACTTCCTTCCGTTCTGCTGCTCCAAGCTGGTTAAGGTTTGCCCGCTAACGATCCCATTTGCTTCCTTTAAACAATGGGCAAAGCCGGCGGGGGTGGGCCGGGAGGGGGATTACCACGGGATTAGAACGTGGCAGGGTTGTGGATGCCACGCTAATCCTGCAGGGCTTTACTCTCCAGCTCCAGCATGTGTTTGCATTAGTTACAGNTACAGCCACCCACAGCCCTCACAGCTGAACCCCCTCCTCACACACCTCCCCATCAAAACCCCCCCACAAGTCGCTGCTTCCCCTCCCGGCGTGGTGAAATTCCCCATCTGTCAATTTAATTCTTTGATCGATGGCAAGGAGCAGGAAAAGCGGCCCGGCACAGCTGGCTGCCCAAGTTAGGCCTGGCGGGAGAGCCGGAGCCGGCTGAGGAGCGCGAGGCATTGTCATTTAGCGGGATTGGGAGCCAGGGCCTTCCCCGCACGGCCCCGGCTCCCGGGAGAGAGCAGGGCGTGCCGAGGGGTGGGCAGTGCTTGCCAGCCTTCCCCCGGGATGGAGCTGGGGGGGAAAGGGGCTTGGAGCTGCTCCCAGCCCTTTGGGAGCTGTGGCTCTGTTGTTTGGGGATGCAGGGCGAGTCTGGAGTGTTCCCCCTGCACGGGGCGCAGATCCACGGCTGCCCCTTGCCCCAGGGCTGCAAAGTCAGCTGCTGGGCAGTGGGATCTCTTGGTCCCAGAGCCAGGACAGCCACCCTGCTGTCCTTGTTTTCCAAAGGGAGGATCTCCCTTGTTTTCCTTGTTTTCCAAAGGGAGGATCTCCCTGTCCAAGCCAGGCCGAGATGCTGCTGCTGGCAGCGTTTGTCACCTGTCCCTGCCCTGCTGTGGCATTTGTCACAGCCCTGCTCTCCAGGGTATGGGCTGCACTAGAGGTTCCAGGGACAACTGTTGGCCAAGCTTTCTCTGGCTTCTCCTTCCCATGTTAAGAGTCACTAATTTTATCCACACAGCCTGTCCCTGGCCAGGCCCTTGGGCCCTCCAGCCACCTTGCAGCAGTGGGTCCTCCAAATCAAAAATGGGGTGCAAACAAAACTCAAAGTGTCTTTTTAAATTTTTTTTTCCCTAATATAAGAGCCTCCTTTCCCAGGATGAAGAGCAGATACTGTCGGAAATGAGCAAAAAGCCTTAAACCCCTCCCAGACTGTGCTGGGAGCCAGCATGGAGGGCAGGGCTGAGGTGCCAGGGCTGGGCTGTGGCTTCACTCCTGACAGAACTACTGAAACCACCCGTGGCAGTCAGTGACCACTCCTGGCCTCCTCACTTTCTCCTGGAACATTACAAAGCCTCAGAACAAGCCATAATGAATGACCTGAAAACTACACAAAATGGGAAGGAAGCCTATTCCATTTTATTGCATCTATTAGACCTATTGAAAAGTCGGCTCAGAAGTGGCTTGATTGCCATGACAAATGCCTGCATGGAGAAAAGATTTGGGAGACCAGACCTCTCCTTCACAAATAACAGCAGAGACCTGGAACTGGAAGCCCAATCTCTCTAAATGGTATCTAGAAATGAGGTGTGTAATTGTAGCAGAGAGCAGTCAGTGGTAGGACACATCTGTCACAGCCCAGGTCAGGACCTCGAAATACTGAGACAAAGATGATGAGGCTGACATTAGAGCTGGGGACACCACAACCTTGGTCTTGATTGTTTCCTGAGGCTTGCTGACCTGAAATCATCTTTTCTTTCCCATTCCCAGCTCGGGATGGGGACCTGGCCACTGCAGCTGTGGGAAGACCCTCACAGTTCACCCACACTGTGCTGGCATTGGGACATTGATAAACAGCACAGGGATGTCTGAGCTGCTCCTGTGCCTTGTGGGAAGAGGAGGAGACTTAGGGAAATGGGGATCAGTAGGAAAAAGCCTGGTTTCTGGGCTGTACCACCAGTGGAAAGAGATGCATGGTCTCAGCCTGGCTGTTGGGTGCTGTGTGTGCTCTGCATCCTCTCCATCCCTGCTCCATGTGGGAAAAGCAGCCTCCAGCCACACCAGGGAGGAAAGCTGAAGGAGCATCCCCATTCCAGAGGGCTGCAGGCAGAGTGGTGCCAGCCTTTTTTCCCCTCTTTATCACTATCACCCTCTGCACACCCACAGAAGGGACAGGGTGCAGCTCCCTCCTCACCTCAGAGCCACTGGGCACCCCACAGTGCCTTGAAATCAGGAGCAGGCACTTCCCAAGGGAATAAAATCCCACCTGTGACCCTCCAGTGTGGCACAGAGAGGCTGAGACCTGGTCTCAGGCACCAGCCAGACCCTGGTGCCCACAGGTGTGCCCCAGCCTGGCTTTCCTGGCACAGATCCCCTCCTGGCACATCCTGCTCTGCCACAGCATTAGCCACTGGCAGTTTTGCCAGGCCTGGAGTCACTGGATGTTCCTGAGACAGGCTGGAGCACAGCAGGGATTGTGCTGCCATCCTACTTCCCATCCCTAAAGATGGGGAGTGGTAGCCTTGCTCCTGTTTCTCAGCTGAGACCCTGGAGCCACTTCAGCTCCAAGGCTGCATTCCTGCTGGGATGTGAAAATGCTCTTCCTGCTGCCCTCCCCAGGGCCCCAGCTCGGTGAGGAAGAGCCCACACAAGGAGGCTGGAGCAAAGGCAGGCGAAAATGGGGAATAAGCAGAGCTTGGGGGAGGTGGCAGAGCTCACAGCCACATCTGCTGAGAGTCTGCAAGGATTCCCAAGCCAAGAGATCCTAAAGCCAAGACTGCTTATTTCCCCCTACACTGAGCAGAGTGGAGAGGGGGCAAGGAGATCCTGAAGATAAAACTGGGTGCTTGAAACATCTCACCTGCTGTTTTCTCCACCCAGGTGGAGCTTCACGTGCATGACGTGTCCCCACTCCAGTGCTGGGTTCTGAGTGGGCACATCCACCCTCAGCCCTGCCACCACCAAACTGCAGCTTCCCCAGGCTGGAATAAGCAGCTGTGCACTGTTTCAGGAGCATGGGGATCACTGGGTCAGTCAGGATCACTCAATAACTGAGATGTGCTGCTCTCCCCTCACCAGGGATGTGCAGCCCCACAACTGCTGCCAAACCCCCGGGCCACGGGCATGTGGTGATGGAGAGGGGAAGCAGGGAGGGGATGCAGGAGGAGGAGCATTGATCTCCAGCTTAGCCCTGCAGCCCAGGGGAGCCCTTCCTACATAAATATTTGCCAAGCAATGCATTTGTGCCTGTCGATGGCTGTCAATAGGAGCCTGCAGTGCTGTCATCTGCGGAGCTGTCACTCCCAGCAGCCTGAGCCAAGCGGCCTCTCCTGCATCCCAACCCATCAGCACACAGTTTTTCCTTTTAAATCCATGTGCTGTGTGCACAGAGCCTGTCCCCACCTCGGGAACAACCAGGGGAGGCAGCAAAGGCGCTGTGGCTGGCAGGTGGCACCGTGGTGCCCGGGCACGGCTGGCACACGCAGAGTTAACAGCTCACAGGCAGAGCTGTCAGACAAAGCCCTGGCCTGGATGCCTCCCTGCATGCTCAGCTCCAGCACGGCCCTGGCAGCCCCAGCTGTGGCAGTGGCAGCAGCGGCAGGCAGGGGGTTACCGTGGAAGTGCTGGGCGGTTTTGCGGCGCAGGGCCTCGAGCGTCTCCTCCGTGTCTGCCCACTCCAGCACCAGCCTGCGCCCGTACAGGTGCGTGCTGTGGCACAGGGCGTGGAAGGCTTTCTGCAGAGTTAAAACAGAAAAAAAAAGAAATTAAAGGAGAAAATAAGAACAGGCTCACAGGAGGGAAGGTAAAAATGTCCCTCCCTCTGCCCTGGAGCGGAAAGGGCCACCGGAGAACATCGTACTCGGAGTGCTTGGCTCTGATGGGGCAGGATCCATCTCCATCAGAGGCTCTGACTTGGTCATTTATCTTCTCTGCACTTGCAGCAGAGCACATTCCCATCACCACTGCTGCTGCCTGCTGCTCGTGGGGGGCAGGCTGGAACCCAGCACAGGATGGCACCACCCTGAGCTGGGAATGCTGCAGCCTCTGGAGCTCTGGGTCAGCACTGGGTGGGACCCTGTGACTCCCCAGCACCCTGTTCTCTGCTGGAACACAGGAAAGCACAGCTCAGCTGTGAGAGAGAAGTTCCTTTCTGCTCTGGAAGCAAGATGGAAAACTGCCTTTCTCCTGCCAACCATTTGGTGACTTGGCCATGGTGGCACCAAATGTGGCAGAGCAGAGGCCAGCACAGGAGTCCTCTGCTCTTTCTGCCTGTGGTGGTTTGCTCTAATGCAGAAACCCAGGGGTTTCCTGGTGTTAGGTCCTGTTTAGTAACACCCATAGAGCTGGAATCTCTTGCTGACGTTGAATACAAACATGCCAGCCAGCCCAGAGCTCTGATGGCTTTCTCTGCCCCTAGCCAACCAGCAGAGACACCCAGAAAACACTGACTCAGTCCAGGGAAGTTTGATTTTGTCTTTATTTCCCACAGAATTTCAAGGAAGTTCAGGACTGAGCAGGATTGGGCCCACAATGCAAATACACAAACACACTGGCCAAATATTTTTATCACCAGGGGCCCACAAAGTGCTCCACAGTAAAGGCTGGGCACACAGGGAGAGAAATGCCCCAGATGCTTTTTTAAAAACCCCAGCTAAGGCTGGGATTAGCTCAGGTTTTGAGCTCTGCAAACTCTATCCCTGGAACAAAAATGGCAACTGTAGGATCAGACACACATCCTGCTGTCCAACAGGGACCTGTGCTCCCATCTGGAGGCCCCAAACCGGCTCCCAAGCTGTCCTGTAGAAGCCCACATCTCTCCTCTGAGCCACCTGCTAAAAGCAGCTTTGAACCACTGCAGCTGTCCCCAAATGCCACATCTCTGGGCAGAGGGGCTTGTCCTGCTTTGCTGCCCACAGCTGCTCCTCAGGACCCTCCTTGAGCTGCTGGGTTATGAAACCCATAAAAAAACCCCCATTTTCAGTAACCAGCACCCAGTAACCTGAGTTTCCCTCCCTTTCCAGAGTCCTTTCACTCACATAACCCTCATGTGCTATAAAACAGCAACGAGGAACACCAGCTCCACCATGGCATGGGTGAAATTCCCATTATCCCGGCAGGGCACAGTGCCCCCTTTTCCAGGGACACATTCCTCCTGGAAGAGCTGCAAGCTCCAGCTGTTTTTATTTGCTGCTGCTGTGTTTTCAAGGCCTATCTCCCAATTAGCAGAGCAATGTGTTGGCTTAAACAAACACTGGGGGGAGGTGGTGGGAGGGAGTTGTGAGGGCTGTTTACGTTGGCACGAGGAGCCTTTTCCAAAGCCTGGCACACAACCCACAGCTCTAAACACTGCATTTCCTTTGTTAATTCCTATTTTTGGATTCCTCCTTCCCACAGCACAAGGAAGAGGAAAGTTGGGTGACAGCACACAGCCCATCTGTGCTCCACAGGTCATGGAGGAAGGCAGACCATGATGAACGTGGCACCTGGTGGGCTCTGGTCCTCTGAGCCACTTCTCTGCCCCCACCACCTCCTCCTCCTCCTCACGGGATTGTCATCCTCTAGTTTTGCTGGCAGCCCTGGGAAAGGTTATGGAGCAACAGAGAAGGCAGATGCTGCCATCAAGTTGTGTTCAGTGCAGGAAACCTGCAGGCTGAGACACATCTGCCACCAGCCTGGTGACACTGGCCCTTCCTGGCCAAATACATCCCCAAAATGAGGTGGTTTGCACCCACAATGAAGGAAAGCTCCAGCCTGTACTGGGATCTCTGCTCCCTGTCTTCCAGATGGGCTCCAGGAGCTGGGAATGCAGAAGGGAAGCTGCACATTTCAGGTGACAAACACACAGATGTCACTTCTTTTGAAACGAGCTAAAAGACAAAACTTTTATTCATTGCTCTGAGAGGAATTAAGACTTTTTCAAGGGAAAAAAAAAAGAGAAAGCACTGATGATTTAAAAGACAAAGGGATGAAGGGGAGAAATGCCATCCCCATACATCCACACTGCTGGAAATCTTCCAGAGAGAGGAGGAAATCTGCCACTGCTGCTATTCCAAATGAAGAGATAGGTAGGGAAAAAATATATTTTAATTAGGTGACAAGTATGAAATGAGGAGAAGCAGGCTGGCTTTCACAGAAAGCAGGAGCTATTTTTGGGGTGCAGCTCCTCTATGTGAGCATCTGCCTTCACAGGACACCTCTCTGGAGGAACAAAGAAAGGCCACAGGTTTGTGGAGTTGTATCCAAATGAGGGATAAAGGGAGGTGTGGTGTCTGCTCATCCAAGAGAGAGACTCACCATAAAAGATCTCTAATTCTCAGGGCTCCATATCTTCCTACACCTGTAAGGAGAGCCTGTGCCACAAACAGCTCCTTTGGAAATGCCCAAACCCAGTTCTGATAAAGCTGCTGCATTTGGTAGCACACCCTCTGCCAGGCCACCCCGAAGCCTGCAGGTCCCTGGCAAACCTCCTGGGCCTCATTTGCTTTCCAGATGCTTTAGGGGTTGCATGAAAACACTGTGGGCTTCTCCTCCTCGTGAATGGGATGTGAGCATGTTTTAAAATGCCATTTCTGAGCATTTTTTGCAAAGTTTGCTTCAACCTTAACATTACGGCTCAGCATGGTGGGAAAAAGCAGGGAGAGGAAAGGAAGAGGCTGGAACAGCGGCTTAAAAACATCTGTGGGATTCAGAAAGAGACTTTCCAAGTGAAGAGGGGGCTGATAAACCCCCAGGAAGGCCAGGCTGCTGGGATGAGGCAGGCAGAGCTCTGGAGCAGAGCCTGCTGTGCTGGGAGGGCTGGGAGCAGAGACAGGACCGCAGCGTCTGTCACCCGCGGGCGTGACAGCGCCAGCCCTGACTGCTGCACTCATTTGGAGGACAGTGCTGCTCTGCCTCCAGATTCCCTCTTGCCCTATTAAATACTAAAGCCAAAGAGCCTCCAGGCTGGAACCATTAGAGGGACAAAGGGTCAACAACATTAGGAGATTGATAAATATCCCTCCCTCGCAAGAGCTGGTCCCAACTGAGGATGCTCTCCGCGATGCCAGCTGCACACAAGGATTTTTCCTTCCGTGTGTGTGCATTTTGAAAGCATTGGCTGTCTCTCCCAAATGGGCAATTTCTATTTGGAGACCAGATGTATTTTTATATCAACAGGGGAGAAAAGTGGGAACTCGGCTTCCCAGTTAATAGTTCAAAAATAAAAACAATTCTGCACAGGGAACGTCAGGAAACGTTTAGTGCTTCCTTAACTGGAGTTAATTTGGTATTGCCAGTGCATCAGAGTTGCAGGGGAGGCTGAGGAGATCAAGCCAAGCCTGATGGGGCAGATCTGCAGGCACAGCATCGGGGAGTTGGGAGGAGGAGCCCCCATCTCCGTGCTGGCTGTGGAAAATCTCCATGTGCGCTCCCACAGCAGCCGTGCTTGTTCAGAGAAAAAGACAAACACGGGAGGTCACAGGCTTTAAATGCCCAACAAAGGCAGCCTAACTATTCTATTACAAACCCATCATGTTTTATAAGATGCTTATAAGCAATTTCCAGATTACCACTCTGAGCAAAAGCGTCACTGACAGTCAGAGCTATTCAGCTCAGAGGTCTCCAGGCCCACTCCCCTCCTCTCTCATTTCACTCAGCAATAAACTCTAAGCCAATTATGAGCGTGTTTACAATATTCAGGATCCTATTCATCAATACACCGTGCATCCTCTTCCAGACGGCCAATGGAGTGTACTTGATGTGCCACTTGTGAGACAATTAAATCCCTCAAAGAGATGAGTGTGGAAAAAAAATATGAAGAAGGAAGAAGAGCTGCTTTGCTGGGAAAGAAGAAAACCCCGCTGAGAGCTGTTCCACAGGGCAGCTCTCTCCCTGCATGCTCCCCTCCATGAGCTTTGGGAGCTGTGCCCTGGGCCAGAGCCCTGCCTGGGTCTCTTCCCTCATCATAGATGGGCTGCCTGTCACTGAGATTCCCATTTGTCCAGTGCAGCTGGAATCAGCCCCTGAGGGGATGAAGAGGGATGGGAAGCAAACACTGAGCCTGTGCCTGTTTCCCCCAGAGAGCAGCAGTAAAGAACCAGTCAGGTCCCTCTATGTACCTTTCCATCTAAAGCCTAAAGTTTCCTTGGGAAAAGATTAATTCAAACCCCAGCAACAAAGTCTGAGTGACTGTGGGGTGAAGCAGAGGTGAAAGCAAAGCTGCTTTGAGCAGAGCCACAGGTACAGCTCAAGGTGCAGGGAGAGGAACCAGGCTCCTGGGGGGATCCCTGCACCCCCAGCTGACCCCCAAGGGGAGGAGGGAAGCTGAGCAGAGGGAAGTTTGAGTTAGGATCAATATAGGACTAACAAAGAAACTCCATGTACTGTGTTATACAGGAGGTCAGGCTGGAAGGGATGATCTAATAGTCCCTTGTGATCCTGGATCAATGAATGCTGTCTAAAAACATAAACACAGGTTCTGGCTGGCTCCCCCCTCCTCTCTCCTTCATCTGCATTCACAGTCTGGAAAATGTGGAGTTTTGGGGGCTCATGTGGTCCCTTCCCTCCAGCAGTAACATCCTGTGGGTTGTGCTTACAGCCACTCCCTTCCAGACCCTGCCCACATCACCAGGAATCAGCAGCAGGATGAAATCCACCCTGCTCCTGAACCTCTGGCAAAGGAGAAGAGTAGGATATCATCTGACAGGCTGCAATCCTCTTGTTTCTGCTAAAAGTATGGACCTTAAAGATATAGGAAATCTTTCAAAAATAAATGAACTAGGCCAATTCATAACTACTGATCCTCTGGCACAGTCACTGGGAAAGCAGCAGGGTAAAGCTGCTCACAGGGGGCTCTCAAAACACACAGAACTGGTGAGCACAAGCCCTGCACAGGTTACAAATTAGGGAACAGCCACAATATCCAAAACTCCCCTAAAATCAAGGTGGTGGTGGAGGTGGGACATGTGCAGAGGTTTCCTGATGTGTTAATGTTGGGTCAAAACCATCCTGTCTCACCTTGCTGCTGACAAACCTGAAAAATAAGCTCTTGTCCTTCTGTATTACAAGAATTTTGAGTTATTTTATCAGCTGCACCAAAATTATCCCCTTTAGGGTTTGGGTTGTGGGTTTTGTTGCTGCCCACACGGGGGTTTCAGCCTGAGTGCAGCTTTCCTGGGGAACGCTACCAGCCCAAGCCTGGGCTAAGCCTCAGTGGGACAGAGCCTCCAGGCTGCCCTCCCCAGCTGGGGCAGTGCCAGAAGGGCAGGGAGGAGCACAGCTCACCTTGGCATCCTGCTTGGTGACGAAATCCACAAAGCCAAAGCCCCGGTGGGATCCTGTTCCTGCCATTTTCTTGGGCAGCCGGACAGTCTTGAGCTCTCCAAAGGTGCTGTGGATCCAAGGAAAAGCAGGCACAGCATGAGATGAAGGGAAGAGTCACCCCCTCCCCACAAAACTTGGCAGTGCCAGCTGCAGACCCACACTGAGTGGGTCACTCACATCAGGTGTCCTGCAGCCACTCTGCTGCCCTGCAAGCCCCATTCCCAAAGCAAATACAACCAAATAAAACTCAGCTTGGATTGCAAGGATAATTCTGGATGTAAAACTTAACAATACAAAAAACTTCTTTAATGTAACTGCTTTGCTCCTCCTTCCCTCAGCCAGAATGCCATGCCCTGCTCAGGGTGGGCAAAGAATTTCCAGGTTACCAGGGCTGCTCCAGATCCCACCAAAACAGATTTATTTGCACTTTTAAAGAGGGGCTGGACTGCACAGGATACAGGCAGGACACAGAGCATGGCCCCCACAAGGAATTATTCTGTTTCCAGAACAACTCCTCCATCCCCAGAGGTGTCATCCCTCCAACTCCAGGGATCCTGGGCATTTTTTATGATTGGATTTCCTTGCTCTAACCCTTCAGCCTCTCCCATCCTGCAGCTTCTGTGCTGGAATAAACTGGTTTTATCTAAGCTTTCTGGGTGTAGAAAGGGAAACAGGCGGATCCAGCAGACCACAACAACCTCCATATCCAACAGCATTTCAGACAAGTTTTGCAGTGTCAATGGAGAGCCAAGAATGGGGAGATGAGGGGGTTCCTGTCCCACAGAAGGAACTTGTGGCTTGAACAACAAAGCATGCAGCCATCCCACTTTGTCCAAAAACCCTAAAAAGGTTTTTTTTTTAGCCCCAAAGGCAGCACATGCTGGACACCCCTCTCCAGTGCCATCCCCTGGAGGAATTCCAGGACAAAGCCAACGCTTTCCCTGCTGCCAAGCTCCCTCTTCCCCTTCCCCTCCCCTCACACCCATTTATCAAACACATATGCACAAACTGCAGGCAATAAATATTTAATGTGGCCCAGGTCTGAAGAGATGTGTTATTTTATTTGAAAATCTCCACACAGGCGTGCATACACAAAAGGAGCCTGGGATACAGCAGTGCCAAAGAGCACCTGGGAATAAACACAGTAAAGGCCATAAACGCTCTCGTGAAATGATATAAGCTAAATCCTGGGAGTTAACCTGCTGCACTGGCAGCATGACCAGGCATTCATCCACCCAATTTCCTTAGGCAACGTGGTGTGTAAATGCACCATTATGAAGCTTCAAAATGAATCCGCACGTCTCCCGCTCGGTGCTTTCCCTCCCTCTCCCTCCTGCCCCCTCCGAGCTGGAGCCACGCAAACAAACAAACAAACCCCAGCACGGGAGAGGGAGCAGCCTCAGCTGCTGGGAATGCTCACATCCTGTGGTTTCCAGAGGTCCTCCTGCAACGGGGTGGGGGTGACAGGGACTCCCAGGATCCCTGGAGCACCTCAAATGCTGCAGTTGGGTGAAGGGAGAGGCAAGGAGAGAGCTCCTGAGCCATGGAGATGCCCATCTAGCTAGGAAAAATGGGAGGTAGGAGCCATGGGCTTGCTCCAGTCTCTCTCTCTCTCTCTCCATGAAAAATATCAAGGACATTGCCTGGGGGCAGCAGAATATTTGCTGAAGGAACAGAAGCAGAGTATTTGCTCAGAGGGAGGTCTCAGACAATGCTCTGTGCACTGAAACACCAATGTGTCCTTTTGACACCAAGACCCCGCACTCAGGGTGGGCCAGGGGGTACCCACAGGAGCAGGATGGCTCCAGATTCAGGGCGCCAGGGAAGCTGTGCTGACCCACATCAGCCTGGGCAGAGCTGGGAGAAACTGGCTCTTCCTTCCTCTGCAGCTCAGAGCAGTCCAAGCCACCCACACGTGGAGAGGTGTGGAGGGAGTGGAGACCCACTCCAGATCCAGAGCAGGGCTGGCCAGGAGCTTTCCCTGGGCAGTGGGAGCCAGCAGGGGCTTCCAGAGGGATGGATCCAGGGAACAGGCGAGGTGGAGGGGTGAGGGAAGCTGAGGGGACAGGGCTGACCCCAGTGGGGCCATGCAGGGGAACAGCATCCCCCCCACTGCGGCGCTAATTAGAAAGCACAACACAGCAATTACCAGCGCGGGAGCTGCGAATGAAGGCAGAGCTCCGGCCTTTAATGTTCTCCTCTCCGGTGCCAGGCACAGACTCACACCTCTCCTTTCCAATTATTTCTCCTGGATTTGGGGGGAGAGAGAGGCAGAGGCAGAAGGAAACCCAATTACCCCCCGCAGTGCCAGGCTCCCTGCCCAGGGAAGCCAGAGGGAAGCCAGGTGCTGACAGGTTTGCTCCCACTCCAGCTGCATCCAGGCTCCAGGAGGGCCAGGCATGGATTGTGCCATGGGCAAAGGCATGGCAATGGGGATGGGAGGAGGAAAAGCATGGAGCACATCACCCAAGTGACACCAGAGCATAATGGCAAGAGAGGGAAGAAAGCAGCTCTTCCATAAGATCTCATGGAGCTGTTTGAAAATGTGCTCCCAGGGGCTGGGATGGCTGTGCAGTCACAGCAGGTCAGACGTGCTGGCACTGCCAGCTCCTTCCCCTTCCAGCACAGAGCTCTGGTGGGCACAGATGTGAAAAAACCTACAGGCAGCCCAGGGTGGGGGTTTCTCTGGGTGCTGGTGCCTCTCTCCTCTCAAAGTGGGCAGAGATCAGCAGTGCTGCTGCCAGCACAGAGCACAGCACCAGGCTGGGCTCCTTGCCTCGAGCAGGATGGTTTCCAGGGAGGTTTCCAGCATCAGTGAGTGTGAAACCAGAGTGGTTTCTGGATTTATACTCACCCACCCATCCATGCCTTCTCCAAGTGCTCCTGAGCCCCTGCACCAGGGCTGACGGAGCTGGTGGTTGTGGGAGTAAAGCCCTTTCAGGCTTGAGACATTGACTTGCTTGCAGTCAGCCTGGCTAACTCTGCACAAGACTTGAACCTCAGTCCTGAACAGCCCAGCAGACCCCTGTGCCTGGCCTGGAGCTGGATTTCTGGCAGAACACCCCCACAGCTCCTGGTGGCACCACACTGGGATGGGATTTCAGTGTGGCCAAAGTGTGCAGCAATCCCAGATCTCCTGTGAAACCCCCAGGGAGCTGCTCACAATTAACACAGGAAGGTTTGGGGCCAAAAGCAAAGAGTTTTGCTGCAGAGGCAGCAGGATGGCAGAGCCCCTGGTGACCTGCCATGCACACAGCTGCTCCAGCTGCTCCCTTCCCACAGATCCATGAAAAATGGTGTTCAACAGCTACTCTCTGAAATCCCAGGTGGAATCAGGACCAGGAGGAGAGGGCAGAGGTGTGGAGGACGTGGCTCTGCCTGAGCTCCCCTGTCCCTGCAGGCCCTGCCAGCCAGGCTGGCAGATCTATCCTCACACCTCGCTCTCCCAAGCTTGGCATGTTTTCCTGCTGTTGGCTGGGAGGGATGACAGCCTCCACAAACACTGCAGCTCCTATTTCCTAAATGAGAACCTTTGTTTTGTGCCCATCCAGATTTGCTGGGAAACCAGAAAAAGCCTGTGCTGGCCCTGGCTGAGCCACGATCCATGGGGCTGCAGAATAGAGACAGCCACGAGCTCTCCTTTGACAAGTCACCCCTTTCAAGCTCAGCAGAAACACAGGGTGCATCCCAGAGATGCCAGCAGACACATCTCCTCCCTCCCACCCACAAGAGAGGCAGCATTTCTCCATGGCACTGCTGGCTATCAGCTGCTCTCCTCCTGCTTTGGCAGCTCTTCCAGCTGCCATCCTGCTTCCCTGGCTGAACACAGGGAGGAAAAGGAGATTTCTCCTCCTCACTGCAAGCTGGCTGCAGGTCAGAGGAACATCACTCCTTGGGATTGTAATTATATCCTTCTGGCACAGGCCAGCTGGGAGGCAAGTCCTTTGCCTGCTAATTATAGGACATTATATTGCTATTAACCAGCACATTCCAGCTCGGGAGACAACCCACGGCTCACTTGGCTTTGCCTGGTCACCAGAAGGAGCCTGCACATCCTCCACCAACACAGCCCAGAGGCCAAGGGACAGAGGGGAATGGGCATACAGGTGGGCTCCAGAAAACCTCTTCTCTCCCCTTCCTTCCTCCCTGCTCTCCAGAAAACCCCACGGCTTCAGGCAGCTGTGAAGGCTGCTCGGTCATGGGACAGGTTCCTCCAGATCAGGGTGAATGTGGAATCAAGAGTGGTTTGGTTGGAAGGAACCTTAAAGCCCATCCTGTTCCACCTCCTGCCATGGGCAGGGACACCTTCCACCATCCCAGGGTGCTCCAAGCCCTGTCCAGCCTGTCCTTGGACACTGCCAGGGATCCAGGAGCTTCTCCAGCTGCTCTGGGTGCCCATCCCAGGGCCTCCCCACCCACACAGGGAACAATTTCTTCCAAAGAAATTATAAACATTTCTCCAGCTGGGAAGTGTTCCCTCCATTTCAACCCCTTCCTGTCTCAAAGAGCAGCATTTAAACTGCAAAATCCTTGGGACAGGCCAGACCTGTCCATCCCTGATGGGTATTTCCAAGTCCCAAACACACGGGTGTGTTCATCTGACTTGATCTTGGTGCACCCCAAGCCATGAGCTGACCAAGGACTCCTGGGTTGCCACGTTCTGAGGGGGAAAGCACAACTGACACCATGAATCTGTCCACTGCCAAAAACACAGAACATCTTGGAAAACAACTACAAAAATCACCCTGAGTGTCCTGCAGATGTGTACAGAGGTCCCACTGCACAGAGCAGTCCTAAATCCCCCTCTCTGGTTTATATTCCTTCAAGAAAAACAAAACAGCAAAACCACGTTGAAAAACTGATTATGAAAACCTTTATCAAGGCTGCCAGCCTTCTCCTGGGTTACCATCTACTGCCACCATCCCCTCCTCCTCTCCTCTTGCTGCCTTCCTATCCCAAGCCCTGCCCAAATGCCTCCTCGTGACTGCTGGCAGCCCCAGGCGAGCTCAGGCGGATGAGCCAGGCAGCGTGACCACTCATCCCAAATGGCTCTGGGCAGGGATGACGAGTCCAAAACAGACACAAGGCCTTCCCTCCCCTCCCTGCACAGCCTCAGCCCCAGCAGCAGGCTGCAGCCACATGGAATTCAACTCAATCCCTTTGCAATGCTCCTCTTCATTTTATTCTTTTTCCCTGCTCGCCCCCAAACAGGACCTTCCCCCCTCCAGAAAACCACGGCCCTGCCACTCTCTGCCTCTGCATTTGCTGATTAAAAGGGGGAGGAAAAAAAATATACAGTAATGGTCCTTTTTTTCCTTTCTTCCTCCTTGAGGAAGGCAGGACCCTGGGAAATGGTTTTGCCCCTGGGCTGAGCCATGGCCAGTTCCACCCCCTGCAAGAGGGAGTTAATGGGATACGCAGCAGAAGGGCCCTCCCGCCTCCCGCTCCAGGACTTCAGCTGACTCCAGGATGGCTAATCCCATTACAAGAAAATAACGTGGATAATTCAAGCTAATGAAATCGTTACAAGAATGTGGACAGCCAGGGGTGGACATTCAGAGCCAATTTAACACTCCTTGGTGTTGTTATCCCCAGCACAGGAAATATCTGAAAAGGAGGAAGGGAAAGGGAAGGAGGGAGGAAAAATGCCTTCCTCTCTTGTTAGCTTAAATCCTGTTAGAGAGTTCAGGAATTATCTGGCACCCATCTCCCCTATTACCATTATCAGCAGCAGCATCAATAATGTCTCCTTCACCTCTGAGAAGCAGCAAATGAAGGCACAGGAAGACAAGGTGGGAGGGAAACCTCTGGATCCCGGAGCCCAGTCAAACTGTGGCTCCCTCCAGCTCTGGTGGAGCTGTGGGTGGAGGGATCTGACAGCAGAGCAGAGGAGCAGTGTCACCCTGGCCCACAGATGAAGTGACACCAGGAAGTAGGTCCAGTGCAAAGCTGATCCTTCGTTCATGTCCTGCTGGATAATCAAAACTCCTGCAAAATCCGTGCGAAAAGCCAGCAGGACACGGGACAGCCACGTCTGCACCTTGTTCTTTACCATGGATCATCAGTTTTTCCAGCTTCCTCTCCTCTTTGCCCAGGAGCATCATCTTTGTTTGGAGGTCCCTTGATCTGCAGCTGCAGCACAGCTGGGTTTTGCTTTATGTGATTCCTCCTTTTCCTTGTGCTGCTGCCTGCCCAGGCTTGGCTGCTCCAAGCTATGGATCCCTTCCCGAGCCCAGTTTTCTGGGCAGACCTGTCCTTGCTGCCAGAGGCTCCTGGGGCAGGGCAAAAGCCAGGCTCCCCTCACTGCAGCATCTCACACACCCCCTGGAATAACACTGGTCCAGCTCTGGACTCCCCTCCTCATGGAGGAAGTCCATGAGCTCCACCAGAAAACAGTCCTGGGGAGGCTGCTCCAGCTTTTGGATTGCCCTCGCTCCCTCGGTGCCTCTGGAGAACTCCAAGTTTAGTTCTTCCTGGATTTATTGAGTTTTGGCACAGATCCTCAAGAATTATTTAGATGCCCAACAACACAACTACTGCAAGTGCCAGGGACTACATGGACATGGATGTGCTTCTTCCAAGGAGCTGGGAATGGACCCACAAATCCCATTTTTAGTGAACAGTGGCAGCAGCCTCCCTTGGGGCTCATGGCAAAGCAGGATGGGGAACACAACAGCTTTGGCCCCAGAGCAGGAGGCAGCCAGGGATCTTCCCTCTCTTCAAGATGCTGGATCAGGAGGCAGTGGCTGCTTCCTGTGGCTTAACTGGCTTGTTTAAAAACACAGCAAAACATTTTATCCCTTCTCGATTTATTTTCCTTAACAGTTGCTTATGAGGGACCTTATCAAAAGCGTTCTGAAATTCCAAGTAAATTAGTCATTAGGCAGGTTTTCAGAACAGTAATTAGGCCACTCCATGCCCCTGATGTATTATTTACCTGAGAAGATCTACATAATTAGGGCTCTTCTTTATAACTGGTATTATACACACTAAATTCTACTCCAGTCTATCGTGTAATTACGCAATTAGGCCGCACGCTAAACAGAAACCAATCCTGAAAACCAAGCAGAAAGGAAAAAAAACCACCCAACAGTAATTATTATTTTTTTTAAATCCTCCATCAGCAGCACAGCAGCAAGTCTTAAAATTTTAATATCCCACCACTTAAGTAATTTCTAAGCAGGTGCTGCAACCAGGTTTGGTTTCTTAATTTTGCTGCATTTAATCCGACTTTGGGAGGTTTTAACATCGGGAGAGATCGGCTTTAAAGGCTGCTGGGAAAAGGGGCCTTTCCCTTGCCTGGATTTGCTGTGCTGGTGGCAGCAGCAGCATGTCCCTGCAGCCTCCCTTTGCAGCTCCTCAGCCCCCTGCTCCTCCCAATCCATGATGATTTTCCCAGCTCCTGGGGGCAGCCAGGTACAGCTGCTCTGGTGTGACTGTCACAGTCGTTTTGCCCTCCAGAGCTGGCTCCCACGCTGGGATTTTAGTGGGGAGAAAGGAATGAGAGCCCTGGAGCCCCTGCAGCAGGAGCTGGGATGTGCTGAGCCTCACCCAGCAGCCCCACACGCCTTTAGGATGGAGGGATGGATGTGGTCATCTCCTGATTTGTTCCCATCTTTCTTCTGGTCCAACTGCAAAGCAAGATCCCAGGATGTCCCTTCCCACGGGGTATTGCACATGCTCTGCTTTGTTTCCTGCTCCTTGCTGATGGACAAGCCTGCACCATTGGGGTGGGAAGTATTTTTTTAATCCACTTCTTGCCATAAATCTATTTTAGACTTGGTGACATCAAGGAAAAGCAGCCAGGACTCACTGACACGTCCTGGAGAAGACACCTGCCTATTCTCCACATTTATTTCCATGCTTTAAAGACAATGATGATTCACTGTCTAATGAAAGCAGGAACAGGTTTCCTCCTGAAATGTCACACCTCAATGCCTACAATTTCCAGTTCCCAAGGGCCAGGGGAAGGTGCAGAGCTGGCACAGGGAACACCACAACCCTTAGGAAGCCCTAGGTTTAAGCAGCACTGCTGAACTTGAACACTGACATGAGTCTGGGAGTTCAAAGCAACCCCAAAAGAGTGACTCAGAGGATTTAAAAATAACTGGTAGATGTGTGATGGAAGAGGTCACCCCAAACCAGGATGGAGGTGGAAAATCCCACTTTAATATTATTCAGTTTTGTTGTTGCTCCTCTTCTCCTGGGCAATCTTACAGAGCTCTGAGCTGGTTCTGGTCACGGCAGGGCTCTTGTCCCCTCTGCTGCCATGGGCCAGCCACTCTCAAATCCCCTCATTTCACCTATCCAACATCTTCCTTCTTAATCCTACCAGTAACACTAGTTACTCCTAATAGTAATTACTTTTTTTTTTCCCTTGGGGGGACAAAAGTCATTCAAGCCTGGTGGACCAGCTCTATCAGGACATCTTCCCCCACGTCACCTCCCTGGAGCACACCAGGACCAAACCACGCTCCCCTGGCAGCTCTCCCTGAGATGTACAAATGCAGCAGTCACCTACAGACCCCTATATCCCAACCCTCATGAAATCTCAATCCTTGCACAGCCTTCAACAAGAGCCTCCAATGCCTGCAAAGCCTTTCTCAGAGCTCACACTCCTAAGGCACAATTCTCCCAGCACGCAGCCCCTTGCAGGAGCAGGGCTTAGGAGCCACCAAGTCACTGCCCTAATCACCAGAGGGTCAGGATTTCAAAGGAACTCACAGCTCCCACAGCGCTGAGATTTGGGGATTTATCTCTCCTGGGCTCTTTTGAAAATCCTGATCAGAGTGCAGCTCTGGTCAAAAAAATAAGTTATGCTAAAAATAGTGCTCACAGGAGGGTCTGGTGCAAATCTCTGCTCCTGGAGGATTCTTATGAGTCAGCTCCTTTCAAAGACAAGGAAATTTGTACAACTAGCAGCTAGGAAACACAGAAGGAACCCAAAGGTGTACCCAGGGCATCCTTTGGAGAAGGCAGCCTTGCTGTTAAAGATACCATACCAAAGCTGCATCAACAATCCAAAAAATAAAGAAATATCTCCCATTCAGCTGTAGAACCTCCTGCACTGAGCTGGAGAATAAATATAGAAGCAATGAGATATTTATAGGCACACAGCTATTTTAACACAGATCTGCTTTAAAGAGAATCCTTATTTAAGTCTTGTCCCTGTAGGATGACAAGAAAGCTGCAGGATGACTTAGAAAAATAACCTGATTAATTATTTTCATCAGGAGAACAGAGAAACACAGAGGGAAGATCAAATGCACACAGGCGCAGCAGGAACGTGGGAGCTGTGCTGGAGACTCAAACACAACCAGGCTGCCCAGCTCTCCTGAGCTCAGGCTTGTCCCCCAGAGCCCAGGCTGGCCACATGTGACACCTGCCAGGGGTCAGAACAAGGCAAAGCATTAAGAGCAGGCACAGAACAGCTCCTTGGTGAGGCAGGCTGGGAGCCACCATGCCCCAGAGACAGCAGAACATCCCATTTTCTGCTCGTGCTGGAGAAGCCCTGGGAGCAGAGGTGTCTTTTCACAGCTGACAGTCCAATTTGCCCATCCTGTGCCCAAAACTGGAGGTGTGGCTGCTGCCCAAGCCACAGTGGTAGCTTTCCTCCTTTGGTCACCCCTTGCCAACCTGCCACGGCCACAGCAAAGCTCAGAGGCCACTTTGCACAGTGGGATTTGTCTTTGCAGGTCACCAAAAGACAGGACAGGGAGTCTGGGATTCAGTGATGATGTTTCCACTCTGTTTCATGGAAAGCTCATTGCTCTCCACCTGTCTCAGAAAGTGCAGGATGAAGAGGACAGAGATTCCACAGGATGGTTTGGGTTGGAGATCATCTAGTCCAACCCCCCTGCCAAGAGCTCCAAGAAGTGCGGCCACGATGAGAGAAAAGGGGAAAGGATCATCCTTCCAGCCACAACCCACCAAAAAAAATGCAAGCACACACCTGGCAAAAAGGTGAGATGGGCTCTAGGGGTGAGAGCAATCAAAAGAGCAGAATGTCTGCCACAGAGACTGTGCTTCATCCAGGATGGGCTCAGCAATGCTGAGCTTGTGTGGGAGCTGTCAGAGGCCCAGCTGATGGCAGAAGTCCCTGCAGAGGTGACAGCTCTGGCAGATGCACTGAGCAAAGAGCAGAAAAGGGGGAGAAATCAGACAGGAGGCAAAGGCAGCTCGATCTTTACAGGCAGAGCTGGGCTGTGCTCGCTGGTGTTAAAAAAATGGAGGCAAAGTGGTTAAAAAGCAACTTTTAAGCAGCATCCTTGCTGAGCACAGGTAGGGCAGAGCAGGCTGGCAGCTCCCCTCCCTCCCTCCTTCCCTCCTCCAGACCTCCCTGCTGCAGCAGACCCAATTTCATGGGGTTTTTGCACAAGCAGCGGGGTGGAAAATGATCATCAGGAGGCAGCGCACGGCGCTCCCACATCCCCCTGCAAGGTGAGCGGCCCCAGCCCCACCTGGGTGGGCACCTGGGTGAGGAAAGAGGCACCAGTGAGCTCCCCAAAAGGCAGTCATGGTGGGGGTGAGGGGCACCCACGCTCCCCCCAGCCCCGTCACCCTCCCGGCTGCTGACGGCAGAGACGGCGCAGTCCTGCGTGACAGCGTGAAATTAATACGAGTTTGGGGGAAGTTGGCAGTGAGTAATGAGCAGCTGAAACACCTCCTCCCCACCCCCTCACCCCCCAGACTCTTTTAACCCCTCAGCTGCTGGCATGGCATCAAAGAGTGGGAAGAGCAAGAGATGGGTTAAAGAGAAGCAGAGAAGAGCCATGGAGCCCACCTGAAATGGGATTTGCAGGGTGGATTTTGGCACAGATCTCAGTGGTGCTGCTTGTGCTCCCCCCCAGCCTGCTGAGATGCTGAGATTGGCACTCCTGGGCTTGGAAAAGTCAACATTGCTGCTTTCCCAAGTGAAGTTTCACAAAGAGATGTCAAAAAAAAAAAGAAGAAAAAAAAATGAGGGGCTGAAGAGACCCAAGGCTGTCCTCCAAACACCCCTGGGCAAGGCCCAGAGCCCAGCCACGAGGGGACAGCCTGATGTGCACAGACCACTGCTGGGCAGCAGAACAAGAAGTGGTTTTCCAGCTTCCCTGGTGTCTAATAAATGGGAATGTGGGCAGGAAAAAACCTCCCATCTTCACGGGCAGCTGATGGGAATCCCTGGATGCCTGGTAAGGGTCAGTCCCACAGCAGCACCTTCCTGAGAGGACAAGGCTCAGCAGCTTCCTCCTGGACTTAATTGCAGCAAATTTAAGATCTCCTGTCCTCTGCCAGATGCCTGGAAGTGCTCAGGATACTGCTGGGGGAGGAGGAAAGAGAGGTGAGAAGACAGATGGTCATCCTGATCTGCCTTAACTTGATTTCTTCAGGAAAAACAACGTGCAGACAGAAATGCTGCTGGTGCCAGCAGCTGCAGAAGCCAGCACAGTTCAAAGGCCTTGGGCACAGGCACTGCCCCAGGGGAGGTGAGAGACTCTGGAAGGGAAGGGCTTTAATTGCAATCACATCCCAAGGCTGAAAATCTCCCAGATTGGGAGAGGGAGAAAGGCTGCAGCAGGCATGAGGTTAAAAAAATAATGATGCAAACAGAGATGCAAATAAAGGACACGATGTCATCGTGAGGAGAAAGCTGTGATTCATTAGAGGCTTGTTCAGGACCTTCTCGTGAAGTGAGACTGAAAAATACCCACACAAGTGAAAGACAGGGGGGTGGATGGATCAACAGCACCAGGAAAGAACTGCAGTTAACAAATCCAACAGACAGAGGAATTTTAAGAGCAAGGAGATAATAATCTTGACTGTACCTTGATGAAAGGCTGAGACACAAGCTCAAAAGTCAGTCCAGTGTAATTTCAACATCACAGATTGTGCAGTGCCCCAGCTGCCAGCCCCCAAAGGGCCATCTCTGAGAATGAACAAGAACTGGCCACAATATAAGGCCAAAAAAAAAAAATCCCATGTTTTTCCTTTCTTAGACACACACATACTCTTCTTAATTCAAACAAAAAGACACCTTATAACACTAAGAACCCTGAGTGGGTTATTTCCAGGAGACAGCACAAGCAGGCTTTGGTTTTGCTCCCCATGAAGAACCACCTGCCCCCATCTGAAATCTTTTTGCACTGAAAAAATGGCAAAAACCCCCAAAGCAGAACCCCAGAGTGGCATGTGAACAAGACATTCCAAAAGCAGCCCCTTCCCTACCTCACTCCACCTCCCTGAGCCCCTCCACGCTGCTGAGCAGCAGAATTTGTGTGGAAAACTAATTAAAGTTCCCTTGGGAAGCTCAGCTGGATGCCCTGGAGAGAGGTAGCAGGAGTCAGGAGGAAGCAGCCCAGAAATTCCCTTCATTTGCACAGGACAAATCCAGGTTTTGGGTGGGCAGAAAAGGGACCTGGAGTATATGGAGAGCAGAAAAGGGGGGAAAAAATAAATATAAAAATCAAGTATGTAATGAATATTCAAACCCAGGAAAGGGATGTGCTGAAAAAGAAAATCTTCCTTCTGCTCTTGGGAAGAGCCACCTTTTCAAGCAACTTTGCTAAGATAACACAGAGTTAAACATTTCCTTATCTATGTTAAACACCTTTATGATTCAAACTGAAAAACAGCACTGCAAACCCATTTCCCTCTCTCCCACCCCATGGCTTGCTTTGGAGAGTGGCCAAATTAAAGTGGCCACTTCCATGTCTGGGCTCTGAATATCAACCCAATTCTGCTGTGGTTGGCTTTCCAGTACACAAGGAGAAGATTTGAAGAAGGGGGGGAAAAAAAATAAAATGAGTTTAATTTATGCTGTTTGAAATAGAGAAATAAAGCAGCCCAGCAGATCCCTGTATTCCTACTGCAGCTCATGAGGCTGGTGTACATTCCTGCAAGCTGCTTCCCAAAAAGCTCCTGCACCCTTGTGTTTGCCTGTGCAACATGCCCTGGCACTGCAGTTTGGGCATGGAAACATCAGGATTGGTAAAAGGCTGCAAGGAGGCACCTGGGATCAGCTGTGCAGGGCACACAGCCCAAGGGGTGGAAGAGCAGAGGCCATGGGGTGGTTCAGGGGGGCAGCCTGTGCCAGGGGGTCCCCACCCTCATGGGGGGAATTCTTTCCCAGTATCCCATCCATCCCTGCCCTCTGGCAGTGGGAAGCCATTCCCTTGTCCTGTCCCTCCACCCCTTGTCTCCAGTCCCTCTCCAGCTCTCCTGCAGCCCCTTTAGGCACTGCAAGGGGCTCTGAGCTCTCCCTGGAGCCTTCTCTCCTGCGTCTCCCAGCCTGGCTCCAGCCCCTCCATCAAGCCTGGAGCCTCCTCTGGACTTGCTCCAACAGCCCCACATGTCCTGTGCTCCCCTTGCAAAGCAAAGACACACCAACAGCAAACAGTGGGGCTGAGCCCTTCAGCCAGGACACAGAAGCCACCAACCAGGCAGCTTCCTTTCCTCCAAAACCAAACTCAGCACATCCAAAGGTGCAATCCTTGTGAGAACCTTCCAACAGCGTGGGTGGGACCCCACAGCCAACGGGTGACAGGGATAGAGGAGGAAAAACCTCAATCCAGAGGAGCATCCTGCAGCTCCCAGAGGCAGCCAGGCAGCTCCTCAGACACTGAGCAGCCCAGCACAGCCCTTGCATTCCAATGAGGAGCTGGAATGCCAACACAGGCACCACCTCCTCTGTGCCACCACCTCAGGAGCAGCCCTGACCCAGCTCCCTGAAGCTCCTGGCCCAGAGCTCCCAGCAGGGGCTGCACCCTGGGAAGGCAGCCCTAAAATATTGTTATCCCAAAGGACAGGCCAAAAGAAGGCTTGGGAATCCAGCCCTGTGCTGGAAACATCAGGGCACAGCCACATGTGTGCTGGGATGCCAACACCACATGGTGACCCCTGGCACTGATGGCCTGGAGCAGGGGCCTGGGGAGGGCTTTGGAGAGCTCATGGCCCCACTGTTTCCTGGAGAACATGCTGTGGTGATCCCACTCACCACCACATCAAACTCAGAGGCACCTTCCAGCTGTCACTGCACATCTGAGCACTGAAACACCTTCTGCTCCCAGAGCTGTTTGTGACAGCTTTCCAGCTGAGCCTGTGCCTCCAGGCAAGGTGCACATTCCACAGGGGAGGCCAGCAAGGTGGGATCCAAGCCCTGGTGGGTGGCTTCAGGGAGCCCAGCTGCTTTCTACTTCTCCAAGACTCATTTCTGGGCACTCCCTTCTTGCAAGCAGAGCACCGTGGGAAAGCAGAGGTGTCAGCAGTGCAGGGGAGTTCAGGGATTCATTCCCCTGCTCTGCCTCTTCCTTCTGCCACCCTACCACATCAGCAGCTCTATCCTGCCTCAGATATCTCCTCCTGGCTTCTCCCAAACGTCATAAAGCACCTGCAGCCCCTGTGCTACCCCCAGCAGTCTCTCACAGCCCAGGGAGATGCTCCCAGTGACTTCTGCAGCTGTCCCCAAGCCCTTGGGCCACTGCCTGCAGGGGGACACCATGGAGACAAAATTGAAGCAGCTAAGAAGCAGCAGCAATCGGTTTTGAGCCATTTCTAGCACAACATTTGAGGTTTTAAAAGTGAAACCCAGCAATCCTGGCAGCACTGGACATTCTGTTTGCATGGAATGCTCTAATTAACTCTGCCCAGCACTTGCTTAACAAACTCACATGTTTTTCCTCAATTTTTTTCTCCTCCTGTGTCTTTCACCAGCACAGATTTTCCACATCTTCAACAGGGGAAGGAGAAATTGTCTCCAGTCATGTAGACTCCATTACTGGGAGAAAGGTGTGAACAGCAAGCATGTCTGGCAGACGGATTCATTATCCCACCGTGTCCTTTATAATGGGAAATGAAAAGCCCATTCTGGTAACTACACTTTATTATAATAGGTCAGAAGAAGTGAAAGGCATCATCTTATAAAATTAACTTCATAAAGACTGCCTTAAAAAAAAAAAAAAATCTCTCTGCCAGTTTATCCACTGCATCTCCCTGCAGAGATTTTTTTCTTCTCCCAGAAGGGGCTGACTCCCAAGTCTTGTCCCACTTCACTTTTCCCCTCCATCAGAAGGAAGAGTTCTTTTTCCTCCTCATCAGGCCCAGACACTTGCTTTGCCAGATGCAATAAATGCCATGTCTTTGTCAAGACAAAGAAAATAGTCAGCAGAGGAGTTAAAATTAAAAGAGACACCCACCCCAAAGGTCTTTGCAAGAAGCAGTGTTACTTTTCTGTAGGAAAGTCAGGCTGTGGAGATAAGTGCACCTGATAACCTGTTCTTTGCCCTGCAATACCTTTCAGTTGCTTTGCTCACTGCTTCTTTAGTCAAACTGAAGTCCAGCCTCCCAGCTGATGATAATTTTGTGATTTAACAGCTTTGTGCAACGTGTTTGACTGCAGCTCCTACAGATGCAAGGCAAGGGATGGCCAGAGGGACCATAAAGTCCTGATCTCCCTCAGCTAATTGGCAGGGCAGGGCTGGAATTAACAATTGCTGCAAATTCCAGAGAACTCAAAGATAAAACCAAAATGGTTAAGTTTTCAGATATATCCTGCAAAGAAGAGACAACTTCATCCCCCAAACACACAACTCCAAAAACTCCATCCTTTGGTGGGACGAGCAGCAGCTCTGCCAAACTCCAAGCACACCCTGGACTGAATCCATCCCCCAGGTTGCCTTGGATTGGGCAGGAATCCTTTAAGAAGTGTTTTTCTAAATTTTATCATTGCCTTTTTGAGGAAAATGAAACCCCCATCTCCTCAAAACATTATAAACCACTTGCAAAACAGCCTGATTTTCAATCTTCATGGAGTTGGTGCAGCCAGAGGGAAGGAGGATGGAAGGGGATGCTCTGAAACAAAGAGTTAATTGGAACTCCCAATGAGGGCTGCATGGATCTCATGTGATAGATTCTTAAAGGAGCCCAATTTTCAGAAATTGCCAGGGCTCCAATCTGTGAAAATGTGGCCTTTCACAGATCTCCAATTCAGCTTGCCACGGCTAGAGTTCCTTTTGAAAAAAAAAAAAAACAAGTCTTGCCATAAAAGCCCCACAAGTTGGTAGGAAAAATTAGCAGCCTTCATGGGATAGCAATCCCTTTGTCTCTCCTCCCCTAACTGTGGCTCTTTGCAAAGAACTAAGCACCATTTACCTTTTGTTATTTTTCCAGGTAGTAAAGAGAAGAGTAGGATCTAATCAAGAACAAAAATGGGTGAAAAAAACACACCCACAAAAGCTAAATCTTCACACCTCGCCCAAAAGCGGCCCCTATAATTGAACAGCATTTCTCCCTCTGAAGAACATAACACCTATCTTAAAAAAAAAAAGATAAATAAATCCCTTGAGGGTGCAAGAGAGGCCAGAACCTCCAGGAGAACGTGGCAGGACATGCTCTGAACCAGTGTCACACCCCAGCAAAGCCACAGGGGCTGGGCTGGGAGCAGGGCAGCACCTGAGGCCTGTGGAACAGCTCAAAGAGGATTATTTTGCAGGCAGAGAACCTGAGCTGGTGATCAGAGCATTCCTGACTCCCCTCAAACACCTTAATTAAGCACCACCTTTCTCCAATCCAGGAAACAGAAGCTGGTATCCCCAAACTCCAGAATGAAGAAGCTGGAGGAAGGCAGGCAATGGTGCAGGGCAAGGCTGAGCATTGCAGTGATGGATCCATAAACAACAAGATCCAAAAGTGTAAAAGCAGCCAGGGCAGGGATCCCTGAGCTGCCAGAGCTGGGCAGGTTCAGCAGCTTGAAAAATCCACTCTTGAGAACACCCAGCTCCCTTGGTTTGCTGTTCCAGTGTCATCAACACCTCCTGTGGGGCCATTTGGGAAGGGGGACTGAGCTCCTTGACAAAGCTCAAAACATGGAAATATATTTATTTTTCCCCCAAACAAATATCTACACACATATAATGTGTTATACATATTTTTTGAACAATATTGGCATAATCTATGTATTTTTCTGGGGTAATGCATATATATATATATAGATTCTGTGTGGATGTATATAATATGTGTGTGTACAGAAAATAAATACACACATATAAATTAATATTTATTCCTAATTTAATATCTGTTTTTAAATTAATATTTATTTATTTTTGAAATTTATATTTCTTGGATTTTCTCCCGCTGCAGGGCTGGAAGGTGGCTCTGGAGCAGGGGAAACAAAAGGGAAGATGCTCATCCTGTAAAACCTGGGGCTGTCACCCTGTGTGGTGATGCCTGGCTGAGTGGCCTGGTGGTCCCCAGGCTGGCTGTCCCTTGCTGTCCCCAGGCTGGCTTTCCTGGGCAGGCTAAGAGTGCCCCCTGCAGCCCTGCCAGCCCTTCCACTGCCAAAGGACTGTTTGCCATTCCAAATAAATCCCTAACAAAAGCCAAACTAAGGCAGGTTCCCAAATGCAGAGCAAGCCCAAAGCTGCAGAGCAAAGGCAGCTGATTGAAAGGCACAAACAAAGCAGTCCAGGAGGGTGAGGTGCTGGGCACTGCTCTGTTGTGCCTGGTTTGGGCTGCTCCAGAGGAAAGGAGGGGTGGCAGCAGTGAAAGGAATGTGTCCCCCCAAGCTGCTGGGTTTTGTTTTGAGGACAAACCCCAGCTCTGAACATGCCAGGTGAATGAAAGGGATGCTCTGAGAGAGCTGTCACCAGCTGGAAGCTGCAATATTCATCAGATGTTCCCCTGCCCCTCCTCTCCACAGCTCTGAGGTGCTAGACAAGACAGGAGGGAAAAAACCCACACCAAAAACCCCCCACAGGCTCTGTGCTTGTGATGTACAAACCCTCCCAGCACCTTGAACTTCACCTCAGTCCCGGCTGTGCTGGCTCCAGCTTTACCAGGGTCACGTCTGCAGCTCGGAGTGTTGGGATTGAAATTAGCAGAGCTCCACGTGCTGAGCAAACTCAGCTGGGCACTGCCAGCCCAGGGGTTCTGCCTGAATCCCTCCAGGCCCAACTGAAGTAAAAGCATCCAAGCTGCACAAGAAAAATCTTTTGTTCTTCTAGAGGCATCTTCTTGTTGTGACCATCATCACACCCCTGCCCAAAAGCCAAGTCATGCTTTGCCTTTAGTGAAATCCCTGGAATTCATCCCAAATGAGTGTTGGAACACAGAGCTTTCCTCACAGCCTGCAAGGGAACAGCCTCCCAGCCACACAGGAAGCACATCTTCACACAAATAAAGGAGGTGCAATTCCAGCAGCACAGGGAAACACAAACAAATCACTGCCAGGGGCTTTGCACTGCATGGTCTGAGGAGGTTTTAAAGGGTTAAGCAATACCTCAAATTTCCTCTTTGAAAGAAATGCCCCAGCTGTGACAAAAGCACCCAACTTCTGCAAGGACAGGCCCACAGAGGCCACCTCCCAGCACAGCACCCTGTGGCAGAAAAATCAACAATTCCTGCAAACCAACAGCAGAGCAGGCACCACGGCCTGGGGCAGTGAGCAAAACATTCCTGTCCCGGGAGCAGCAAAGATGGATTTCCTTTTACAGAGTTCCACTTATTCTTCAGGATGGAACAAGGCTTAAATCACAGCACAAAAGGCTGAGGAGGCACAGAACACAGAGGTGATCCCAAAATCCCTGTTTTCTTCCACAAAGACAGCAAAAAATTCACAATATTTACAATGTGAGAAAGACCCTGTATGGGGTGGAGCTGCTGTGATTTTCAGAGTGACCCACAGACCAAACAGAGCACTTTCCTACCTGAAGAGCTCCCTGATTTCCCTGACAGTGGCCTGGAAGGGGATGTTTCTGACCAGGATCTTGGAAGTTTTCTGCTTCTTGGCAGTCTGTTTCTTCCGGGCTGATTTCACAGCAGGCCTGCAAGCCAAGAGGAAGGGCAGGTAAAGACCAGGGAGCAGCAAAGTCCCTTTGAACTGTGGCCCCCCTCCCCAGGATTTGGAATGTGGAAAATTGAGGCACCAGCTCACATTGGCATCCTGGGTTGTGACAGTGGCAATGTCACACAGGACACCAAGAAGGATCAAATTCCAAACACCCTTAAATCCTACATCTGGAAATGAAATAGCCCATCTTGCTCCAGTTGAGGTCCTCACCTCACATTTGCCACATTTGTCACCAAATTTCACTCCTCTAATTGTCAGGAGAATGCATTAACAAATATATTTCAAAAAATTAGCTTAATGTAAACTAATTTTGACTGTTTTTCTTCCTGGCTTATAAAACAGTACATGAAATTTTGTAACAGAGTATTAAATTTTTTTTACCTCTGGAATTGTATTCCCTTTGGACAAGGTCAGAATTTACCTAACACAAAAGACAAGCAGCTTATTCCATAAAACAAAGCACTTCCCATTGTGGCCTGGATACCTGCTGCAGGGATTTTCAAAATCAAACTGGATAAAAATGGTTTATGGAAGAATTGAAATACAAAGTGCAGACACAGGGAGCTGTCAGACTGCCTGTGGCCCCCAGGAACCAGATTTTCAAACAAATTTTGACATTTAACAGATATCACTTCCAGTAGGGTTTCCAGAGTGTCTGAAGGACAGTGTTAGGTGCCAACATTTGAATACCTGGATTAATTTGCAACTTTACAGTTAGAATATTCTGTGCTAAGAACTAGGAAGGAATCCCTAAAAACCAAGGCTAATTCCAAGTAAATTCACCCACAAGTAACCTCTCCTCTGTGCCTGATTGCCCAGACCAAAAGAGGGAAATCCAAACTTTTTTATCAAGCAAGAAACCTGGTTTTGTGTTGATTTGATCAGAATATCATTCTTAAGCTCCTGTTCTCTCAGATGAACAGGTAGAAGAGTTCATTACCAAAAAAAGATTTCTCTCCAAGAACTTTTTAAACCCCTGGGAATTCACGGTGCTGCCTGAACTGCCACCAAAGCAGAGGACTTTTCCTTGGGCAGGGAAGAAAATTCTCCCTGGTTCTCACTTTGGGCTCATTTTTGGGGTCCCACTTCAGCTCATTCCTCTTTTTTTTTTTTTCCTTTCAAGCAAAACTGAGTCAGTAAAGCAGAGCAAAGGCTGATGTGTCCAACAGCTGGAGCACTCCTGGCCACATCCCTCAGGATGCAGATGCTGGGCAAGAAGGGAGGAAGCTCCCAAGGATTACTGCAGCTGAAATGTCACTGAGGGGAGAGGTGAGCCTTACCTGACAGCTCTCTCTGAGAGCTTCACTTCCAGCTTATGGCCATCCACAGTGCAGCCCTGGGAGTGCAAACAAAGAAACAGCAGGGATAAAAGAGATATAATTAATAGAAAGAAATATATAGAAGAATTAGAAGTCAAAGCAGCACTAAATTAACATTAATCAGTATTTGTTCTGTGAGGGGATATCTGGCTCTCTGCCCCCTGCAAGGGGTACCTGACAGGAAAACTCATGAGAATGCAATCCTTGCACATTTTCTGGGATTTCCACGTTGGATCAGCATCAAGAAACACCATTTTCCACTGTCTGTCCTGTTACAAACCCTCCTCCCTCAAAAACCTGGCCCATTTTAGAGGCTTCTCCACCTGTCCAGTGCAACCCACAGCACTGGCACCCTCAGCCACATTTTGAACTGCCAGGCTGAAGGAAGTCCCTGGAAAGAATTCCAGAGGGGCAGGTTCAGGCTCACCTGGAGCTGGCGCAGGGCTTTCTGGGCACTCTCTGGCTTCTTGTACTCCACAAATCCAAAGCCCATGGAAAGCAAAGTGCCTGCCAGGAGAGAAAGGGGACTTGGTAAGAAAGCAGTGATAATATAAGACATAAAAACAAAGCAGGAGCAAGCACTGATTGCCAAAACTGGGGGGACAAAACCTTAACATCCCATGAAAAGGGTCAGCCTGCCCATGGCTGACCTCATGAGCACCCCTGGCTGAGTTTTTTGAGCAAGGCTCTGCTCTGGACCAGCTGGTTTTGGTGCTGATGTGAAGAGGAGGTAACAGATGTTGCACACAAAGCCAATGTTTTGTTTTGCATCATCTCAGTGCAACTTCCTTAAACAAAACACTGCAAAGCAACTGCTGGTCACAATCAGGGGAAGAGATCCCCTTGTGGGGACAGACATTCCATCAGCTGGAGTGGGCAGCTGCCACTTCCACAACAAAGGAGAGACATCCCCTCCCTGCACAGCACAGGTTTGCAGTCCCACCACAGCCCTGAGGAACACAGTGCCCAACACAGCAGCCATCATTAAGGGACAATTAATAACGAGGGGAGAAAACAACACCCCATTTTCAACTTCAGAGCCTCAGGAGTGGCAGAGTGTAGAGATGACCCCAGTGCCAGAAGGGATCAGGTGCTACAAGATGAGCCCACACTTGGTGCTGCCTGCTCAGACCCACGAGCAGAACTGAAGAATTCACTTTATTTCTCTATCTCCCAGCAGATCTGAGTTTTCAAGCACCACACAACAGGGAAGCTCTGTCAAGGGGAAATGCCACAAAGCTGTGCAGCCCCCAGAGAGAAGCCACAGCCCCTCCAGCCAGTGCTTGCCTTAATCCAACTCCTTGGGAAGCAAGAGCAGCCAACAACAGGCACAGCCACTCATCCCTGCAGCCTGGGGGGCTCAGGGCTGGCAGGGAGAAGGCAAAGCAAGCCCACTCAGCACAGCTCTCAGCCAGGCATCCTTGAGGATCTGGCCATTTCCAGGATAATGCAGGGTTTAATCATCACGGGGCACTGGCTCCTGTCAGCCTGCATCCCACTCTTTTCTGTGATCCTGAAGGAGTTTGGCTTCTCCCATCTTAAGATCTCAAGAGAAGGCCACATCTCCACAAATCCCACAATGGAGTTTAACCTCCTAGACCGAGCCCTGGGGGAAGGTTTGGCTCCTGCTTGCAGCATTTCCACGGGAACGCTTCTGGAAGCACTGAGGATTTTGCCAGCAGGAACACAAATGCTCAGCCAGATGAGTGCTGAAGCAATGCCACACCTGAGCCCTGAGCTCAGCTGAGGGAAGGAATTGAACAGCAACATCTAGAGTACCTGCTTTGTCTTTCTTCTTGGATATTGTGCAGCTCTTCAGGGCTCCCACTTTGGAAAACGTCTGCAAGGAATTTGGACACGTGACTCAGTTCCCTTTGTCACAGGCTTGTAACTCAACTGCCAACGTGGCCCTCTTCCACACAGGCCCACCTCCCCCAGCACACACCTGCCAGCAGAGCAGCTGAGCCTTTCCCCATCACATTATTTCTGTACAAACAGACACCCACACACACACAGAGTTTGAAAGGCATCAGGACAGGCGTTCCCAGAAACCCTCCACCACCCCTCAGAAAGGGCAGAGATCTGAGATGGCTCTGGAGGAACACTCTGGGTTACAAGATGCCCTCAGCCTTAAGGGTGGGTGCTGCCTGTGATGTCCCTAGAACACAGCTCTTCCCAAAAATGGGGAGCTAGAGGGAGCAAACTGTTTATTTGACTCCCTTGTAAAGCCAGAAAAAGAAAAGGGGACAAGTCCCAGCCCTCCTCTGGATATTTATTTGTCCACAGCTGGAGCAGAGTCTCCACACAGTGTCACAGGTCCAGGATGCTTGGGCCATGGAATGTGGCACAAACAGACACCACAAGAAGTGCTGTATTTCCCATCCCAGAGATGGGAAATTCCAGCTGCTTTTCCTTATTTTGGTGTTAACACCCCACATAACTTCAGGAATGCCATGCTCTCTCCCAAGTGCTTTGTTGAGGTGAAGCAGCACAAGGCAGCACAATGTCAGCAGAAGCTGAGAGGAAAAGCACATCCAGAAATCATCATTTATTTATTCATTCACTGCCTCTCACACACAGAGCAGTGGCAGAGCTGCAGCAGTGCCTGTCCCAAGGAGGAGCATTACAGAAAACATGGGAAATCAGGAATATTAGAAGATTTCCTACTGCCTCCACCTGTCTCTAGGTGGAATTAAACCCCACCAAAACAGTTCCAGATGCATTTGTCTTAACTGACACCTGGAGTGATGTTCCCAGTCCCAGCAGAACCCAGTGCTCTCTCATCTCCCACTATACCACACTGGCTGCAGCTGAAATCCTTTAAATACTGTGTCCTTATTGCTCACCTCCTTCAGTGTGTCTTCTGTGGTGGCAAAGTTCAGGTTTTTGATGAACAAGGTACACCCAGGAATATTTTCTTCTTCTTCTTCTTCTTCTTCTTCTTCCTCCTCCTCCTCTTCTTCCTGTGCTGCTTCCTCTGAGTCTTTTATAGCTTCACCTGAACCAGGAAGAATAAACCCAACTTTGTAAGATGCAACAAAGCCCAATTTTGGGGGAGCTGCCCACTCAAACTGTGGGGGAGCCCCTGGGATGGGGAGAAAGGTGGTTTATTTAGGGAGGGAAGATCAGTCCTCACAGTCTGGGAAGTCACCCAGACAAAACATATCCTGGAGCTTGACACAGCAGCAGAGAATCACAGAGACCCCCAGCAAGTCAGCCAGAGTTCTTACCTGGTACCAGCCCTGCTCCATCCTCCTTTCCTGGAACCCCAGCTTTTTTTTTCTGAGGGGCTGGGCTGAGGAAAACCCCCATTGGAGCCCACTCCAGGTACAAGGGCACGGAATGAAACTGTGAAGAGAGGACAGGAGAGAAATGAGGAGTGAAGGGCAAGGCCTGAAAGAAAAACTCTGCTCTCAGCTTCATTTTCACCTCGTTCTGTAATGGAAAACAGCAGTGGAAAAGCTGAGTAGCCTTTGCAAGTGGCTAAACTCTGTCACAAAAGGATCCAGCCTTACAGGACCACAGCCTAAACTCTGTCACAAAAGGATCCAGCCTTACAGGACCACAGCCCAAACTTTGTCACAAAAGGATCCAGCCTTACAGGACCACAGCCCAAACTTTGTCACAAAAGGATCCAGCCTTACAGGACCACAGCCTGCCACGGGTCACTCCTGGATTGCAAAGGGAAAAGAAACCCTCCAGCTGTGTCACAGCCCCCTTCTCCAGCATCCTGTGCAGGCTGAGCCCTGCTCTGCTGTACCAGGCACCTCCCTACATCCAAAGGGCACAGGCTGGAACATCAGTGCCTCTGGGATAACAGCTGTCCCACACTCCCTGTGCCCCTCACGCTCAGAGCGAGCCCTCCTGCAGCTTCCCAATCACCGAGATCCCACTCCCCAGGCAGTGCCCCCACCTTGGAGTAGGCCAGCCTGGTGAAGGCTTGCTTGGCCTCTGTGGGCTCCAGGAACTCCACGATGGCTGTGATGCCTCCCTGTGGCAGCAGCACCCGGCCCAGGCCGCCGTGTTTGCCAAAGAGCTCCTCCAGCTCCAGGGCGCTCGTCCCAGCTGGAAGGTTCTTCACCAGGATGACTGTCTTGCTCCTCTCACCAGCAGCCTGACACAGCCAGCAGGGAAAGAAAGAATATGGCATGGAAGAGAGCAAATCCAGCAATTTTCTAACTGGAGACTTCAGATCAAGGCTGTGCTCTCCCTCTCTCTGTGTCACTCCCTTCCCAGATCCAAAAGGACTGACAGGCATTTAGGAAACATTCCCTGGAAAATCCACATCTCATGGATGGAGGTTTCAGCTGCAGATCCACAGGGCTCCTTCCCTGCCTACAGCAAGCTGCCCACCCATCCTAATGCCATCATATTATGGATTTCACCCATCCCAAGAGCTGCTGCGTTTTCAAATGGATACATTTCCCAACTCATCAGGGAGGGTTCAATCCTGCAAGATGCTGAGGGTTTAGTTACCAATTTCCAAGAGAGCTGAGAACACCAGGACTAGAAGAGGTGGATCCCCATTGGTGCCTCCAGCTGAGCCTCTCACCTGGCTGAAGGAATCCAGGCTGACTCCGTTTTCCACGAGGAACCGGCGGATTTCCTGCACCAGCTCCGTTTCTCCCAGAGCCACTCTCACTGCCACGCTGTCTTTGCCCTCCTGCAGGCAAGAATTCAGTCACCTGCTGCTCTCAGAAGCACATGCAAAGGGAATGTGGCAGGCAGCTGGAGGGTAAAATGCTCCAGCTCCTTTGGAGCTGCTGGAAATTGTGCTGTTGGAATTTGAACACATCCCAAAGTAAAATGACATTTCCAGGAAGGATCTGAGCTTTGGGGTGTAAATTCCCACCAACTTCTAGTTATGTAGAAATGCAAAATTCAGCCACAGGAAAGCAGAGTGGGAAGAAAGGCTGGGGACCAAGGGATCAATGGGCTCAGACCCCACAGAGGTGCTACAGCACCACAGGCCTCAGCCTGTGTGGTGCCCACGGATGCACGGAGGCTTTTCCTGTACAAGACCAGGAAGGCCCAGGCCACAAAGAAACAGGCAGGAAAGTGATGTCCCACCCCAGCTGATCCATCACAACCCAACTCACAGCATCCAGCACTTGGCTTTTGGCAGCATTGTACTTCTGGGCCATGGCATCAGCCACAGCGTTTGTCCCCACGAACAGCGCGTTCCAGTTGTGGGAGCTGGCAAGAGAAACACAGCCAGGGTCAGTCATGGGGCACTCCAGCCAATAATCCTGGGGAAAAGCAGCTCTGAGCACCACCACGAGCAGGCAGGGTGAAGAGAAAGGGAAAGAAGGGTGGAAGATCCCTAGAGGAGGGACAGGATGAGGGAGATGTGGCTGGAGAGCAAACAGGAAGCAGTGCAGGCAGCTGAGCTCTGCTTCCCCAGACCTGACTGGTCACAGCTCTGCAGCTGAAGGTCAGGTCCTGCCTCAGAGGAACACACCTTTCCAGCGGGTTTCCTAAACCCACAAACCCCACGCAAGCAAGGTTGCACCCTTTTCACTTCAAGACATAAAATATCAGCCACTTCTTTAACACTGATTTGTCACACAGCAAGGAAAAGCCTCCACAAGCTTTAGAATTACAGGTGGCCAAGCAGAGGAGCAAGGCCCAACTGATCTGAAAGCACCCCCTGAAGAATTACAGAATCAGACTAACTCTTATAAGAGAAGTAACTCATACCAAAGCCATTCAAACCTCTCCATTCCTGCTGCTCACTGAGCTACTGCAGCTACTTGGGCAGAGGAGACAGGGAGGTAAGAGAGAAAGGAAACAGATCTGCACAACAAATGCTTCATCAACTCTGGGAATCTCTGCAGCCCCTGTGAAGATCCCACATGTATTCCTGGGAATCTGGCAGCTTGTGTTGTACCTGGCACTGTTGGCTTTGTCCTTGGCCTCTTTGCTCTTCTTGTAGGAGGAAGACTCTTCTGCATCTCCATCTTCCATTCTTTCCTTTTTGATCGTGGAGGGTAAAAGATGCATCATTCTGCCCTGCAAGACAGGAAGGAGAGGTCCAGCAGCTCTGGAATAATCCACAGATGTCCACATGGAGGGAATTTCCTGGCACCTTTCCCAGTCAGACAGCCTTGGTGGAAGGAGGGAATTTTCCTTCCCAAAGGAGCCACAACTGCGAGTCAAAGTGGCCACACAACACGAGACAGACTCAGAGCTCCTTCCCCACCTCCACCAGGATTTTGGTGTCTGCAAAGCTGTTCAAACCAAGCTACTCTACCAAAAGAACCTGCAGGAGAGCCTCAACCTTTTTAACAAAGCCCAGAAGCAAACTCTCAGCCACATTCCCACCAACCACTCCCACCAGCTGCAGCCCACAGCAGAGGAAAAGCATCAGAGCTGTACCTGGAACACCTGCCCATCCAGCTCTGCCAGGGCCTTCACAGCATGCTCAGGGATCATGTAGGTGATGAAAGCAAATCCTTTGGGTTTCTTGGTGAGTTTGTCAATGGGGAAGTGGATCTCTGAGAGGGGTCCTGCAGGAGGCAAGGCTTGGTGGTCACAGATGGCCCTGCACAGCTCTGAACTGGCACCTCCCAGACACAAGCAGGGATGAGGGGAGCAGCTTTGGATGTGTGGTGAGCCACCAGCCTGGGCCAGGAGCTGCAGAGGGACAAGGAGAGCCCAGCACAAGCAGCCCAAGTCCATGTGTGGCAGCTCATGGGCTCTGACAGGTGACACAAACCAGGCAAGCTCTGAGCAGCTGCCTTCACCTTCAGTCAGGGATAAACACATCCACAGCCTCACCCTCTCTGCCCCAGCATGCCAAGATAACCTTAAATGTGTTTAATTTGGAGGTAGAAGAGGGAAACTTCAAATTTACACCCCAAGTTCGGGATGTCAAGTGGATCTCAAGGATTCACCTCTAACCTGCAGGAAGCCTCCTGCCAAGCAGGCTCACATTATCACACCAGAAAATAAAGGTGATGGGAGCTGGGCCATGTCCAAGAGATGTGGGACACAGAGCTTTGTCCATCCCCACCCAGCAGGATAACCTCTGGACAAAGGAAAGACATTGCCCAGCAAGTTCCAGTCCCGTGGCAAACACTCACCGTACTTTGAAAAGATCTTCTCCAAGTCCTCCTCGGTGCTGGTGAAAGGCAGATTCCTGACAAAGAGTCTGCCTGATTCAGACAAGTCCTCCTCCTCCTCATCATCCCTCAGTGTCCTTTGCCAGGGCTGGTGCTCAGGTTTTGCTGGAACAGTTTCTTTTGGGGTGCTCCTGCACCGGGAAACCTCCACACAGCGTCCACCTGACCCCCAAAGAACACACAGGGACCTTGGATGCTTCCCAAGGCCAGGAGCAAACAGCACCCACATGCAAATGATGCCTTGAGAGGCTGCCTAGAACAGAGGCTAGGCAGTGTTAAAGGAACAAAGCAGGTATGTATTAAAAAGGCTTCAAAGGATCCACCTTGGGCTGTACAAGAGCCTGGCCGTGGCTCCAAGAAGGACCACGGGTCACGAGGTTTCACACTTTTATAAGTTTTGGTCCATTTACATATTGGGGTTAATTGTCCAATTACAACTTCAGGTTATGAAATCCCATCCTCCCAGATTGCTCTCCTCAATTTGCTGCTGTTTATACTTTTGGGGCCTGAACTGGAAAAGGATTGTTTTGTCTAACCAAGCTGCGAGGAGAACTTGCTAACACTTGATATGAAGTTCAGAGTTATATACTAATGCAGTACAGAATCTGGATAATGTGAAAGATAAGGCATCACAGAGAGCCCAGGGTTAGACACAATTACAGCCCCACAGGCTCTGAGCAGGACTCAAAAATAAGGGGGATGTGGGGGCTGTAAGAGGCAGTCTCCATAAAAATCAGGGTATCAACACTAGCCCCCTTTCCCTTCAGAGAACCCCAGCCTGTCTGTGCCAGCCCACACAATATTTGCAAACAGAATTTCAGAAGCTACTCTGAGGGTTAGGCCAAGCCCAGGGCTCCAGCCCAGCCTTGCAGCACTGTCTGTACAAAGGTACACTCCAGCAGAGTTATTTTTACCCCAACAAGAACCACCTCAAGCACACGGCAAAACACGAGGGCCCCAAAACCCCACTCCTGTCACAGCACCTGGTTTATCCCAAGAAACAAACCCCCCATGTGCCTGGAAAAAACTCCAATCACAGGAGCTACTTGTGCAGAGAACACTCGAGCAGCTGAGCTCCCGGGCTGGAACGAGGAGGAACAAACAGCCCTTACCCAGGAATTCTTTTTTCCGCTTCAAGGCCCTTTGCATTTCTGCTTCACTCTTCAAATCAACAAAGATGTAACCTTGGAGGAAGGGAAGGTTCAACTGAGCATCATGTGGGGAACACACACAGCCACTAATTGGGTAATTAAGGGTGAATTGGGCTTGCTTTAATATAGATTCCTATAGATAGAGCATTCAGCTCCCGTGGAAAGTTTCAATCCAGCCTGGAAATGACCATGTCAGACTGGAAGGCTGCCTTTTCAAAGCTTATTCTCTATGTACAAATCACAAAAACTTTACTTAGCAGCTGGAGGAGGCTTTCACAGGTGCCTCTGAGGGCAAATAAAGGGTGCATCCGTTGTTGGACTACTAAAGGAAAGGAGCACACAGCAAAGCTCCAAGGATCTGCTCACACAAATCAGCACAGTGCCCTGGGCTGCTGCAGCTACCCCAGAGGAACAGGCTTCTCCTTGGCATGGTTTGGGGTGTTTAGAATAAAGTTCTGGATGCAGCTCAATAAAAAAACCTCCTGCTGCTACTCCTAAGGGAGCACAGCCAACATTACTCTGCCCAGGGCATCCTGTGGACAGCAAGTAGGGCAGGAGAGCTGCAAAGTCACAGAAAGGTCTCCAAGAATCAGGCCACGAGCCAGGGATGTGGAACTGCAGACTAAAAGAGCAGAGGGGTGATCAAGAGGTCCCCTAACTCACAGATCCCACCCCCCTTTCACACACAGCTCTTACCTGAATTCTTCCCCTGGGCCTTTTTTCCCATCCGAATTGCCACTGGCTTCAGAGGGAAGAAAAAATCCCGAATTTTTTGCTGTGGGAAGCATTAGAATTGTTTGAGTAAGTTCTCAGATACTGGAAGCAGCAAGCTGCAGGCTTAGGTTTTTATATATAAAACACCCAGATCTCTGCACAAAGACAGTTCAGAAGTTCCCCTGATCACCCACACAACCCTCAAAGGAGTGAGAAGTGAAAAGTTCCTGCAAACATCTTGCAGAGGTACACTCTGAGCCACCCCTGAGCCTCCCTCCCCTGCTGGGAAACCAAACTTGCCTCAGTGATCTTGGAGGGGGCCCCACGAAGTTTCACTGTGAATGGAGTGCTGGCTTCTCCTGAGCTGGCCTGGCTCTGCACAGAGGAGGGGGAAAAAAAGGGACAAAAAGCTGAATGAAAGAAGAAAAATCACAGCACAACCAGCTGGGCTTGGCCAACAAACAGGAGGCTGAAGAGTGGGAGGGAATATCAGGAGATTCCCACAGCTGCAGCAGCCTGGGGCAGGAGGTGCCAGCTGAAGGTGCACTGCCATGAAAAACTGAGTTCTGCTGTTTCCAGGACAGCATTTCCTGGAAAAAAGCCTCTGAGAAGGGCACTAGCAGCACTTACCTGGAAGCCCCATCTTTGGGAATTTAGTCAGCCCTGAGGAGATTCAATGAAATTTGTAAATGGGTCACACCAAGAAGGCCAAGAAAGCTGGTACCCAGTGGGCCCTGCAGCCTTCCCAGGCTGTCAGCTCACCCCTGCAGGGACTGACAGACACCTGCTATCCATAAAGCTGCTGCTGCTTCAAAGAAGACAAATCTAATTCAGCTGTACCTCTAGTGTGGATCCTTTTTTCTTCTTCCCCACTGGTGTTTTTTGCTCTGTTTGTTGGGCTTTTGGCTTCCCCCTTTTCTCTGGGTGGGTTTCTGCAATGCCTGAATCCTCCTCAGTCTCACTTTCCTCCTCCTCAGTCTCTGTTTCTTCCTCTGTACTGGATGAGGAGGAAGAATCCTTCACCACTTTAGATTTCAGGTAATCCATATCTGAGAGGTCTTTGCTGGTAGCTGCCTTCTTCCCTTCTTTCTTTCCTGGCAGAGAGGAGAGAGCAGAGAAGTTTTTTCACACAGATGCTGCTGCTCTTCCCCCAGGCCAGGAAAAAGCTGAGAACTGACACAGCCATGACCATCACCTCCTTATCCTCTACCTTTTCCATGGGAAAGGTTTGAGAACAGCAAAGCAATTTCATCTTGGCACTTCCAGACTGACAGCCTGGATTTCAAAGCAACAGTTCACATATAAAACACATTAGAAAAGGGTTTGAGGTACTCCAGGACAAAGTATTTTGTCACAATTTTAACTAAATACCCCAAGCAGGCCTCAGAGAAGGGTTTGGAGTGTTTAGTTTTACAGGGAAAAGGACACAATCACATCTGCATTTAAAGAACCCAAGGAGAGATGAGGAGCAGCAGGGAAAACACCACTCACTCCACCAGAACAGCCCAAGGAAATCCCAGGGAGGGAGGGAGGGAGAAAAGCCCCAAACCCATCCCTGCTGCAGGGACACTGATCCTACATTACACACACCAGGCTGTGAGGCTTCAGAATGAAGCCACTGCTCCAAATCTGCTCTCAGGAGCCAAGGCACTGAACCCTGTCCCTTCCCCTCAACCCTGGCAGGCCCAGTTTCCAGAAACATCCATCAAAGGCAGACCAGGTGAGTCCCCAGCCACCCACAGGTTCCTAAACCAACAGAAACCACATCCAGCCCTGGAAATCCTGGAGATGAAAGGGGCTGCAAGAAGGAAAGCTGCAGATGTTTGCCTATGGCAGCAGCTCTCTGGCCACAGAGAGCAAGCAGACTTTCTCAGGATTTTTCCTGAGAGAAGCAGAGAAGAGAATCAAAACAATTCTTATCTCTACTCATTGTTGTACCCATGTAAAATGTGTTTGCTTACCCAAAGTAATTACTTGACTAAATTCTAGTAACAATATTTAAATTCAACAACCAATTAAATCCACAACTGTATCAGGACTCTCAACAGAGAGAGTCACAAGTTTTTATGGTTAACTAGTTTAGTAAAAACTCTTACTACTATAAAATAATGCAATAAAACAATTAATCAGCCTTCTGAACCATAAAGTCAACACTAATTATTACCCAACTAAAGGCCTGCAGCAACAGTTTGCCCTGTTACTCCTCCCTAATGAGGAAGGAATTAGAGAAAGCACAAATGGCACCCCCAAATATCAGAACTGCATTTGCCACAGCTCCCCAAACCTGGGGAAACAACCAGACATTCCCAGCACACAGACAGGTGAGAGCCACCCTCCTGGTGACACTGAGTCCACTCCTGCCACTCCCTGTGACAGGAGTCACTGTGACTGACACAAGTAAAGGGTGACAGCTCCCCCTGGTACCTTTAATCTCCTCCTCATCTTCAGAGGGTGCATCCCCACCCTCACTGAGCTCCTCAGACTCATCTGAGTCAAAGTTCAGGTAATCAGCTGCTGCTGCTGATTTCCCCTTCTTAGGCTCCTCTGCCAAGGTGTCATTAGCCCAGGTGGCCACCTGGGACCGCTTCTGGTGAACCACCAAGAACTCCTGGAATGTTTTATCTTCCTTCAGCTGTGGGAAACAAAAAAAAAAAAAGACAAGCTGTGAAGAGAGACTTGTAGTGGATCTGAAATCCAAGATGTCACCTCATTTCCAGCAGTGCAAAACCAAAAATCCCTTAAGGGGAGCTCAATTTACACTGACAAGGTGATTAAAGTCTTCTCACGGTGTCTCATTCCTGCTCTTTTTTATAATTGGTGTTTAGAAAGTACTATAAAGAGGAAAACAAAACAATAAAAAGAGGAAAAAAAAAAGAGAAAAAACCAAAAACCAGAGAAGTTAAATGTGACACAACTCACATATGGTTAAACCCCAGAACTGCTGAAACAGAGCAGACCTGGATGCAGTGGGTGCTCACAGGAGCAGCTGACCATTGCAAACTTGGATCTCCATGCTGGGGTTGTTAAAATGATTTTTTACAATAGAACTGGGCTGTCCCAGCCTGAATTAGCAGCATGGGAAGTAGGACAGAAAGGAGCTGTTCAGCAGCAAGAATGCAAGGACAGCAATCCAACCTCACTCACCTCCTTTAAGTTATCCACTGGATCTTTCTTCTTTTTAGCCTTGGGAAAAAACCCAGACAGGTTTATTAGAAGCACAGGCAACTCCAAGTAACCCAACAGCACAGGGAACAGAGACCCTGAGGCAGAAAACACCAGCACAGGACTCCAGGATCTGGTGTCCCAGCTGCTCTGTCCCCTCCCCACAGCCCAGGCCACCCTTCTCTGGCACTGGCACAGCAGAGCCCCAGCAATCAGGCAGGACTCACCGTCTTTGTGCCTGCAGGAGCTGCACTTGCCAAGGGCTCCTTGGTGTGCTTTTCTGAGGTAGGGGCCCTCTGAGAGTGCTTGCTCCAGGCTTTGGGTTTTGTAGGGTCACCAAAAGACTTGCACAACTCCACCTGGAATGAGTCAGGTCTGGAATTAAACACAGGGCTGTAACTGCTGGGTAACCTCACTCAGGGATTGCTGTAACCCTGATGGGATGGAAGGAGTGTGCAGGAAGAACTTCTAACACACTCAGTCACCATGGCAGAGGCAGGAGTGCACAGACACAGAATCCCAGCACAGCATGGATGGCAAGGGACCTTAAAGTGCCACCCCCTGCCATGGCAGGGACACCTTCCACTGTCCCAGGCTGCTCCCAGCCCTGTCCAGCCTGGCCTTGGGCACTGCCAGGGATGCAGGGGCAGCCACAGCTGCTCTGGGCACCCTGTGCCAGGGCCTGCCCACCTTCCCAGGGGAGAATCTCCCCCTAAGATCCCATTGCTTGGGAGTCTCAGGGAGGTATTTCTGGAGATCAGCTCACTGTGACTCTGGAGGTGTCTATGAAGCTTTTGTTGAAGTGGTTCAGGGCTGTTTGAGCCTCATCCTCAGACTTGTAGCCGATGAAGCCGAATTTCCGGAACCTTCCATCCTTGGTGTACTTGAGGCAGCAGTCAGTGAGCGTGCCAAAGGCAGCAAAGAGCTTCCTGAACCGCTCCTCCTTCATCTGGGAGAGGAGGGAGGGCAGCAGGAAGGGAAATCAGCCCCACAGAGGCTCTGAGGACAAGTCCAACCCAACATACCCTGTCTCAAAGGGCTTCTGGAAGGCTGCAGGAAGCACATTGTGAACCAATCCCCGCTGCAGCCACCAAACTCGCTCTTGTCCCCCCGAATCCACACGGGGGAATGGGGAACAGGGCGGGATCCTGCCGGGCACAGCAGCGCCGAGGGCACTGCACCCAACTCCCGGACAGCGAGGGGGGCACAGTGACCACAACGACCCCTGCCCACCCTGAGGGGCTGCCACCTGCCAGCCCATGCCCCCCGTGCTGCTTCCTGCACCTTCCGGACTCCTCCAGGAGCTCTCCCACCATCCTCCCCGCGAAGTGTCCCCGTGTCCCCCATCCCAGCACTGACCNAGCGCTCAGCGCTGCGCACGCCACCCCATGGGCGCCGCCATCTTCCCCACGTCACGTGGCCTGTGGGCGGCACCGCGCATGCGCGCGCCGGGACCCGGATGTTGGTCCTTAGCAACGGCCCCTTAGCAACGGGGCCTGCAGGGCTGGGGGCCGCGGGAGCCTCCATGGGGCACCGGGGACAGGGAGCGGCGGGGGGGGGGGGGGGGGGGGGAGGGCGGGAGAG
>VXBC01001371.1:62611-87871 GCA_013399945.1 Ploceus nigricollis | reverse complement strand
GGCTCGTCCGCGCTGCTCGGCGGGGCCGCAGGAGGGAGCTCCGCGCCCGCCGCTCCCGGCTCCGGGCGGTCACTGAGCCAAACTTCCTTCAGAGATGTCCAGTTTGCGGGGGGATGGCGCAGAGGGCCTCGATGTCACGCCTAAAAGTCATGCGGAAGGGGGACAGAGGGTCTAGTCCAGGGAAACTCTGGATCCCTGGGTGTTTTCAAGGTGCCAGGTTGGACGGGGCTTGGAGCAAGCTGGGATAGTGGAAGGTGTCCCTGCCATGGCAGGGGATGGAGTGAGATGAGCTTTAAGGTCCCTTCAAATCCAAACCATTCTGTGATTCTGTGAATAAAAGCGGATTCCCTCCAAGGAACGGCTAAATAACCCCACAGCCAGAGGGTGCCGTGCTGCGAGAGCTCCAAAGGATAAAAGAGAGCTAAAATCACGGAATAAAAAATCCCTGGAGGGTTACTAAACACTGCAGGTCCTTTCCTACCTGAACAGCACCTACAGCTTCCTCATGAGGGGCAGCTCCAGCCTCTGCTGTGCCCCGAGGGAACAGCTGCAGCTGTGCCAGGGGAAAATGAGGCTGGATATCAGTAAAAGGTTCTTCCCCCCAGAGGACCTCTGTGATCCTGGTAGGTCCCTTCCAGCTCAGGGTATTTTATGTTGCCATTCTCCATTGCTGGAGGCTGAGCAGAACTGTTGTTTTTTAGGCATCTCCTCCTGCTCAGAGCCCTCAGCCCTGCTCTGCCTGTCTCACAGGAGCTGGAAATCCGACTTTACACCGTTATTCCCAGAGGAAGATGCTCGGGACGGCTCTGAGCTCCAGCCTCACCCACTCTCCCCGTGGTTTGGAGTTACCTCAGGGATAACTGGAGCAATTCCCCCCTGACACCATCTCCTGATGGCCCTTGGAGGCTGACCCATCCCATCCCAAGGCTGAAGGCAGCAGGGAGACAGGGCAGGAACGGGCTGGGGGAGGCAACCCCACCCCAGGGTCCTGGCAAGAGTGGGGCAGCCCCTGCTCTCCCCGGGTGAGCAAAGGGAAATGCATTTTCCAGAGGCAGAGCAGAGCCAAAGGGCAGGCTCAGGGCAGGGGGAGCAGGAGGGAGTGGGAACGCCATCAGTGCCCTGCTCAGAGTGCACAGCACAACCCCTGTCACCCCACAGCCCTGACGGAGCCGCTCCTTTGTCCCCTCACAGGGCTCTCCTCCGTGAGGTGTCACAGCACAGGGACACAGCTCCCTCCCCCCTCGTCCTTGGCCGGGCTGTCAGGGCTGTCACTTGGCACGAAGGCTGGCACTGACAGGACCCTCACGCCATCACTAACGCATCCAGACCGTGCCCTTGTCACTCCTGTCCCCTCCGAGACACTTGTCCCCTGTCTCCCTGCCCGTGTCCTCCTCTCCCGCTGCGTGCAGCTGGCAGCAGTGTCCCCACTGCCCAGACAGGGCTGTCCTTGCCTGTCCTGCCTCCTGAGCGCCTGGGCAGGGATGGATCCTGCCTGTGCCCGGCTGCTCTGCTCTGGGCAGGTCCCACCTGCCACCACAGCTGCACCTGCAGCCTCCTCCCTGCCCTTTCTGCAGTCAGAGGTGATTTTGCCCACATGGGAGCTTGGCCCCAGTGCTCAGTTGCTACAGCTGTGACCCTAAGGATGCCTGGGACCAGAAAGAGATCTCCCTCTTCTCCCGGGGAGTTTGGGGGAGCAGTGCTTAACTGAGACCAGGCCAGGTACCCAACTGACCCTGGATTCCAGTGGCCATGCAGGAACGTGGCCAATCCTGGTCTCATTTAATTGGAAACAACTGATTTTATCCCTTCCCACGTGCAAAGCTTCAGTGCAGAAGCACAAGATTTCCACATGCCAACTTCAGATTTGATTTCCTTGGTGGGTTCTGCTCCTCAGGATGGGTCAAGATTTTAAGTTTGCAAATGTAAGAGTGGGAACATCCTTTTTGTAGAGAACTGGGGGGTTTAAGGGGATCAGAGAGATAAGAGATTTGCCCCTTCAGCAGGTGGCTGTGCTGCACCATGGAAGGTCCTTCCCCTAGGCAGGCTCAGTTCCAGCCTGAGATCCCAGCCCTGGGCAGGTGAGGGAAACTGAGGCCCTGTCCTGAGAAGGCTCAAAGGACATTTTGGAAAGTTCCCAGTGCCTGAATGGCTGCTCTGAAAATCATCCTTAACCCTTCTGCTGCTGGCACAGAGCACGGGCAGGGGACAGACCAGGCACTGTGTGGATGGTTCACTGGGGACAGGTCACCCAGCACATGCTCTAAAACAGAGGCAGGGGAAGAGCCAAAATCAATGATTTGGGATGTTTTTCCCCATGGGAACTATTTTGTTTGTTGATGGTGGCAGTATCAAACACTCCGTGTCCCAGTGTCACTGTGTGTCACCTGTCCCCACAGCAGTGCTGGAGTGGATGCAGGTGGCAGGTGGGAGCTGGGTGGGGCAGGGAAGGAAAAGGGCTGTGCCCAGGCTTTGTTCCTGGACTGGCTGAGAGCAGCAGGAGGCAGAGGGTGACTGGAGGTGACAGGTCCAGCAGAGGTGACACATCCCCCCCCAGCCGGGTGCTGTCCGAGAGAGCCCCACGTTTGTCTGCTGTCCCCACTCCGTGCTGGGGTGCCCACAGCCTGGTGGCAGGGTCCAGGTGACAGCTGTCCCTTCTCCCTCACTCTGCAGACCCACGCTGGGCACGGAGGGGCACCCAGGGCTCCATCTGCCCCTGGGTATGAGGAGGCAGAGGTCAGATGCAAAGGCTGCTGTGGTGTTTGGAGAGGTGCTTCTCTTGCTCTGTGCCCAAAGGGGCACTGGAGGGTTCCCCCTGACTTCTCCAGGTGCCACTCACGCCATGCCAGGCAGCAGAGCTGTGACCCCGAGCCAGAGCAGCTGCTGTGGTGTGGTGTCCTGCCCTGGCCAGCCCTGGCACCGCCAGCCCTGTGAGAAGGACGAGCACAGCCCCAGGGTGCCCTTCATGCCTGTCGGATCGGGAGCGCCTCGGCCACCGCCGGACGCTCCTGGAGGTGAACAGGGAAGGTAAAAGATCCCTCTGAGCCGGGGTCACCTTGGCTGTGACAGACTCCCCCACGCCAGGCAGCCTCTCTGCTGCTCACAGGATGCTGCTGAGCAGCTCTGGGGGCTGTGGGGGGTTCTGAGTGTACCCACACCCCTCCGTGGCAGAAACACGGGAGGTGCTCGGTTTCCTTGGCACCCAGACCTCGAGTCCTTCTCTTTTCTTTTAGATGTGGGAAATGAGCGGAATTCAGCCTCGAGGGGTTGTGCAGAGGGCTGTCACCTGGCTGAGGACCTTCTACTGACTAAATTCATCCATGGATAGCAGCAAGGACAGGGATTAATGGGATCCAGCAACACTCACAACCTGCTTTTGATGTGCTTAACATTATTTTAATAACAGCACCATAGGAAATGCTGCCTGAACCTCCTCAGTTTTGCTGCTGGAGACATTAAATTTTGGGAGGGGAGATGGCCAGAGCCTCCTTGTATGAGCAGATTGTCCTGACAGTCCTGAAGGAGATAAAAAGCTGCTTTTAATGATAGAGCTGGTGCTTGGAAAGGCAGTGCCTGGGACACTTATCCCTACTGTGTGCTGCACAACGGGATGGAGCCAAGGGAGGAGGAGGAGGAGGAGGAGGAGAAATTGCCCTTCTGAAGGGCTTCATCCCTGGCACTCTGCCCAGCCTGGCCTGCCAGACCCTCTGCTAGAGGGACAGGATGCTGCAAGGATCCTGTCCTTGCCTGGGGCTGTGACTGCTGCAGTGTCACTGTGGGCAGCACAATTTGGCTTCCAAGCACACCTACCCTCACCTGAACCTGCAGCTATGGGGACAGGCTGGAGGTGTGTCCATGCTCCTGCTCTCTGCCCTCTTTTTCCCTGCAGGTTTTTGGTGGAAATTGTGTCTTTTCAAAGCCTTCCAGCTAAACTGCAATGCTGAGTGTCAGCAGATGGGGGAGAGGAGGAGGAGGAAGGGCAGGGGGGATTTTCCCCCTCACATTGGTCACAAACAAGCTGCTGATGCCAGCTCGACTTGCCATGGAGGAGGATTCACAAAGGACTTGGAAATCCAGATAATCCAAGTGCTTTGCATTACAGCAGCTGGGGAGCAGAGGTTAAACCCTGTCCATGAGCAATAATTAATTCATCTGCCAGAACAGTTAATGGGACCACACCTGCCCAGGAGAGGAGCCACCACCAGAGCAGGTCTCAGACCTTCCTCCTCTCCCTCTGGAGCAGTGGATGGTGGTGACTGGCAGAGCTGAAGGAGATGATCCACGAGGTCAAATCCCTCCTGGCATCACTCTACTCATCACAGCCCACGTGTGTCCCAGCAGAGCCTTCCATGGTTCTCCAGAGGGGATGGGCTGGACTTTGGCACTGAGCACCCACAAACTGCCAAGACTGGGGTGGGATTACAGCAAAGGCTGGTCCAGGCTCTCTCCTGACCCCACCTAAAGCTGGGGGAGATGTTGGCCGTGTTCTGCCACAGCTGCAGCTGGCCCAGGCTGCTGCTGTCACCCACCCAGCACAGTTTTCTCCAGCTGACAGATAAGGTCCAAGTCATTTTCCAAGCTGCCCCAAGCAGCAGTTCCCTTCAGACCTTGACAGACTCCCCACCAGCCTTCCTGAGGGGTGTGGATGGGACCCTCCATGAGGAGCCCACGGAGAGGGATCTTCCTGCTGCTACCCTTGCCTGGTCTCTCCTTCATCCATCACCCCTTCCACCGCCTTGAGTTTCCTTTATTTCTGTATTTTCGGGTGTGTGTGTGTGCAAATGGGCTCAGGGGAGGGTCCAGGCAACAGCTGCCTTTGATCAGTGCAACATGTGGGAGATGGAGCACTTCAGGAATGCCGACTCCTGATCAAAGGTGGGAACACAGTGACAGCCGGGACTTGGCAAAAACCCATCCCAGCTAATCCCTGCTGGGGAGCTGGGGGGTCGCTCAGGACCCACCCAGGCAGAGCCCCCAGCCCATCAGAGGGTGAAGGCAGGGTGAGGGGAGCAGGGCTGCTCTATCTGCCCCAGGGCTCTGTGCTGAGCAGGCTGTTATCCTCTCTGCAACAAGAAATGGGATTCCCATCTCTTCCTTGGTTCTCCGTTGTGGAAGAGGTTTTACAGCAACTTCTGTGAGCCAGAGAGAAGTTTGATAAGAGGATCCATGTTTACCCCTGAAAGAATTTTCTACCAAGGTTGTTGACATAGAAACAATAAAGGATAAATAAGAGGAACCTGCCACTGTCTATTTCAATAAGCACTTTGTTTGTCTTTCCTGACCAATGAGTAAAGTGCAAAGTTATGAGTTTTGTAAGAATGTATAACAAGCATGCATGCTATAACAAAACCAGTTTGAAGCCTTCTGAAAATGGAGTGTTGCTTTGTATTGTCTCCATCCCAACTAGGACACTCCACCATCCCTGCTCCCACACACCGGCACCCTCCAAACCCCGCAGCTCCTCCCTGGAGAGGCAGCTGAAGGAAAAGAGGGGCAGCGATGCCCTGAGACTTTTATCACCTCCAAAAAGATGGATGGAAAGGTCACTTGCTCTAAAAACAGCTGGGAGGAAAAGAAGACAAATCGGCCCCTCCTGGCAGACAGGGGGCTGTGGGGACAGCGGGGACACAGCTCCCAGCCCCTGCTCCGTGCCAGGTGTGTGGGTGGCAGTGCAGGACAGCCCCCATGTGTGGGCTGGGCCCCGGTGCCAAGGCTGTCCCGTGTCACCTTCCCCCGCGGCCGCTCTAATCTCTCCCTGATAATCCCGGGGGGAAGCCTGTCTGGAGCAGCAGGTGGACTCAGGCAAGGCGTTTGTCAAACTCAACCCCCTCCAGCTCCACCCAGCCCTTCTCCACTGCAACCTCGGCTCTTCCACCGCCATGGCTTCGACTCCAGCTCTTCCCAAGCTCAGGAACACCCTCCATTCCCAGCAGGAATAACCCCACCGCACGTGCCCGATGCTTCCCGCACCCCTCGTCCTGCCCGGACACACCTTCCTCCTCCTCCTCCCCGTGGCTGCTCAGGCTTGGCCGAGGCTCCTCTGTCTTGTTAAATGGGAAGCTTTTAACCAGGGCCGATAAGGGCGGCTCCCTCGGGGTCACCCCTGTCCCCGGGCGGGGTCACAGGTCGCTTCCTCGCCTGCGGTGCTGATAATGAGCCCATCACGGCCGGGGGGATGGAGACAGGATTTATCAGCAAACCCTGGGAAAATAAAGACATGGAAATGCTCGTGCACCAGGCTGGGAATCTGGCAGGGATGAGCCTTTTTTTTTTTGGGGTGGATGGAGAATTTGGGGTTTAAGAGCTGATGGGGGTGGCACAGAGGAATTGGGAAGCAGGGAGCAGTGGGAACAGGGTGTGGTAAGGGTTGGGATCCCCCATGACTCCCGAATGTGCCTCCACTGCCAGCTGAGGGCACCTGGAGAGGCTGCCAGGGCAAGAGGGGGTGGCTGAGCTCATGGGGTCATTTAGATTGGAAAAACTGTGAGATTATCAGGCCCAACCACATCCTTCAGTGCCACATTCACCCAGCTTTTAAATTCTTCCAGCCTTGGGACTCCACCACTGCCCTGAGCCAGTGCTTGACAACTCTTCCCAGGAAGAAATTTTCCTTACTATCCAAACCAAATCTCCTCCAGTGCAACTTGAGGCTGTTTCCTCTCTGTCAGTTATTACCTGGGAGAAAAGACCAACCTCACCTGGCTCCAGCCTCTGCTCAGGGGGTTGTGGAGAGCAGGAAGCTCCTCCTGAGGCTCCTTTTCCCCAGGCTGATCCCTCCCAGCTGCAGGTGGCCCATTCCAGACCAGGATAGGCAGCAGGCAGGGAATGAACAGGGTGCCCCTGTGCCAGACCCACAGAATATGGGGCTGAGGAGGTTCTGGGTCTTCCCAGGGAGCAAGTGAACCTGAAAACTCCTTGGAAAGATTTGCCAGAACAATGAGGTTCAATAAGGAGGGATGGTGTGATCAGCACTGCCACGTCCCCACAGACACAGGCACATCAGACAAGTCCCAGCTCAAAGGGTTCACCTGCCAAAATATCCCCCACAAACCAAGACCCACAGCCCCCACTACAGCCACATCCTGCACCAAAGAGCGGGGAAGGAAACTGAGGCACAGAGAAAAGCCTGGTGACACAGCCAGCGTGCCACCGCTTGCCACACCTGGACTGTCTGTGCTCCAGCACTAAGGACAACCCAAGGACCCTCACTTTTGTGGGGGTTCTGGAAGTGGCCAGAGGCTTCCCAAGCTGTGAAATCAACCCTCAGCACAGGGATGCAGCTGCTCCATCCCATCCCATCCCATCCCATCCCATCCCATCCCATCCCATCCCATCCCATCCCATCCCAGCAAAGCAGAGCTGACACCCAGGCACGGATGGAGGGGAATTTCGGAGAGGCAGCACTGAGGGACAGACAGCTGTGGCAGGGGAGGGGACAGCACTAGGCACTGCTCTGAGGCAGCACAGGGTGACAGGCCACCACTGACACCTTGGGAGAGCCACACTTGGTGACAGCAGCACGGGGAGGGCCCGATGTGACAGGGACAGCTGTGACACGAGGCCACGGGGCAGCCCCCACCAAGGACTTGTCACCTGCCCCGGCTGAAGTCCCTCCTCCTCCAGATGCATCTTGCAAACGCTTTTCCCTCTCCGAGAGGCTGAGCAGGGCAATACTGGAAGCACCTGCCTGCCTTGGCTGGGAATCAATCCCTGGTGCTGGGATCCCTGCACAATTCCCTGAACCATTGATAACAATTGGTCCCTGAACAATTATCCTGGGGAAATGTAGGGCACCCTCTCCTCAGTGACCCTCCGTGGGAGCAGCACACAATTCAAACAAGCAAGGCCAGGTGGTTTATTAGCAATTACAGAGCTGGGAGCTGCCACTTTTCTTGTTCCAGCTCCAAGGCATCAGGAATGGGTCCATCCCAGAATGTTGCACACACAGTCCCTAGCAGTGGGGTGGGAAAAGTTGGATCTATTTGGGAATGCTGATACCACAGCAGTGAGTTTGATGAGTGGAGAGATGGGACTGGAGCAGATTGTGGCATTTAGGAGGCAGATAAGGGAGAAATAGAAATTGTCACCCGGATTAATAGTAATTTGTTTGGAATTATGGAATCATTCAGGTGGGAAAAGGCCTCCAAGATCATCAAATCCAGCCTTCAACCAAGCCAATTCTGGAATTTCAGCAGTGGGGGGGCTCTGTTCTCTTTGTCCAGACCAGCATGGTCGGGTACCACATGGCATCGCCCTTGGCGTGGGTTTGGTGAGAGCAAACAGGACTTAGCAGCAGGAGAAACCTTCATTTGTGCCTGAAAATGTGCAAACCCAAGGCTGCTGTGTCACCTGGAGCATGATGATGATGATGTCCAGTTCTGCAGAGTGATTCACCAGGCCCCCATGTTTGCAAACAGAGCTGAATTCTCTGCATTTTTTTGCCTGTTCCTCTCAGATCTCTGCACCAGCACTGGGAGGAGACCTTGGACTTGCCCAGGATCCACACAGCAACACCCTCCAAGCTGGAGAGCCCAGCAGGACCCACAGAGGACTCCCAATCTTCAGCTCATCTCCTGTGAGCACTCAGCTGAGGCCCTAATCCCTCCAGGGAGGGTGCTGCACCCTGGGCACAGGTGCCAGGCCCAGGGAGGAGCAGCCAGCCACCACCTCCATCTGCAGAGTCCCCTCCTCTGCTGCACCAAGCACACCTGCAGGGATATTTGGGGTGGAAGGGGAGCTGTTGTTACCCTCTGGGCAGAGTGGAACATCACTTTTCTCCCTCTCTTTCCCTTTGTCTTCAGCATCACCACTTCCACACCAGAGCACCCACCTGAACTGGTGGGGCTCCCTCCATAGTGCTCCATCCTCCCCAGGGTCTGGAGCCTCCACATGAGCCTCTCCTTGGGCACTTCTGGCAGTTTTTATCCCATGCTGGGCTTCCTCACCGCTGGGAGAGGGACTTTGAGTGTCCTTTTGTGTTGGGTGAAGCGTTGCAGCAGAAGAAGCTGTTCCAGCAGCGGGGAGAGCTCCAGCCCTCCTCCTCCTCCTCCTCCGGGGCTTGGCAGGCTCCCTGCTCAGCCCTGCTCCATCCCCAGGTGCTCACAAGTGGCACCAAGCTCCCTGCCAAGCCCAGCACCCAGGTGGGGCTGCAGGGGAGGCTCCTCACTCTGCTCTGGGCAGAGCAAAGATTTGATTTGGTGAGGTTTGGTGCAGGTGGTTTGCTCCAAGGATGCTCCACACAGGTGCATCAGCCCACGGGGAGAAGCTCCTGTGGTCCTGCCTGGAGAGGGTTTGGAATTCCTCGAAGCAAATGCTGGCTGTGGGAGGGCACAGTGTGTTCTGTGCCCTCGTGCTGTTTTCCCTAAACAAATCCCTTCCTTCCAGCAGTGCTGCTCACCTTGCACCTCACTTCCATGTGTTTGGCAGGAGCAAAGAGCCTTCTCCAAGCCCAGATTCCCCACTGCAGGAGGAGCCTCTGTGACTGCAGCAAAGCCTGGCCAGGAAATGAGCAGAGCCACCAAACCTCACTTTTAAAGTTTTTTTATTTTATTTTATTTTACTTAAGGGTGGTGCTGCAACTGCAGCTTTGCCTCCTGCAAAGTTTATTTTTCTGCTGGCAAGGCTGGATGCTGGAAGCTGCCAGGCAAGGGGCACTCCAAGCGAGGAACTACAAAGCAGGCTGACACCTCTAATGAATTACAGTAATACCAGCTCGGGGTGAACTCTAAAGTGCCTGTTTACACAATCACTGACCTCTCCTCACCCCCTCCCTGGGGCCAGGCCCCCCCTCCTTGATGGATCACAGCTGAATGGAGGCAGCCCCCAGTGTTTATCATCTCCCAGCTCTGGGAAGGGAAGGAATAGCAGCATTTCCTGGCCACCACTGACAATTCAATACCCACCCAACACTTGCTCTCAGAAATACCTCCTGCATCTTCCTTTGAAAATCCCAGTTTTGGTGGGAGGGCTCTGTGCACAGGGAAGAGGATTTTGCAGCATCAGGCACTGGGACATACAGGCAAGGACACTCATGGAGCAGGGTCCAGGGAGAAGGGACAGCCCCTGTGCCCTGCAGGGATGCTGCTCTTGGCCAGGAGATCCTCTTTGGGGTGTTATTTTATTTTTTTTGCCATTTTGGCACAGGAATTTTTTCCATTTTCCCTGGTCTCTTTGTGCTCAAAAGCTCCTGGGTCCCATGAGTCAGGGATTGCTCCCTCTGACAGGAGGGATCTGCCAGGATCAGTGCCAAGCTGGAGGGAACAGGTTCTTCAAGGAGCCCTGAGTTCCTGAGGGTGGGAAATGGGTGTTTAGATCAAGTGGGGTGAGACAAAAAACCAAAAAATCCAAATAAAGCAGCAGGTTCCTCCTGTCCCACCCGCAGCACTTCCAGCCAGAGCTCCCCACGGCCACCACAGGCATCTCCCTCTGTCCAAATCAAATCTGCTCTGGGAGGGGCTGGAGATGTGTCCCCAGCCCTCTGGTGTCCTCAGAGGTCCCCAGCCCTCTGGTGTCCTCAGCTCTGCTTGGATCTGAGCCCAGCAGAGCCCAACCCTTCCTCCCTCTCTGCTGAGCTCCCCTCCCTGCAGAGCCTGGTGAGCACCACAGCCCTTCCCAGCCTTGGGGAATGCCATCCATCCTTCCTCTCCAGGACAGCCAGCCATGGGCATGGAGCAGCTCATCCATGGATAAGGGACACAAGAGCCCCTCAGTGCCCTCTCCTGCCCTGTGCCGGGGTCACAGCAGTGCTGGGGGTGGTGCAGCTGCAGCGTCACCAGAGACAAGGCAAGGACAGGTGCCATGGCCACGTCCCAGCGTGTCCCAGCCCTGACCAGCTGGAAAAGAAGAGTTTGTTGGGAGGCTGCTGAGCTTGGAACATCCAGTGGAGGAAGGGCAGCGCGGTGCCCTGTGCCACCATCCCCTGCTGCTCTCACACGTGCCTGTTTTAGCTCTGCAGCTGGGGGCTGTCTTTAATACAGCCAAGCTTTCCTACTCAGAGGATGAGAACTCCAGGGCTGGTCCCTGGAGAAGGCACTTCTCCCTTTCCCTGCTTGCCCTCTGCCCTCTTCATTTTGTTCCAGAGTTATTTTTGGAAGTAAAAGCTTTTTTCCTTGCCCTTCTTCTGGCCCCCATCTCTCTGCCAGCCAAAGTGGCATTTTAAGCCTCCTGCCCACCCGAGCAGAAAAATGGTGGCTGAGGCAGGGTAGAGTTAAACCTTTCCATCCTTCTCGAATCATTAACTGCCCATCGAGGAGCTCTCAAAAGCCTCTGTGGGGACAACCTGCCCCCCACCAGGGGTTCATGAGGGCAAGGAGAACCACAACCCCCAGAGTGGGGTCTCACTCCATATCTCCTTCCCTCCAGCCCTACAAAATCCACTTGATTAATTCAGCATTGAAATACCTCCAGCTGTAATCCCCCATCGAATAGAAGATCCCAGCTGCACTCCAAGTCCTGCTCCCACCCGGAGCTGAGTGAACCAAGAAGGCTGCACCCCAAAAAGAGACTCAACCAGGGACCTCGTGCCACCAAACTCACACACACAGAGCAGGGCATTGGCACAAGGGGGAAAAAATGGCTTTTAGCCTCCTGCAGGACACCGGGGCTCCCCGGCTTAGCTCCATCCTCCCACCGCAGCTGAGCCCGAGCTGTGCCTTCGCTTGGGGCAGGAAAGCTCCCCGGGAATGTCAGGCACCGGGATTTGAGCGGAGGGGCCCAGCAGGCTCTGCTCTGACGGCACAGCCCCGCCGAGGAGCCGCCACCACAAGGTGTCACCCGCCCCCTTCGCCCCGCGGGGCCGCCGCTCCGGGGGCTGGGGCAGCGCCCGAGGGGTCCCCGGCCGCTCTGGGGCTCCCAGCCACGTCCCCTCCTCCCCGGCAACATCGGTGGGGACCAAATCGCATCCCAGGCTCGCTGTTGTCCCGTCTCCATGGCAACCAGCGGCTGCAGCATCCCTCAGTGACCAGCGCTGGACCACGGGATGCTCGGCACAGCCCAGCCCTGAAATCCCAGTCCTGAGCCCCATCATGAACGGGAATTATTCCCCCTTAAACACAGAGAGCTGCAACCCAGACTTTTTAGACAAAAAATAACTTGTTTTCAGACTCATACTTTTAAACTTTCTACCTCAGAATCATGGAATGGTTTGGGTTGGAAGGGACCTTTAATGTCTCATTCCAACCCCTGCCATGGACAGTGACACCTTCCACTATCCCAGGTTTCTCCAAGCTCTGTCCAGCCTGGCTTTGGATGTTTCCAGGGATGGGACAATAGCAGGCACCTGTACAGGAAAATGTGCAGCTGAATTATCACAGAGGGGTTGAGTGGAATTATCACAATTTACACCAGAACACCCTGGGCTTGCAAGTAGATAAATCAGAAATTTATTTAAAGTACAGACTCAAGCTATTTTGCTCTGAAGTAATTCAATTGGTTTTTAAAAAAAATTCAAAATCAAAGATAAAAACCAATTAAATTACAAGATTTCTCCAAAGCAGACAAATGACAGGACAATTCTGCAAACACTAGAGGTGAACAGTTTGGATTCAAGCAGAAATTTACTTTTCTCCAGCAATATGCTACAGCCTGGAGCTCCCACAGCACACCCAGATTGTCAGATCTCTGTTTTTTTCCAACTAAAAACACTGATGAAAACTGCAAGCCAGCCTCGGTGTTACCCACAGTCCTTGGGCATTGTCTGACAACTCCTTTCCCTCCCCCAGCCTTGGCAGGGAGAAAAGGAGCTGCCAACAGGTCAAAGCCTCCAAGTGAAACACTGAAAGCATGGGGGGAAGGACACGAAGGCACAGGACAAGAGGACACAGGATGTTCAGATGACATAAGGTGTTCAGCTCGAGTGACAGCAGCTGAGAGCCAAGGGCAGCCCCTGCAGAAGGACAGCAGAGGGTTCAGCCAGGCCAGCTTCAATGTGGAAAGCAGTGGTTGGTTTGTTTTTCCTGCCCCCACTGAGTGCCCGTGGGTTTGTCCCAGCCAGGTGATCCCCAAGCACAGCAGGCTCAGCACTGCAGGATTTCCACGCTGCCGCCTGACAGGGGAAGGGCTGGAGCTGAGGGAAGGATTTCAGGGCTCTGGGTGGCTGTTTCTTGGGAAAACACCAGCAAATCAACCAGGCAGGGAGTGCCTGTGCCCTTGGCACACAGGGAGGGCAGCTGGGGGTTGTAAAAACCAAGTGTTTAATCCCTTTTTCCTGTACCCCCCTCACGGCACCACGGAGCGAGAGTCCCTCACTTCATGTTGGGAGGCAACAGCCCTTCTTTCTCCTGCAGCCCAAAAGAGAAATAACAGATCCCCAAAATTCAGGTTGGCTTTGTTTGAGGCACCTTCCAGAAATGTTGGTGTTCTTGGCTGCCCAGAGCCAGCAAGGCCACACAGTGTCCAGGGAAAGGTGGGAGCTGGGGGCTGGGGACATTGCCCAGCACACACAGAATATCCTGAGTGCAAAGGTCTCAAAAGTCATCAAATCCAACTCCTGGCCCTGCACAGACACCACAACAATCCCACCCTGTCCCTGGGAGCCTTGTCCCAACACTCCTGGAGCTCTGGCAGCCTCGGGGCTGTGCCCATTCCCTGGGGAGCCTGGGCAGTGCCCAGCACCCTCTGGGGGAAGAACCTTCTCCTGAAATCCACCTTAAACCTCCCCTGACACAGCCCCAGCTGTTCCCTGGGTCCTGCCACATCTCCTGGACTGCACACCAAGATCTCAGGAAGAGAAACCTCAACAAGGATCCCAAAGTCACACACACACACAAGCCTTGGCTCATTACCAGAACCAGCAGCGTTTTGGCCAACTGCTCTTGCAGCAACAACCAAACCCTGAGGAAATATCCCAACCCTGGCCCTTTCCACACTTGACCTTCCCTTCAGCAATACATTAGCCTCCGTGCCCAGGCTGTTTGCTGCTGCAATTCTGAGAGGGATGCAGCTGAGTTTATTGCAGGGCTTGGCTCAGCAGGATCCCCGGGGCTCCGTCCCCCACCGCTCTTTAGCTCTGCTCGCTGTGTTTAATGGACTGGGCTACAAAAAGCTCAGCTGTTGGGAGCCCCCACTGTGGCTTGTAAAAGGCAGCCCCAACAATGAGCTGCAAACTGGGCCGTGTGGCTTCCCTGCTCTGCTTCCCAAACAGGTTATTGCTTGTAAAAGCTCTCGCTGGAAGCAGCAGCGCTCCGAGGGCGAGGCAATGAAGGCTTTGGAGATGTTCAATAAAAAGGCCCCCACACTTGATTCCTTTCCCAAGGAATATTTGATATTTGTTGCTCTGGGGTGCCTAGAAAAGAAGAAAATTACTGGCCCATTAACAACTGCCCCTTGGCCTGTTTTCCCAGATTTAAAACAATGCACTCAAAATTGGCAGTTGAGGCAGCTTTAAACATTTGTTTTGCCTCAGATTATTTGCAACACCCTGTAAACTCTGGGGCTTTTCACTCCTGGCTGAGAGGATTTCTCCTATGCATTTTTCCATGTGTCTCCAACATATGGAACAATAAAAAAAAAAAAAAGAAAAATCAAGCTCATAGCTGGTGTCACAAAATATTTTGGGGGTGGGGAGGCCTTGGGGAGGTGGTGTGGGACTTGGATCACTGTGACCTGGCAGAGACCTGGGCCTGAAGGAAGCTCATGTTTTTATGAGCCAGGAAATTGCAGGCTCAGCTTGGGCTGTGCCAGTTGTCCAGAAGTGTTCAAGTTTCACATCATAACCTGGGTCTCGGTGGAGGGGAGGAGGTGGAGGGAGATGTGGCAGCTGCATGGGGAGGTGGGCACCAAGAGATGCAGGGATGGCTACAAGACATCGAGCTGGTGCTTGGGGAAGGCATCTAAGAGCCTGTGAAGGGAGTTAAAACTCATCCAGTTCCCACTCCCTGCCCAAAAGCTGATGAGCTGGGAACAAGCTGCTGAGAGTCCCCATTTGCCAGGGGCACAGAGGAGCCTGGAGCACCTTCCTGGGCCAGCTGGGAGCAGAGACACCCATCCTTTCTCAGGTACCACCTCCCCGTGCAGCGCCCCCACCGTGTCCAACAGGCAAAGGGGGGGATTGTTGGGGCTGCCCTGTGTAGGGCCAGGAGTTGGATCCTTGTGGATCCCTTTTAGCTTCTGGTATTCCTTATGGGCATTTTTTAAGGGGAGAGAGAGCTGGCAGAGGAGAAAGGGTGTGGGACCAAACTATGGAGAGCCAGAGAACCAGGGAAGAGAGGAGCATCAACCCACAGAGCAGAGACAGGGCCTGGGAGATGACTGAATGCTCCTTTCCCTCTGTCCATCAGCAAGAGAAGAGTTCAAATATGCCTGAAGTTCCCCAAAAACATTTTTTCTGCTTCTATCTGAAGATGTTTCCATGCTCAGGGGTTTTTGGAGGAGTCCCTGGCTGCCTTGAGGTGCCCAATGCCCACGAGCTGCAGCACTGCTGGCAGCGAGGAGCCAAACACCCTGAGGAGTGCAAGACACGTTGGACTTTGGGCAAAGCTGGTGTTCCCCAGAGCACAGCATTCACACACTCAGCCACATCTTGTTCTCTAGAAAGTCCTGCTGGGAATATGGGAATAATATGGGAAACTTTGGGGAGAGGCTCAGCAGCCACAGAAAAGAGTGAGGCACTGCTGACATCCAGGTGCTCCCCCTGCTCCTATCCACAGCCTGTTCCCTCTGAACTCCAGGGCTGAGAGTTCACTTTTCCAGCAGTGGGTGGGCATCCCACAGTGCAGGCAAGTGGCCAGAAAATCCCAGCTGCTCCCAGCACCCCTCAGCCAGGGGCTGTGAGTGGCCTGTTCACACCAAACACAGCACAAACATCACTGCAGCACCCCCAGGCATCTGTCAGAGAAATCCTCTGCAGGCCACCACCATCCGAGGGAGTGGATGTGTTTAACCTCCTATTTAAATAAAAGGCAGAAAATTCATCAAGCAACCCAAACTGTGGTGTTTCCCAGCTTTCTTCATTTGTCACTTCAGCCACGCTCTTTCAGTGCAGCTTTCAGGGTGACTTGGACAGGCCAGCAGCAGCACAAGGGCTCTTGGCAGGCCCAGCAGAGCAGGGAGGAATTCTCAGCTCTGGGGTCTCTCAGCCCTGCCTCCTCTCACCCAGGCTGCCCCAGCTCTTCAGCACAGTGCCCACTGCAGCCCCACAGAGCCAGGCAAGTCCCTTGGGCCACCAGAGCCAGGTCACTCCAGGCGAAAACACATCCAGGGGCAGCTTTGGAGCTGGAGCCTCATCCAGAAACTTTCAGCTCAAACCTTCCTGTGTAAGGAGGAGATGAGTGGGTTTTCTGCTTGGCTTCACTCCTTGCTCTGGGCAGACAGAGGGTGGCAAAACCCCATTGTTGTTTTGGGAAAATCCCCGTTTACCTTCTCTTCCTGCCTTCAGCTGCCCCATTTGATGATGCTCCACGCACTGGGGTGGCAAAACCCCATTGTTGTTTTGGGAAAATCCCCGTTTACCTTCTCTTCCTGCCTTCAGCTGCCCCATTTGATGATGCTCCACGCACTGGGGTGGCAAAACCCCATTGTTGTTTTGGGAAAATCCCCGTTTACCTTCCCTTCCTGCCTTCAGCACTGTGCTGCTGGTGGGATCCTGGCACCCATCCCATGGGGACAGCTCATATCCAAGGTCCAAACAGGCCTTGGACCATGGCTGTGGGCTCAGGGTGGGCACCACATCCCAATAACCCCACTCAGCCAAGGGGAGCAGGGCTCTCCCCCCTCAGCTCTGTGCGAGCTGGGCTGGAGTTTGTAACGTCCAGCTGTCATCGCTGGCATTTGTCAAATGAAGTGACCACTCTCGGGACAGGTACTATTTCAAAAGTGGACATCACTTTAAAAAAGTGCTAATGTACAAGGCTGTCAGGTCCTGGCCTCAGGAGCAAGATCAGGTCTCTGATGTTTGGGGGAGAGATAAGGCGCCGGCGCGATGGCCGAGCGCGGCCGCTCCCGCCAGGGCCTGGGCTCTTTCTGAGAGCCACAGCAAAGTGCTCACCCAGCTGCTCCTCCCCAGATGTTTGACCAGCCTCCTCCTCCTCAGGTTGTGCTCCAAGCAGCTGGAGGGAGCTCCAGCCTGCTCAGCTGGTCACCAGCATCTCCCAGAGCTTCACTCCATCTGCGTGCTGGAAAATCAGGGGCAGCAAAGGCTCGGTTAGATTCAGGGGGTTAAAGCACAGAAAAAACCTTCCAGAGTTAAAACCTTCCAGAGTTAAAACCTCCCAGGTTTTAAGTCTCACTTCCCAAGAAATCTGTGCTAGAGGATTTATTTTATAGACCAGGCAGTGGCTTCCACTGCTGCTGCCCCTGAGTGCTCTGCTCACCAAGGGCTGCTTCATCCAAAGAGTTTGGGGGCTTTTCCCAAAACCAAGGGGCCTCTGAGGGTGGGGAGGGAAGGTAGAAACCTTCACCATGGTGTCTGTCACCCCCTGTCCCCAGCAGGGCTCAGGGACACACCAGACTCAGCTGAGCCTCGCCCAGCCCCTGGAAGCTGCTTCTCCACCTGAATTCAGGAGAACAGGAAAACAAACACCCCAAAACCAGAACTCAGCACATCCATGTTCCCGTCCTGCCTGCAGCTCTGGGGCCAGCCAAGCCCCAAGCCAGAGGCTCTCAGGATTTTTAGGGATTATCCAGCTGGAACAGGAGCCTTGGAAAAGGACAGAGCAGCCTGTGCCTGAGGAAGGGACTCAATGGAATCACTCAGCAGGACAGGGAATGACTGAACTCTGTCCCTTGGTCCAGCCCAGAGCATTTCCTGCAGCCACCCCTCTAAATGCTGCTCCCCAAACACCAGCAGCACCCAGGGCAGGACATTTCTACCCCCAAAAATAAAGTTAAAAAGCAAACAACACCTTCCCCACCCTTCTCCATGTGGAAAAGAATTCCACCTACCCCAGGGAATGCTCACATCACCAGCACCCACTGCAGCATTCCAGCAGCTCCTGCAGTCCCAGGGCTTTATATAGGATTTACCACCCCAGGGAGGGAAAGTCCTGCCCTTTCTCTGATTACTGGCAGCTAATTAATCCTCTCTCCTTCCCTCCTGGGTGTTTTACCAGCTGTGCTCATCAGGACATCCCATTCTTTGTTAAAATCAGACTGGAGCTCAACTTCCTTGTGTCTCTCCAGTGTGTGGAGTTCTGTGGTTGGTCTGTGGTGCATGGCTGGAAATAAAATGACATTTAAAAAGTATTTTCCCCAAATGATGTTGTATTTACCATGGAAACCTGGACAAGTGAAACCCAAAGAACCAAAATGATGCCACAGAAACACAGAGGGCACCTCCCTGATTGTTGATTTTTGGGTCTTTTTCTTGCAAATGATCATTTGAGGGAAATTGTCTAAAATCAGAAATCTATTTAAATCTGATTTTTTTTTTTAATGCCAAAATTCCTATTCATGGGTAAGGAAATATATCTATTTATTTAAATTGGAATGACAGTTCTTTATTCCTTATTAATAAAAGGAGGTCATGATGGGAGGACAGAGTTTTGCATTGAGCTGTAGAAAAAACATGAATTAATCAAGCATCCAAGATAAGCAGCCCAGAAAAGCTCTCCAAGCCCTTGCTCAGGGTGTCAGGCCAGGAAGGTTCTGCGATTCTGCAAGGAAAAAAATAAAAAAAAAATTTAAAAAAATCAAAAGCTGAAGCCCTGCAAATTCCAAGCAAAGCCAAGGCACGCATATTTAAGTGAGGGTGATTAACGCTGGCACAGCTCTCCATGGGAAGTGATGGATTTGCCATCTCTGGATGTCTTCAAAGCACATCTGGATGATTCCAGGGGCTGGATGTGACCTTCCCTGGCACTGGAATTGCTACTGTTCGCCTTGCAGCTCCACAAAAAATGCTTGGAGAGACCAAATTTCTCCTCCCAGCTCTGCTTCCGACCTGCTCTGGGCCCTTACCTGAGTTATTTCTTCTCCTTGTGGGTTTTGCTATCAGTTCTTCACCCTTGCTGGGAGTGCTAAGGGCAGGAATGCCCTGCAGGGTGCTCAGCAGCATCAGTCAGGATGATTTTAGGGCTTTGTAACATTGGTTATGTAGGAATTTTCAAGGGTTAGGTAGTTTTTGGTGAGGATAAGAAGTCTGGGGGGTTTCACTGCCAGCAGGTTCCACGAGCACACTGACTGTACACAAATCCTTAAAATTCTTCCATGCAAAAACTTCTTTTTATGGGTAGCAAAACCAGGGAATTGCACAAATAAAAGGATCAGAGGACAGAGGATTTTGCAAAAGGGAGTGGATGAGTGAACTCTGTATCAATGTAAACACCTTAAAACACAAACCAGCAAAGGTGGAACACCAATTCTTAAGTTATCCTCTTCTGGAAAAAGGATGAGTTCATTTAGGGCCAAAGAGCCCAAAGGGACAGATTGCCATTGCTGGGACCTCTCCAGAGGATGGAAAATCAGGAATGACCAACCAGAACAGCACCACAGGCATGAAGAAATAAAAACAGGGGGAACATCTGCCCAAGCTGGGCTGGATCTGTGGGCTTGAATCAGAAATGTCCTGTATTTCACAGGGACTTTAAGGAAAATTGTAAATATTAACTGTGATGTAGGAGCAGAAGTTTTAACCAGCTGGGCTGGGAGACAGGAGATGTCAAAGCAGAGTTGCCAGGCTTTTTTTTTAGTGGGCCTTTTGTCAACCCAGTGGTCAAGGCACTGTGTGAATTTTGGCTTTGAGTTGTAGGAAACAGGGGATGCATCAACCCAGGGGTTTGTGGGGTGCCAGGGCAGGGGTGGGACAGTGGATGGAGCAGCAGGGATGTGTCCAGGGGGGTTGTTACAGCTCCTGAGAGCTTCTTCCAGCCTGAGCCACACAGTTTTGTAGCTGCAGAGGAAGGGTGGGGGTTGGCAGCAGGCCCGTGGAGGGGTTTGGATGGATTATCATGCATGGAGAGACACAAATGCAGGTTTTTAATGGACATCTTCACCTGGGCACTGAGAGCTCCCTGAGTCATTCCCTTTTCCACAATTTGGGCCTTCCTAGGACCCGAATTTCAGAGCTGAGCTGAGCCCAAGGCGCAGGCAAGCAATATTTTGGTGTTGCTCCTCTGTCCTCTCCTGGCAAGGACCATCCCAGTGGCTCAGCGAGCCCTGAGGAGGATGAATCCCACCCCACCCCATCCCTGCTCCCTGTCCATCCCCTCAGCAGGCTCTTCCACCATCCCAACCCCGCTCTGCTGCTTCCAAACCCCGCCTTTATTCTTTTTCTGCTGGCAACGCTGCAGGGAAATATCAGAGGCACCCATGTGGCTCAGAAAGGAGGCACTGGCCGTGGAAGAAAACACCCAATTATTTAGCAGCTGTCAAGGTTAAGCTGAATAACCCCGGCATGGGGAAGGCTGGGCTTTGGGAGAGGCACAAAAGCATCTTCCCCAGGGGAAGCACAAGGCAGGGAGCACACGCAGCGCCCGGGGCTGCCCGCCGGGCTCTCGGGCTTCCAGGAATGAAAGGAAGCCGGGGATGTCCTGGCAGACGCCAGGGGCAGGGCTGGGCTCTGCCCATCCATCAGCGCCCATCAGGCTCCCCGAGCCGGCCGTGGGATAAATCAAACCGAGAGGGGAAGGGGGGAAAAAAGTGTCCGAGGGGGAGCTGGGGGGGCTGCGAGCAAGGGGGAGAAGAGGGAACGAGAAGGCAGCGCGAGGGAGAGGAAAAGCCAGATCAAAGGCAGAAATTCATCAGAGATAACGGAATTATTTATTTTTCCTGCTGCTAGTGGGGATTTTTTTTTTTTTTCCCCTTTGAGGCCCCCCAGGCCTTCTGGGCTGCTCCGTCTCCAGCCAGTCTGTTATTCTCAGGCGTCCCATCACCCCACCCCAGGCACAAAGCAACATGTTCACTTCATCACACGGCTCTGCTCGGCACAGCGAGACCTTTTGATCTCCATCTCTGCTGTGTTTATATGTGACAGTGCAAGAAATGTATTTACAGTACACGGGGCTCTGTTAGACACTGCCTGCCTTCATTTGAACATTAATATTGGCAGCAGGGGAGAGGGGGGGAGCAGCTCTCCTTTAATTCCCCCCTCATTTATTAAAGTGTTTATTTGGAAATCCGCAGGCCCATTTATCTGGTTATTACTCAGAGCAGGATCAAATAATAACTCAGGTTCTCTGTGTCACACAAGACAAACCAAATATACGCCGGATGAGGGCTTTCAATGGCCCTTGGATCCATCCTCATCCTGGCACTGGGCCGGCTGCAGGGCCCTGGGTGGGCTCCCTGGACCTGTAATGCAGCTTTTCATCCCTAATTCCACTCAGGATCCAGCCCCAGCCCGTTGCTACTGCTGGAGGTGCCCCCAAAAGCCCCCCGATAGCAGAGGGTGCCTCAGTGGTCAAGGGGGGTTTCAGCAGAGCTTCTCCCCAGCTCTGCCTGACCCAGGCTCTGCTTTTCAAACCATCTCGTTCCATCTCCATGACCCTTCCCAGGAGGAGGTGGGTGTGTGCAGGACCACGCCAGTACCAACACTTCACTCCCTGAAAGCAGCCAGAGAGCACAGAGTCACCACAAAGAGTCACACAAAGATCCTGTTCTCAGACCCAGGCTCTGGGCTGTTCTGGGCTCAGCCTGGCAGTTCTGCTCTCCTTCCCCTCTGTCCACCCCACCATCTCCTTCCAACGTTCAGTCCCCATCTCATCTTCTACTTCACTTTGGGTTTGCCAAGCATATTTTGAAAAACACCAGTTTCAAGCTCTCAGCAGGTCTAGGCCACATTCAGAGGGTGTAAGAACCCCTGGCACATTTCTGGTGAGCAGCTCTTGGTCTTCAGAGGCTCTGAAAACATTAAAGGCACTTCTAAGTGGAGCTTGGTGTGAATTTTTGAGCAAACAGCCTTTGGCATTGAAATGGCAAAGAAAAGGTGAACGTGGCTCATTTCAGGTGATCACAAAGAGCCAGCAGAGCTGGGCAGGAGCACTCCCCACACGGGTCCAGAAGGGAGGCTGGAGGTGCCAACCTGCAAAACTCTTGGGAAAATTCAGTGCTTGAGGAAAGGAATAATTCCAGCCACTGCCTGGTGCCAGGAATGGTAAATTCAGTAAATGAGGGTGGACATGTGGGATCTGTGCATCTCACATCCCTCTCACTCCTGACTGCAGAAGTTGAGCAACCACCAAATCCCAGCTCTTCTCAGCTTCATGGAGGGTTCCCTTCAGCAGCTGCTTGCCAATTTGGGGTTACAAAGTCCTGATTTGTGCTCTGAGAGCTTCTGCATCCCACCCAGCTCCTGACCCCCAGCTCCACCACAGCTCTGCTGCCCCACAGTCTTTCTGGGGTCTTTGGAGGTGTTACAGCTGGTTTGTCCCATCCTTGGAAGTGTTCAAGGCCAGGTTGGATGGGGCTTGGAGCAGCCTGCCCTAGTGGAAGGTGTTCCTGCCACAGCAGGGGTGGAATGAGATGGTTTTTAAAGTCCCTAAATTTAAATCCAAACAAATATGTGGTTCTGTGGTTTGACCATGAGGTGACTCTGCCCTGGGGGGTCCCAAGTGCTCCCAGTGCAGGGTGATCCCAGTGGGAGCCTCCAAACACACACATCCATGGCATTCACCCCAAAGCCCGCAGGAGCTGGGCTCACCCCATCCTGGAGTGGGACATTCTGGAATCAGGCACTGGGAGCTGGCACTGCCACCCACAGCATGGCAAGCCCTGAGCCCTTGGGAATCATCCCTGCTGCTGGAATGCTCCTGCCCCAGAGCCACCTCCAGTGCCCCTCAGGCTTCACAAATGCTCATTTCAGTGCCTCCTTTCCCCACACGTGGGTTTAAGGTGCCCAGCATGAGGTGCCACAAAAATCTCTGAGGAGCCAGGAAACCCTGAGCTGCTGCTCAGCCTCTCTCCTGACACCACGGTGGAACTTGGCTTGGGGAAATCCTGGGATTCTGGGATGGAAGTTGCTGGTGGCAGGAGCACAGAGCCACTGTCACCTCCTGGGAGCCTTCAGAGCCCTGGGGTACCCCGGGCTGGGGTGTCAGGCCCAGCAAACACTGACTGGTTCCCAGTGGAGCTGTGATCACACTGATGAAAATGGCATTTTAGGTAAAATCATACAAACTGGGGGGAAAATTTGCTTTTAAAAAAAGCATATTCACATTTTCAGTGAATATGAAAATATTCACTGAAATATCTGGGTTTCAGTTTAACACATCCTTTGTGTCTGAGAATGGGTTTATTTTAGTTATTTAGATTTATAGTTTTATATATATCCATTAGATATGGATTTATTTAGTTATTTATAGAGTTATTGCAGGGAGGGAAAAGGCAGTTTCAGTTCCAAGCATTTGCTGCATGAGTTTATCTACATGATACTCAAATAAAATGTTTTGACTATATATTAAATTATTACCATGACTTCCCCTTTCCTGCCTTATCCTTTGTTAAAAAACTTTGAATTTTGGCCTTTCATTTACAATCATTTTATTTCTTCCAACCTCCTCTTTCCAAGGCCAACCATTCATTTTGTAGCCCTTGCTACTGAAATCTTTTAGTGCTTTTAATCCTTCCTGAGCTCACACACCCAAAACTCCCTGATACAGAGGCTCGAAAATAAAACTCAGTAATTGACCACTTGGAAAACGTTTCTTTTTAATTTTTTTTAAATTACCTTTTTTTTTTTTTTTCACTCCTAACTCTGCAAAGCAGGGGTGAGTCACAGCTTTGAAATCTGCACTGGATGCCAGCTGAAAACAGAGGCTTTACACGATCAAATTGACAGATGATTCCAAGGCAGCCCCGCTCCACACAGACCCATCCATATTCCCAGTTAAAAGAAATATTGCATTTTTAAGGGTAAAGAAACATATTTAAGAGATAAAGGAAAAGAAAAGTTTGCTGGTCATCAATTATCATAATAAAACAGAGGAGTGGTGGGGGGGGATGAAATTCACTTTAAAGACATGTTAAAGCCCCCTAATCTTCAAAGAGATAAAGGCTGCCCCTGTGAGAGCCACTTTGCCACGGGCCTGGCCCCAGGGGAGGCTGATCCAGCTCCAAAATAAACTTGGGACCAACTTGAACCGAGTGTGGTCGGGGTCAGGGGGTGATGGAGGAGGAGGAGAAGGGGCACGGAAGGACACGGTGAGGCCGGGGCTGGCTGCTGGCTCTGGGGACAGCCTGCACTCTGTGCTGGCAGCAGGGCACACACAGGGATCCCTCGGGGTGTTCTTGTCCCTCCAAGCCCTGCTGGTCCTGCCAGACATCCTCAAAGCAGCTCAGAATGGGACAGAAACCCCGAGTGCAGGCACGGCTGCGGGGCAGAGTCCCCTCTGGTGGATCCCTCAGGGAATTCCCTGCCTGGGGAGCGCACACCAGGCTGGGACGAGCCAGCTGAGCTGAGCTGGGACTTGTCTTGTGCTTCTGAGCCCAGAATGGGTGTGCAAAGCCCACACTTGTGCCAGAGGACTCTCCTGTCCTTGGGCCTCGCGATGGCCGGTGCCAAAGGCTGAGCCTGGACCCTTCCTCTGTGCTCACTCACAGAAAATCCTGCCCTTTCCAAATTCCTTCCCCTTTCCAAAGCTTGGAAATTCAACCCCCACCCTTGAAGCAGCTCCCCCACAAAGGTTTCAGCTTATCCAACATGGACCAAAGGGGAGGCTCCATCTGCAAACTGCATTTCACAGTTCACCAGGTGGAAGAGGCTTTTGTGCAGCTCTAAGTTGTTTCCCATCATCAAACATTTCTTTTTAAACAATTTGAGAAAGCAAAGTTCAAAAATCCAGAGGGAAAAAACACCAAAAAGATGAAAAATGGCAAGGCCAGGTGAGCAGGGATTTCTTCTGGAAAGGTGACGTTGATTAGAAAGTAGAAAATCAACCATGGACGCAAAAATGAGACTGAGCGTTGCCAGGTTTTGATCCTGTGGAAGAATTAGGATTTGGGCCCATGTGCTGGGGTAAAGATTTGGAGAAGAAGGATCCTAAACCTTGGTGAAAGAAGTGTCCCATTCAGAGCCAAGCAGCAGGAATTGTTGGGGGCAAAAAGCACCACCAGGAAATAAAAACCTGGATCCAGAAAAGGGAGGTAATTCCAGCTCTTTGGAGAGCCCTGCTGAGTTCTGAAGTGCAGGGGGCTGAGCACTCCCAGGTGCTCACTCCTCCCAGTGCCATCAGAGGGGCTGCCTGGCACAGGGTGCTCCAGAAAAATGGGAATTTGCTGCAGATTGCATGGATTAGGGATCATGCACTGCAACTGCATTACTGGATCATTCATGCTAACACAGAAATGCTCCCCATCCATCCATCCATCCATCCATCCATCATCCATCCATCATCC
>VXBC01001371.1:48538-61941 GCA_013399945.1 Ploceus nigricollis | reverse complement strand
CCATCCATCCATCCATCCATCCATCCATCCATCCATCTGAACCGTGTCCCACTAACCCCCAGCTCCTCAGGTTTTTCCAGAGCACCTTCCCTCAGCCAGAAGAAAACTGGCCCAGCTGCACCGAGGAGCCATCCAGAGCCACGTCAAAGCCTGGAAAAATCCCAGCCAGGTTCTCTCCAGCCCCTGCAGCTCTGGCAGAGTCAGAGCACAAAGCTCATTTTATACCCACGAGCTGAAGCAGGGATCTGAGAGCAAAGCTGGAACGGAACCTGCCAAGGACACGTGAGGGGTGACCTGCCACCAGGTGTGGAACAACCCCAAAGCATCCCAGAGAGTTTTGGCACTCAGAGCATGGAAATAGCTGGATCCTTACAGGTTTGGCCAACTCCTCCAGCATGGGCCAGCCCCGAGAGGAGAGTGTCCAAAGCTTTGGAGAGCTTGGATCCTCCAGCAACGGGGGTTCATCATGCCCTAAAACACACCCAGGCCTCTTATCTCAGCCCTAATGTTCACTCAGCTCGTGCTATGCCAGCCTCTCACCCTCCTGGGTCTTGGAGGCTTTAAAAAGTTGTTTCCAGCCTGAGATGGAGGGGAGTTTATCGCCACGTTCAGTACCAGACTTTTTCTGCAGCTCGCAAGCCAAAACTAACACAAACAGCAGGCTCCTCATTCATTATTCTAATTCCACCATAAAACATTCCCAAGCCAGCTCTGACTGAGGGTTTTAGCTGATTTACTGCCTTTTCAACAGGCAGTGTCTCTGAACTGGGTGAGCTGGTGGGTCAGATTTACACCAGGGAGCAGCTGAAAGGAGCTCGCCCTCAGAGCAGCCTCTCTGTGCCCAGGGCAGCAGGAACACTGATGGCCTGCTGAAAAATTCCCAAAATGTTCCTGTTTCCCACCACATGGAAGCAGTTACCTCCCAAATTTTCCTCAAAGAGAAAGGGAAAGGAGAGCATGGGGGTTGGAAGAGTTATTGGCTTGGGCTCAGGAGTTTGCTCCGAGGTTGGGATTAAGGAGCTTTGCCCACTGGCAGCTCATCCCATGCTTGGAAACATCCAACAACATCCAAGCCAGGCTGGATGGGGCTCTGAGGTTGAAGATGGCCCTGCCCATGGCAGGGGATTGGACTCAATGACTTTTAAAAGTCCCCTCTAAACTAAATTCTTTTATCCAAGACACCGTGCATGGAACAAGAGGCTCTGGCACGTGGCACTCACTGTGCACACACACACCGTGGTGGGTCCTGGCACCACATCAGGGGTCTTGGGTGGCCAAGGAGGTGTCAGTGACAGCCATTCCATGTGCTTCTGGCCACTGCAGAGAGCTGGAGCCAACACTCAGCCTGGATNAGCTGATTTACTGCCTTTTCAACAGGCAGTGTCTCTGAACTGGGTGAGCTGGTGGGTCAGATTTACACCAGGGAGCAGCTGAAAGGAGCTCGCCCTCAGAGCAGCCTCTGTGTGCCCAGGGCAGCAGGAACACTGATGGCCTGCTGAAAAATTCCCAAAATGTTCCTGTTTCCCACCACATGGAAGCAGTTACCTCCCAAATTTTTCTCAAAGAGAAAGGGAAAGGAGAGCATGGGGGTTGGAAGAGTTATTGGCTTGGGCTCAGGAGTTTGCTCCGAGGTTGGGATTAAGGAGCTTTGCCCACTGGCAGCTCATCCCATGCCTGAAAACATCCAACAACATCCAAGCCAGGCTGGATGGGGCTCTGAGGTTGAAGATGGCCCTGCCCATGGCAGGGGATTGGACTTAATGACTTTTAAAAGTCCCCTCTAACCTAAATTCTTTTATCCAAGACACCGTGCATGGAACAAGAGGCTCTGGCACGTGGCACTCACTGTGCACACACACACCGTGGTGGGTCCTGGCACCACATCAGGGGTCTTGGGTGGCCAAGGAGGCGTCAGTGACAGCCATTCCATGTGCTTCTGGCCACTGCAGAGAGCTGGAGCCAACACTCAGCCTGGATGCACTTCCACAAATCCATTGCTCCTCCTGGATCCCCTTTTTTCTCCCTCCTGATGGAGGGAAGCATTCCCAGCTTCAGCTTTGACACATGTCACACATCGCTCTGAGAAGTCTCATCTGACCAAGTGACTCCAACATGTCCTTTATCAAAAAGGCTCCCAGCCAGCTCTGCTTCCAGTGGCTCCAAGATCCCCTTGCAAGGTCTGTTCCAAGGACTGGGAAAGCAGTGCCACGTGTGTCCCACAGCACAGCCTGGTTTGCCTCCAGCTGTCCCCACCAGAGCCCCCTGAGGAATGCTGCTGCCTCTGGATGCTCCTGGTTAATCCAAATAAAATAGAAACCCTTTGCCATTTTCCTATTTTTCTGTATCAGGTTAAAAACCAGATTCCCAGGGAAGTGTGGAAAGAGGAGCTCAGTTAAGCATTAACCCTTTGGCACCCCACAGCAGGTATTCTGGAGTTCTTTCAGGAATCCTTTTTATCTTTGAGATGTTCCAGTTTTAATCGTGGCCAAGCTCCCAGGTAAAGATTCCTGAGCAGCGCTGTCCCAGTAACATCAGCAATGAATCCAGCAGCATTCCAAGGACATGGAGATCTCCTGGGAGCAAGCAGGAGGTCCCAGATGCAGCAGATCCTGGTTCAAGGCACAGTGCAGTGATGCCTCATTGCTCTCTCAGCCACAACCAGCTCTGACACCAGGCAGATGCTTTTCCTTCCTCCAGCTGAGCCAGCTGAGCGAGCCACATCCCTGGGCAGTTTGGGAATTGGATAAACCCCTGCTCAAGCTGCTGGGGATGAAGCCACTCAAGCCATGCTGCTAACAGGGCAACGCTGCAGCTCTCACCCAGAGCAGCCCTCAAAGGCTTCCCAGCCATGCTGTGCATGCCAGCCTTCCTCCCTGCAGCTCCCTGGCACCACGCTGTGCTGGAGACAGCTGCCAGGGCTGGTGGCTGCCTTGTTTTCCCCTGGAGGCACCAGGAGCTGCAGTGCTGCAGATGTGTGGAGGGGAGGCAACCTGGCTTTCACATCAGGGCTGCATGATGAGGGAATTTTGGTGTTTCAGCTCGCTTTGGCACAGGGGAAAATGTATTTCCCCTCCTTCTGTGGGCTGGACTCTCTAACAGCACAGCCACTGTCATGTTTCAGTCAGGATTTTTCTTATTCCTGCTGCACAGAACAAAACCAGCCTAACACTAGGACCAGGAATTTGGGTCCTTCTTGACTCTCTGGAGTGCTGGAAGATGCAGCTTTCTCCAGTCATCTCCAGGCTGCTTGGGATGAGGTGCAAAGAAGAGAAGGAAAATAAAGCTTTATCTAAGTGCCAACGTTGTTCAGGCTTGGCTAAAACCAGCTCAAGGCTTGGGGTGAGGAGCTCCTGTGGATTCAGCTGTTAAAGTCAGGGGCAGCCACACTGTCAGCCTTGTTGCTGGGACCACATGTCTGCATGGTGACTCTTCAGTTGCCCAAGCCATTTCCAAATCAGCCAAGAGCAGGAAAAAAGCCTTGGGAAGCCCTTTCTTCCATCCTACAGCCAGCCAGAAAAACACCATTCACTTGGATATCAGCACTCCCAAATCTTCCTCTGGCATCAAGCAGCTTTAGGGTACCTTGTCGTGCTCATCTGCCCAGGCAGCCACCCTTTTCACTAAAAAAATATTTGAGGATGATTCCTTGCCTGTCTGTGGCAACAATGGCATGTATTAGAGCAGGATTTCCATTTTTCTGGGGGTTAAGGGTAAGGCCACACCTCTCTGCCAGGAAGGGACCATTCTGCATTGCTTGTACACAAAAGTCCAGCTCCTCCAGCACCAGACAGGCCCTGGGTTTTCTCTGCCTTCTCCCTTATCAGAGGTGAGAGTTGCCAGCAGCTCAGCACGGTGCTCCCCCAGGAGAGCTGCAAGCCCTGACTCCAGCCATGCTCTGAGCTCCCCCAGCTCTGTGTTATACCAGTCACAGCAGAGCAATCAGCTTCTCCAGCAGCAGGGCTGATCAAACCCCCTCCATCCCTGCCTGCTGCTGTCCCTGCAGGGGGAAAGGGGATCACGGTGTGCTCGTTAACCAGGTGACATTCCAATCCAGCAGCCTCCCCCAGCTCCCCCTAGGCACAAGCCCTGCAATTTAAATTACATCGAGGGGTAGGATTTAGAGGGCTGCTGGGAGCGGACTTGGCGCCCAGATCCCCGTATCTGGAAGAGCTCTGTCCTCTGTGAATCGTGTTACGAGACAAAGGCGGAAGCAAACACCTGGAGCACTGAGGCCAGGGTGGGGGCCAGAGATGTGGCTGCTTGCAAGGTTTGGGCCAGATTTGTAGAGGTCCTTGGAGATCAGCAACCTCTGCCAGAGGGACCTGTGCACTGCAGCTCAGAGAGGTGACTTAATGCCCAGAGATCTGGGTCAGGGCTTGCTCTGGATGGCCAGAAATCCTGGACCATCCTCCCTGAACACACACCCCGGAGGCACCGACCTGCTCCAGATGTCAGGCAGAGTCAATCTCTGCCTGGGATGTGTTGGATTTGCTGCACACACTCAGGCAGGACCACCTCCTCTCCCACGTGTTGACAGGGCTGTACTCAAGCACCTAAAGATATAAAAACGTGCCTGGTGGGACGGAGCGCGAGGCCGGGCCGGCTCCTCCTGAACTCGCAGCTTGCACCTTCCAGAGCTGCTCCCTGCACCTCTCAGCCTCTATTTCACCCTCCAGAAAACTCTGGCACCCTTTTTTGGAACTCTAGCAACGAGTTCTAGCGAACTTCAGCTCTTCTCTACGTGTGGGACACTGTGGAAGAGGTTTTACAGTGACTTCCGTGAGCCAGAGAGAAGTTTGATAAGAGGATCATGTTCACCCCTGATAGAATTTTCTACCAAGTTCGTTGACATAGAAACCAAGAAAGAAAGGATAAATAAGAGAAACCTGCATCTGTCTATTCCAATAAGCACTTTGTCTTTCCTGACCAATGAGTAAAGTGTAAAGTTATGTTTTTATACATCCTTACATTTGTAAGAATGTATAAAAAGCACACATGCTATAATAAAACCAGGCTTGAAGCCTTCTGAAAATGGAGCGTTGCTTTGTATTGTGGCAGTCTCAACTACGACAGGACACCGCACAAACGCTTTGCAGCCAAGAGAGGGATGTACCAGCCCAGGGCGGAGAGGGAGGGGAGGAAAGGCAGATAAAGCCTCTGCCTCTGCCTTTCACGGGAAATCCTCCTCGCAGGTGTGAAGAGAGGCGTGAGAGCTTTGTAGGACGCTGATAACGATCTCCACACCCTCCCTTCACAGTCTGTAGCATCGCAGATGGTGAAGGAGAAAGCCGGAGATGCGGAGACACCAAGTGCCACCGCAGTGTCCCCACAGTCCCCCCTGCATCCCTGGCAGCGTCAGTGCCCGGCACCCCGGTTTGGGAGCTCCAGAGAATGAGCTGCAGAGCGAGACACAGCCCCTCCCTTCCTAGCGGGAGGAAGGGAAAACCCCATAAATAAATGGCAATAGGAAAGAGATTGCAGGTCCTGCAGCAGCGCCTGGAAGCCGCCTCGGAGGCGAGGCAGGGGGAGGAAGGGAGCCTGACTGACAGCCTGATTTAAGACCTGCCTGAAAAGCAAACAAAAGCAATTGAAAACTGCATCATCTAGGAAAACTTAGTAGGTTGTATTTTCACAAGTGAGGACTGATGGTAAGACCAGCTTAATCCCCCGGTGGACTTTCCACACCTCGGCAGGGGCCAGCTGGTTTGTCTTGCAGCTGATTGCTGAAATAAGAGCGGTGGGCTGGGGGCTGGAACAGGATGGGCTGCAGAGAGCGACACACAGCAGAGGCCTCAGAAGAAATGTGCTTGTTTTCCAAAGCCTCCTTCTCCCTGTCACAGCCAGTGGCACCTCCTGGGCTTTGCAGCAGGGAGCGAGGATGCTCCAGCCTGGCAGAGACTCTGCTTGCAGGCAACTGGAGAAAAATCCCTGGAGAATCTTCCTCCCTGTTTCCAGCTAATTTGGGGGGAGCAGGAAACATAGCCAAGAGGTAAAGGCATAACTCAGGGCCTTATCTTTCCTTCCCAGGGACTGAGCTGGGGACACAACGAGCTGAACATGAGCCACAGAACAGCGCTGGGGCCACGCCGGGCTCACCGAGGGCAGATACCGTGCCTGACACAGACAAGTGTTAAAAGATGACATCATGTGCAGGCAGACAAAAAACCCCAATCCACAGCATTCTGAAGCCTTGTATAGATAATAATTCCATTTAGGTTTGGCTTGAACAAACTGCAGTTTCCTTCTGCAGAATCCAAATGAAGTCCAGGAAAAGAGAGAGAAAAATGCCCCTTTGCCCAAGCCAGGCGATGTTCTGTGCCCTGATTCCCTTCTATCCCCTCCCTGAAATGATGAACCAGGCTGACATTTCCTTTCCCAACATCAGCCTTGTTAACAGGGCAGAAAACCACAGGTTTAAGTGGCCCAACACAGCCCTGAACAGATCAGACATGCCAGCAGCAGATGTACGAGCCCCCCGTACTGAGCGTGAGCCTTTTTGTCAGCCTGTGGTTTCCAATGCAGACCTGATGGCTGGAGAACAAAAGGCAAAGCAAACGCTCCTCAATCCTCTCCTTTCCAAGCCATCTATTTTCCCCTACAAGCTGGGAGACTGGAGATATATGTAGGAGTGGAGATAGATAATTAAATGAAGATGGGAGGTGCCTCACCTGGGATATTGGAACATTTAGGGCTGACAGCCTAACAAGTTCCTGCAGGGGAATAAACCCAAGCCTGGCATCTGGGAGCTCAGGGGATGTCCAGATGATTAAAAGCAGCTGAGGTAGATTTGGTAGCTGGGTCTTAATGACCGTGGTGTGAAGTTCTCTCCTTCAGCTTTAAGTCAGAGAAAGAATTTAAATAATATTTCATGTTTGCAAGTTATATCCACTGGGTGATGGGTGGTAACTCCACCAGGAGATGGAGCAGGATGCTCCAGAGGGTGGAGCAGCTCTGGTGTCCCCAGGGAGGTGCTGCTGTTATCAGGAGCACTCGGTGCTCTCCACATCCCAGGTACTGCCACACATCTGGAATCCAGACCAGGCAGGGAATTTGCTCCTTTCCTTGCCTGAAGGAGAAGATGAATGAAGCTGCCTGGCTGACCTGGGGTTGTTCAAAGGGACAGATGATATATCAAGGTCTCTCCCTCTGCCAGCCCCTGTGTAGGGATATGGACCTGGTCTCGAGGCCATCAGTGCCCTGCTCTGTCCCCTTTCCTGCCCTCACTGTGGCATTTCCCCTCCTCATTATTTGGGCTGAATGGCTGTGCTTGCTGACCCAAGTAGCCATTTAAGACCTGATATTTTGGCTCAGACAGTTTTTGCTTTATGAAAACATGACATGACAGCCCAGACCACTGGATATTCTGATCTTTTTGAAGAGGAAAGCTTTTTGAAATCCAATTTCTTGGTGGTGTTTGATCTCTTAAACTCATCTCCACCTTTGCAAAGGTGTAGTTTGGCCCTTCCTGACTAAGCCAACACCATCTCTTCCCCCCATGCTCAGGCCTCTGTGCAGCCAGCAGTGGAAAGGGTTGGGCAGTTTTGATTTTTGGGGGATTAAGTGAGGAGCAAGGCAAGCAAGGTCCCAAACCACCAAGGACAAGTGACAGAGGGGATCTGAAGATCAGAGATTTGGTCTCAAAGCTGGGTCACTCTCAAATCCCAGCTCCAGACCCCTGGCTAGGTCTGCTCCCAAGTACAGCCAGCCCTGCTGAATCCATCAGGCCTCACCCATCAATTTTCTGCTCTCCTGGTGCCAAACCCCTCGTGCTGCCCCTTCACTTCCGTGGTTTTCCCTGACCAGAGCTGGATTTAACCCCCCCTTCTCAGCCTTTCCTCATCTCTGATCAAGCTCAGAAGCCAAACCCTCCTCTCCTTCACCCTGAGCATGAAAACCTCCACGCCCTGCTCTGGCTCTTGCTGGTTAGGACCAACTCCAAGGCTAAAGCACCTCCTTTGGGATGCAAACAGCTCCAATGTGTGACCCTGGAAACCTTCCCAGCTCCAGCCCCAGCTTCCCTGTGGATGGGGGGCCAGGGAGAAGCACAAACCCCGGGGCCACTTCAGCTGTGAGCAGAGGGAGCAGCAAAGCAGCTGCCTCGAGAAGAGATTGCTCCCACAGCCCTCACCTCAGACACCTGCCTGGGAAATGGGAAAGAGGAGGGGAAGAGAGGAGGGAAAACAGGGAAAAAGCCAACCTAAAGGCCCCCATCAAATTGATTTCCTGCTGGAGAGGGCTGGTTCTCACTCTGTTCACTGAGCCCTGCAGCATTCCTGCCCCTCCCAGCCCGCAGGGAAGGGGATGGGATGGCTCCAGCCACTTCCATTTGTACCCCAGCCCTGCTGGACATGGATGAGTGCATTCAGGTCCCTAATGCTGCCCTTCCCTGCAGCTCCCACGTGGCCCTGCCCCGCTCCAGGGCCAGGCACCAAACCAGGCAGGTTTCCCCCTAAGAGTGTTGGCTTTCCCTAAGCTCTGTCACCTAGCCACTGGAAACTGAAAACCTCTCATCCAGAAGCCTAAAAGTGCATTCGTTTTTAAATTAATTATTAATTTTCAGCTTTCCAATTAAAGGAAAAAAGCAGATTTTTCCCTCTGTGATGCACATCAGGGAAAGGGATTTTTTCCCTCTACCACAGCTGTAACTGCAACACATTTATCCAGGTTTTCCCAGTGTTGTGAGTGCCCCAAAGCTGTTATTTTATCCAGGTTTTCCCAGTGTTGTGAGTGCCCCAAAGCTGTTATTTTGTCCAGGTTTTCTTGGTATTGTGAGTGCCCCAAAGCTGTTATTTGCTGTCCCTTGTCCCCAGTGCTACCAAGGGGACAGCAAGAGCCACCAGGTCCCCAGCAGCAGCACCTCTGACCTGGCCTTTTCAGCAAGGAATATCCCCAGAGCCATTAACTCTCCCATTTTCTTCCAGCAAGCATCCTGCCTGCCCAGCTCCAGGCTAGTAATTCCTAGACAAAAAATTATTCTAAAGCATGACTTTTAAGCTGGGATTAAAAGGAGGACATCATTCCATGAAATGGTGGGATTTGGGCTGAAGTTATCCTGTATCAGCTGAAATCATCCAGCTACACCTGAAGCTCCGTGGCAGAGGAGTGCAACGAGCATCCTCTCTGTGATCCATGAAGGAGGAATTCATTTTCCTCCCAATCCCTTTCCCAGGGCAGCTATAAACTGCTCCAACAGCAGAAAAGTTCAAAGAAAATTCCCTGCAAATTGCAATCAGCCTGTTCAATCCATTTTTACACGCTGGGGGCTGTTTTGTGTGGCTCAGTGTCTCCCCCCCACCTCCAGAGCAGCAGTAATTCCCCTGGCATCCCAGGAAATGGATTTCCTGGTCATGTCCCAGGCTGGAATCTGGAATCCTGCCACAAGTAACCATCAGTGCAAACGGTTCCCTTTGTTTGGGCACCTCTCCCTCGGAGCAGACTGGGCAAGAGCCACTGCAGCACTTCAAAAGGAGAGTTCACGCATGGGTAAAGGTCATTTAAAATGGGATTAAAAATTCACATTTTTGTCCTGCATTTTTTTGATGTTTCTAATCAAACCTATCCTGAGACAGAGAGGAGGACAGGCTGAACTCCCTGTTTTTCAGTGATAAGACACAGGGAGGTTTTGGTGGGTATTTCTAATCAGCTTTTTTTTTTTTTTTTTTCATTTCTAAAAATAAAACCCTTTCTCTGAAGCACTTATCTGAAATCCAAAAGGTGCCATTGAAAACTTAGAGTTTTCAATTAAAAAAAATTAAAAATAGATGTATATACATCATTTTCTCCACAACATTTGCTTGCTACATTTTCTGTTCCCACCAAGTCCTAACCAAAACCTGGCCACGTTTAACACTCCAAAATCCTATTTTAGATCTGACCACGATGCCCAAAACCTCAAGGGGCTCCTCTCTGCCTTCCTGCCCCGTGGAGGCGGATCCTTGGGGTGCTGTGCCTGCTGGAATCGTTGTTTCCAGTGGGGTAGAGCCGTAATTCCAGCGTGCTGTCCCAAGGATTTGGTGCTCAGCAGCAGGTAAGTGGCCTTTGATCCCACGGGGTGGATAAGACCCCAGGGAGACAGACTCCACAGCCATCCCTCCTTCCCTAATTCCCTTCTGAAGTGCTGGAGCCACTGTCAGCTCTCATTAAAAGAAGGGAATGCCCTTGTTTAAATTCCCAACCAGAGCCAGCTGGATAATGATATTAACCCCGGCGGGGGGTGGCAGGAGAAGGCACCTCCTCGCTTCAAATGTTTGGACAAAAAATTTGCTCTCATTAGGGCACAAGCCCGGGAGATGTCGCCTTTGTAGGGCGGGGACGGGGCTTTGTTGGGTTTGAATGGCTGTAATTGGGGCCGGGCCATGCTGGGGGAAGAGAGGGAGAGAGACAAAAAAGGGCAAGGGAAGCGTCAGCCCTGCTCTGCAATTCCGTATTCTTTTGCAAAATGTGCTCCTGGAATAGGATCCCTGGAATCAGGAGCAGCGTGGTGACCATCGGGCCATGGATGGCCTTGGGAAGGGTCAGGTCCTGCCCCGTGCAGGGATGGTCCCTGGGAGAAGGGCTGAGGAAAGGCCAGTCCTGAGGGCAAAGAGATTAATTCAGCTTAAAACATCAGAGCTGGAAGGGGAGATCCATGGGAGGGACCCAGAGAGGTCCTTTCTACCAAGAAATGGGGAGGGAAAACCAGTCCCCAACTGAGCACAGCCTGCCTGCTTCTCCTCAGGCACAGAAACATTATTCTCATCATCTTCAGGAGGTTTCCCATATTTGCAGGTGACAGAGATGCTGCAAACCAGGGAGGAACAGGACTGGGGAATTCCCAGTGCCAGGGACACCAAAAGGTGAGGAAAAAGCTCATTTTTCCACAGCAGCAGATATTTTTCTGTAGCTGGACACAAAAGGAGGAAAAAGGAGGGAAAAAAAGGAGGGGAAAAAAGGAGGGGGAAAAAGGAGGGGGAAAAAAGGAGGGGGAAAAAAAGGAGGGGAAAAAAGGAGGGGGGAAAAAAGGAGGGGAAAAAAGGAGGGAAGAAAAGGAGGGAAAAGGAGGTTCATTCTTAATTTACCTGCTTTCAGGGATCACAGCACCCCTCTGAAGTCACTCCAGACCTGGAGTATCCCAAGGTGCAAGCAGGGATGTGATGGAAAACACTCCTAAATCCATGATCCAGCCCATGGTCTGCACAGGATGTGACACCAAGGAATTGATCTGACTGAGAGAGGCTGGGGTTGCCCCATCCCTGAAGTGCCCAAGGCCAGCTTGGACAGGGCTTGGAGCAACCTGGGATAGTGAAAACCAGCAGGGGGTTGGAACATGATGAGTTTTGAGGTTCCTTCCCACCCAAATTCCATCCTGGAATTCTGGGATTGACTAAATATGGCCACTCCCTGATACCACTGACATCTTTTCTACAGACAGTGTCCCAAACCTTCCTCCCAGCTCACCATACTCGGAAAAAGAGAAGATCTGGTGGGAAAAGAGGAAAGAGAACTGGCAAAAAACCACCTAAATCAAGGAGAAGATGATGGAAACCCCAACCAAGAGCAAAAAATTGGCACCATGCCCCTTTCCTCCAAGCATGTCGTCAGAGGGATCTGACTGACAGAACAAGGGGACACAGTCTCGAGCTGCGTCAGGGAAGGTAGAGGTTGGATATTAGGAAAAATTTTTCACTGAAAGAATAATAAAGCACTGGAATTGTCTTCCCAGGGAGGTGGTGGAATCACCATCTCTGGATGTGTTTAAAAAAAGACTGGACATGGCACTTGGTGCTACAGTCTAGTTGAGGTGTTAGGCCATGGGTTGGACTTGATGATCTTAGAGGTCTCTTCCAACCTCATTATTCTGTGATTCTGTGATTCTGTGATTCTGTGATTCTGTGATTGAGTTTGGCTCAGTCTTGGGCAAGGAGAGGGGAAATGAAAAGCAAGTGTTCAATAAATTCCTCATTTGTGCCGAGGAGCCCGTTTATTGCTTCCCTCATTCCCAGCTCAGCCACTGCCAGTGTGTTTGGGAGCAGGCTGGAAGTGAGGGCTGGCCCTGCCACAGGACATCAGGGAGCTCTTTGGAGGGACACTTCTGCAGGGTTCTGTTGTCATTCCAGCTGGGTGAAACCTCAGAGCTGCCCTGGTTATTGCCATTTCTGGGAGCTGTGGGGTCAGACCCCTCTAAGGACAGTTGGGATGGTGAAGATTTGGGAAGGGACAGATTCCCACTCATCACTGGAATGGGAACACGACTCCAGCTGCACATCCAGCTTTTCCAGGTGCTTGGAAAAGGACCAAAAAATGCAGAAATATTTGAATTCACCTCACCTTGTGGAGACTTCCTCCTGTTGGCTTCTCCAAGGAGAGGAACAGACCCCGGAATCCAGAAGGTGGGACCTTATCCTGCTCCAGGACCTTAATCCCAGCTCATCTCAAACCTCCACCAGAGCTTTGGGTCAAAGGGCCTCGTGCAGCAAGGACAAAGCTGCTGTGATTAACTGTAATTTGGAAATTATATTTGTTAGCAATTTCAAGCTAAAGCTGGCTCATTAGAGACCTTTCATTAGCATGCAGAGAATTCACACATCAATATCTTGGTTCTTAAAACTAATTACCATGAAAAAAAACCCTGATGGGTGCCAGTCCATAAGGTTATTTATTTGTTTTCAATAGGAATTTTGGGGAAGTAAAAGAAATTCATCATGTTCCTAATGCTCCCTTTCAGCCTGAACCAATTTTTTTTAAACTTTAATATTAAAAAAACCCAGTTTATTCAGTCACTCTTGAGTCTTCCCAAGGACTCCAGAGATCCCCTTCAGGGGAAACCAGGCACTTTAAAAATAAAAAAGAAACAGGTTTTAACTCTCAAATCTGGTTGCAGATCTGTTGAGGGTGACTTGATGGGACAAAGCCTGCCTGTGACAGGACAAACGACACTTGTCATGTTGTTTTCAGGAAGCTTCTCCTAAAATCAGGATCAAGGAGAGCCTGAGGAAACGGGACACAACCTTCATTCAACCCTGAGCAGCTCGGCCACGCTTCCAGTTTGCAGCAAATAAACAGAAAATTGGGGAATATTCAGGGAATTCTTGGTGGGGGCAGCTCCTTGCCAGGGAGGTTAGACTGGGAAGTGGCAAAATTTAACTGGGAGATGGCAAAAATTCAATCTGGGAAATGGCAAAAATTCAATCTGGAAAAGGCAAAATTCAACTGGGAAATGGCAAAATTCAACTGGGAAATGGCAAAATTCAACTGGGAAATGGCAAAATCCAATTGGGAAATGGCAAAATTAAACTGGGAAATGGCAAAAATTCATTCTGGAAATGGCAAAAATGAAACTGGGAAATGGCAAAAATTCAGCTGGGAAATGGCAAAAATTCAGCTGGGAGATGGCAAAAATTCAATCTGGAAAAGGCAAAATTCAA
>VXBC01001371.1:26687-48492 GCA_013399945.1 Ploceus nigricollis | reverse complement strand
ACTGGGAGATGGCAAAAAATCAAACTGGGAAATGGCAAAATTCAATTGGGAAATGGCAAAATTCAATTGGGAAATGGCAAAAACTCAGCTGGGAGATGGCAAAAAATCAAATTGGAAGATGGCAAAATCAGACTGGGAGATGGCAAAAATCCAACGGGGAGTTGGCAAAAATTCAGTTGGGAGATGACAAAATCAAGCTGGGAAATGGCAAAAATCCAACTGGGAAATGGCAGTAAGCTGAAGTAACAAGCCCAGCTGCAGTGTGTAAAAGTCCCAGTTTCTTTGGGATACAGCACAGCAAAGCCCCCAGGAGTGGATTTACCAGGGAGGTTGATTCCCACAGTCCTTCCCACAATCCCTACTCCAGAACGTGCCTCCTTTGGGCTTGGAGGAACATCCACGTCGTGGGAAGCACCGAGCTGGCCACCAAACCTTGGCTTTCCCTCCGAGTTCTCCCCCTAAAACTTGGCTTCCTGGGCAGTAAAATGAGGATAATGACCAATTTTGCCTTTCCTTCTGGAGGGATGAGATAATTTGATTAAAGGAAATGACAAAAAAAAGCACATTTTGGAGTTCCAAGTGCAACTAGAGAGCCATGGATCCAAAGGAGTTGATCAAAGAGTTCCTGGAAGTGAAGCTCTTGCTCCTTCCAAACCCACACTTGGATCAAAATCAGAATATTTTGCAAGAACTTCTCAATTTCTCTGAAATTTTTGAAGAGGGACAAAGCTTTTCCTCAGTTTTCCAGAGGCACTGCTGGAATATTTAATTTCACTTTGGGCATTATTTCACTGGACCATTTTGTTTGAAGAATATTAAAATATATAATGACATATAATAATATATTAAATGTCATAATGCTTTTTGATGCTGGTAAATTTCAACTATGTATACAAAAATCCAAACAAAACATTTTCTCCTACTAAAATGGCAGATTTTTATTGAAATAATTTTTTTTTTTTTAAATCCCAGAGTCAGGAAGCATTTTAGAATTCCTGCACACTTAACTGCTTTTCTCCCATTTTCCTGCATGAAAAATCTTGGTTTCTAATTGCTTTGCAGAAGGGGAAAGATTAATTTTGTTGTTTTCAAACTAAAAGATTGCAGTTTTCAGCCAGCTCTCGAGGCACTGGCATTCCTCAGCTTGTATTTTTCCCACAGAAGGAAAAGAGGAGGAAAAGACCAGCATTTCCACCAAGATTTTTGAGCTTCTGTCTTAAAGAAAAACTTGATAGAAAACACTCTGCTCCTGTCAAGCCGAGGAAATTGAAATGGTGACAAAGATTTTGTCCTGAAAAGCCTCAAATTTGCAGACAGACCTGGATCCTGTGGAGCATCAAAGCCTTTCTACCTTTCTGGGATGGCATTTGACACAGCTTGGTGCTCCCTCAGTACTTGGCAAGTCCTGTTGATGTGAGAAGGGAAAAAAAGAAGTTTTTTTTGTTGGGTGTTTCTCTTAAGCTTGGGGAAAACAAAAATAGGAAAAAGAGGAAAGAAATAAATTTGTGCTGTAATTTCCCAGCTTCTTCTTGTGTTTCTGTTGGGAGAGGAACAGGAGCAGGTGACATTCCTGGGCTCATCATGGAGAGCTGGAATTCTCTGCACAGCCACAGAAATTATTGTTGCTATCACACACGTGGTGGTGAAAGTCCTCCCACAAACCTCTGGCTGCAGGATCAATCCTTTATTTAGTGCTGAGAAAAGAGAAAAAAACCCATGGAACGACCAGTGCCTGGTACTGGTGGGAGTGGTTTCCTCGTGGATGAGATTTCATGAAAAGAGAGGCACCTTGTGCTCCTAAACCCCAAAAGCACCAGATTCCTAAGGAGTCACAGAAACACCACTTCAGAAGGATCCTTGGGGGGTTTCAAGTCCAACCTGGTGCTCAAGGTCCCCATGAGTTCAAACTGGGTCACTCCTGGCTGTGTCCAAAAGGCAGGACAGTCACATCCCTGTGCTTCCAGGCAGCTCCCTGAGCTGTTCTTCCCAACTTTCTCTGGGGAGAAAAGCTGCTTGCTGCCTGGAGAAGGAGTAGATGAAGGTGTGGAGGCCAGGAGAAGGAGAACCAAGGGAAAGCCAAGTGCTCTCAGCCTCTCCATTCTGAGACTGCACATCTCTCAGGCTCCAGTTCCTGGAGCCCTGTTAGCAAAGGAGAGATTATCATCCCAAACTTTTCACAAGATGCTCCACCTTAACTGCAGGGAATAAAAGAGGAGTCAGAGAATATCCTGAGCTGGAAGGGACCCAACTGGACCATCAAAACCAAACTCATTCAATAGGAAGCTTTTACTGAATGGCTTTAGAGTGCAGACCTCTCCAATATTTCCCAGGACTTGAAAATGCCCCAGGTGAGCTGGGGGTGAGCGGAGTGCAGGGGAACCCCTCACCCCGAGGAAAAGCTGCTTTTCCCAGGATCCTGGAGGCAGAAACTGCAGCATCCAGGGCCTGGCTGTCAGCAACACCCATGGGGTGGCAGAGTGGGTACTGACACTGGATCTAAGTGATCCCCACAGTTTGGGGCTGGAGGATTGATTCCCTGACAGTCCTGCCCTACCTATGGCTGGAGTTCTTGACTGTTTTCATTATTTTTTCATTTGTAATTTTATTTCAGAATGGTAACAAGACACCCTGGGGCAATGTGTTTCCAGGGGATTATTGCCTCCAGCTCTTTGCTTTATGACACATGCCATAATCACCAAGAAATGTACAGCCTGCCACAACTCATTACTTAAGCCTGGCTTATATAGCCACGTATTAGGCGTGATGGATAGACCAGAGCCATAAAATTATATGGACATTTGGTGGCAAAAGTGAGTTTGTCCTGAGAATGGCTTGCAGCTGGGCCAGCTGTGCTTGGAGCCATCCTCACCTTCAGAGCTCCCACGAGCTGGTTTTGCTCTCACGAGTTGGTTTTGCTCTCACTCTGCCCACAGAAGGTGCCTGAACTAATTCCATGGTTTCACTCTCCTCTGCTGCCCCTCTGAGCTTGGCAAGGCTCACCCACCTGCAGCCACCAGCAAGAAACACCTTCCAGGCAAGCTGAGACTCACAAAACTCCCCTGAGGCCTTGCAAAAGCAAGTCCCAAGTCAGGCTCCTTCTCCCTTTGAGTGCCCATAAATCACCATCATATGATGTCCTGGAGAGCAGTGAGGCAGAGGAGGGAAAAGGGAGAGCAGGGAACGTGGGGCATGAGCTGCTTTCCTCCAGGGAATGGTGCCAGCCTGGGTTTGTTTTACAGTTTCAGGCAGTCTGGGCAGCTGGCATGGGAAGCCAAATGTTTGAAAGCAAGGGGCAAAGGGACACCCTGGGTTTTGGGGCCAAAGGGAATCTGGGCAGCAGTCAAGGGCCAGGAGAGCAGCAGGGAGTTGGTGACCCCCAGGGAATGTCCTTGGCCAACAAGGCTGGGGAGATGGGCAGGACCCACGTGCAGAGCAGCCCCACAGAGTCCCCCCAGCACTGCAGGATGTTTAACCAGAGCTGTTCCACCACGGCCAGGACAGTTGGTGGTTGCAAGGTTTTCCCTGGAGCCCCCAGGGATTCAGACAGGAGGCCTTTCACGGGATCCCATCACTCCCAGCTGCTGGGCTGGCTCTGGCTCCCAGAGCTGTGTCACTCCCAGGGCTGAGGATGGCCAGGCTGGGATTCCTTCCCCCCACGGAGCCCAGGGCTGAGGTTACAGCTGGAGGACGTCAGCACTGGGCCAGGCAGGCAGTGAGGCAGAAGAAGAGCACTTTTGTACAGCTCCAACACACAAACACTCTTCAGACCAGAGGCTCCTGAGCCACCACCTTGAAGAACCAGCAGGATGAAGCTGAAGACAATGGAGAGACAGCAGGACAGGGATCTGCATTGTCAGAGGCTGTCTTGGTGTGACACTGGCCAAACACCGGGCACCAGTCCTTCATTCACCCTTTCCTGCTCTAGTTGGGCAGAGGAGAGGGAAAAAATTAATGAAGGGCTCATGAGTTGAGATCAGGACTGGGAGAAAACACTCTAAGGGTAAAACAGGTTCAAATTTAAAGGTACAAAGCCTAAGCAAGCAGGAGAATCCCCTGACACAGATCTGCAGGAAAGCCTCCTCAGCCTTTTCTGTGGCACTGCAAGTGCCTCCCTGTGCCTGGGAACGCTCACAATGAGGCTCTGAGAGCTGGACCACCAGGACAGGCACTCCCCAGAGGGGAGCTGAGATCCAGGGATTGCCTGGCAGGCTCCTGGCTCTCAAAGCCAGGTCTGTGCTAGCCTGGCCAGCACACACCACCACCCTCCTGGCCATGTCCCAGCCCCACAGCAGGCTCAGGCCTCTCTCAGTCAGGCCAGGGTGGAGATTGATTTTGTTCTTTGGCTGCCCTTAACCACAAAGCCTAAAAGAACCCACGGCCCAGCCCTTTGCAGGGAATAAATTCACAGCAAGGCTTTTCATCCCCAGGGAAGTTCATCTTACCTGAGTCCTGGGACAATGCCACAAGGATAGAGCTTTCCTTTCTCCAGGGAGAGCCTTTTCCATGTTCTGTGCCTTTAAGCTCACTCTACTTCTGCCCCTCTTTCCAAACAGCCACCTTTTTGTCCTCCAGCTCTGCAGCTCAGACACATGCACCATGCCCCCTTTCCCTAAGATTTTTGGGGGTTTTCATCCTTCTTGCTGCTCTCCATGATCTAAAGTTAAAGACATTCAGGTTAAAAATACGTGGCTGAGGTGGTTTTTCCCAGACCCCCTCAGGAACCAAAGGTGTTTTCTCAGTTGGGCAGGATCAGCCTCCCACAGGTGACAAAGGTGATTTAGGAGGACATAAACTGCACTTGTGCACAGTGAATTGCTCCTCTTGGATAGATGGAGACAAATCCCCTTTGCCCACCTCCCTTCTGCCATACCTGCTCCCACTCAAGATTCCCTTTATTCCTGAGAGCAGCTTAACATAAATCCCGGCCATCCCGGGAGCTTCTAAGGGCTTTTTTCTCCCTGCCAAGTTTCCTCCAGCTCTTGGAGGGCAAACAGCAGCCACACAGCCCCTTTTGTGCTCCAGGGCTTGGCTCCTGGTCCCCCCCGGGCTGGTGGGCAGGAGAGGTGCCCTGAGCCACGCTCAGAGGGCTGGCACAGTATCACAGCAGGCTTTGAGCAGCAGCTGCTGCTGGGTGTCCATGGAAAGGGCACCTCACCCAGCCCAGGAGGGCAGAGGAGGAGAGATCTGCAGGGCAGAGCCTTGGGCAGCACGGGGGATCTGGGTTTGGGGGCTGGAAGCCTCCAGGGAGGATGGTGCTGGTCAGGGAATAAGAGATCAGCCTTGGAGCGGGGAGCTGGGTTATCCAGGGTTCAGTTTGGAAGGCACAGAATGCAGCACCGAGTGTCACTGGGCTCACTGGGGACAGAAATCAGAGCCTGCAGCTTCAGAAGTGAGACCTCCTCACCCCTGGTCTCCCTGGGAGAGAAAAATTCCAATGCAGGCACAGCTGGAGATGTCCCTGTCCCAGCTCCTCATTCCCTCCCCTCTGCCTGTGGGAAGGGACACAAGGGATCCCTGCATGGCAAAATCAGCTTTCAGGGATGTTCCTGTGCTCTTGTCCTGCTCTGAAGGGGCAGCAGCTTCCAGGGGAGGAATGGAAACACCACCCAGGACCTGCAAGAACATCTGAGCACCCCCAGCCTGGAGAGCCATGAAGGGCCCCTGTGCTGGTGTGGCCTGGGGACATGTGTGGGCTGCTGGAAATCTGGCTCTGCATGGTGATCTCCACTGGGGTCTGTCCTGAGCCATAAACCCTTGAGGGGGTCACACAGTGAGTTAATGAAACCCTACAGTCACCCAGGGAGGGATTCAGGTAATGGAGGACATAAAATACTCCAGGTGAGAACAATAAACCCTCTGCACTGGCTTCACTTCCTTTTGCTTTCTCCCAACTATTTCCTCTCCCCCATTATTCCTCTGGGGCTGGTTTTTCCCCCCACATGGCCTTCTGACTTTCTACATCACTTTCTCAGTCTCTCCTTTTGTTTTTTCCCCCTGCCCTTGTGTTTTTCTGTGCAACCCACAGCTGACATTTGATTTATCCCTCACCTGGCACCTGTGGCTGCAGTTTGTGCACAGTGTCACAGTGTGGGCTGTGGTTTGCAGCCATTGGTGATGTGCTCCCATCCTTCTCTGCCCTTGCTTCTTGGAGAAAAAAAATATTATCTATGATTTTCCTTAGAGGCACTTGCATATTAAAAACTTCCACACACTAAAGTCTCACATAATGCCCTGTCCCTTTTCCATGTCAGGCAGTGGGACACACCAGGATCATGATCCCAGTGCTGCCCATCCCTGTCCTACACAAACCAGGGCTGGAGGAAGAGCCCAAAATCTCGAACCTCTGCAGAGGATGGGAGGACACCACATCTCACCCTCTCCTGCAGCACCTTCTCCCCTTGCCCAGCCCTTTGGGACCACCTCAGGGGAGATCACACCAGGGAGGAAACGTTCCTTTAGACTTCCCTCATGTCTCCAGCCCTGCCAGGACCGTATTTATTTATAAATGAGAAATGAGGCTGTGATCTCATGTCTGGGTGAAGCAGGTCCTGACAAGTCACGCAAACGGTTCCTGTTACCGCAGGGACCAGAATAGCAACACCCAGCTCCACCAGAGGATGGATTAGTTCAGAACAACACTTTGGGAACAGAACTCTGGCAAGAGCAGGATATTTTTGCTCTCCAAAAGGTCCTTATGTATAAAGATAAAGGGGGAGGGTGAATATGGGCAAAATGTGCCATGCATGGCTCTTCCAGCACCCCTGAAAATCCACGGTGATTCTCCAGCCTCTCCCTCCCCACACTCACACGGCTCTCCATCAATCCCAGGAGTTACACAAAGTCCATTCCCTCTGCAAACTTCCCTCCTTCCCTGAGTTTTCCTCTCCATTTCCTGTTTCTGGTGTTGGGAGGCTCTGTTGGATCCCATGTGGGAGCTGGGGATCCCTCTTGGCCACACTGTCAGGAGCAGCAGCCGCTTTCTTATCTCAAATAAATTAAAATATCGTTCCCTTCTCCCAGCTAACAACCATCAGGAGGAGAGGAAACAGCCTCAGGTTGTGCCAGAGGAAGTTCAGGTTGGATATTAAGGAAAATTTCTTCAGCAGAAGGATTATGAAGCTCTGGAAGCTGTGGGGTCACCATGCCTGGGGGGTTGTGGTGACCTGGGCAGTGCTGGGGGAAGGGTTGGGCTCCAAGATCCTAAAGGGTTTTTCCAGCCTTAATAATTCTGTGATTCTACAAAAATACATTTCCAATAAAGCTGGGGAGGACTCCAAACTGAATTCCCTGTTCCAACCATCCTCCGAAACCTCAACTCTGAGATTCCCTGCGTGGGGGAACCGCCCCAAAGGGCGGGGTGGCGGCAGAGCAGCCGCGCTGGGCTGCGGCCAGGTGTGCTGCGGCCAGGTGTGCTGCACAGCGCACCCGGGAAACGCCCAAAGCCCCGCGGCTGCTCTGCCGCAGCCCGGGGACAGCGACACGGTGTGTGCCCCTGCCGCAGCCCGGGGACAAGCAGGGGACAGGGAGCGGGTGTTCTGCTTCTGGNACACTCACACGGCTCTCCATCAATCCCAGGAGTTACACAAAGTCCATTCCCTCTGCAAACTTCCCTCCTTCCCTGAGTTTTCCTCTCCATTTCCTGTTTCTGGTGTTGGGAGGCTCTGTTGGATCCCATGTGGGAGCTGGGGATCCCTCTTGGCCACACTGTCAGGAGCAGCAGCCGCTTTCTTATCTCAAATAAATTAAAATATCGTTCCCTTCTCCCAGCTAACAACCATCAGGAGGAGAGGAAACAGCCTCAGGTTGTGCCAGAGGAAGTTCAGGTTGGATATTAAGGAAAATTTCTTCAGCAGAAGGATTATGAAGCACTGGAAGCTGTGGGATCACCATGCCTGGGGGGTTGTGGTGACCTGGGCAGTGCTGGGGGAAGGGTTGGGCTCCAAGATCCTAAAGGGTTTTTCCAGCCTTAATAATTCTGTGATTCTACAAAAATACATTTCCAATAAAGCTGGGGAGGACTCCAAACTGAATTCCCTGTTCCAACCATCCTCCGAAACCTCAACTCTGAGATTCCCTGCGTGGGGGAACCGCCCCAAAGGGCGGGGTGGCGGCACAGCAGCCGCGCTGGGCTGCGGCCAGGTGTGCTGCGGCCAGGTGTGCTGCACAGCGCACCCGGGAAACGCCCAAAGCCCCGCGGCTGCTCTGCCGCAGCCCGGGGACAGCGACACGGTGTGTGCCCCTGCCGCAGNCAGGGGACACGCAGGGGACAGAGACCGGGTATATGCTCCGGTCACAGCCCAGGGGACACGCAGGGGACAGGGACCAGGTGTGTGCTCCTGTCACAGCCCAGGGGACAGGGAGCGGGTGCTGCCGCGCCGGGCGAGGCTGCGCTGAGCCGGACAGGGTCCCGGCTGGGGGCACAGGGGGGGTTGGCACCGGGACCCCTCAGCCCCCGGGACCCGGAGCGCCCCTTCCACGGGCCGGGGGCCACTAGAGGGCAATCGTGGAGTGTCCCAGCCCGGAGCGGCCCGAGGGCTGCTCGGTGGCCGCAGGACACGGCAGGGCACCTGTCTATCCTAAAGCTTAAAAAACCCGGAGTATTTTCTAACTCCGCGCGGTTCAAACGCTGCAGGTGGATAAGGGACATGGATGCACCTTTAGGATTGATGCAGACACTCACAAGTTGCTGCAGCTCAGCCCCGACACAAAGCAGAGGGTGGAGCCCCAGCTGAGCTGCGTTTTATCCGCAGCTGATTAAGCCAATTCAGGGAAAACCTGTTCCTAAGGCAGGCAGGTGCCAGCAGTTGGTTTCCTTGATAGAAATATTGGAGCTGCCCGCTATGGTCAGGTCAGACTCTTCCCCCAAGTAACAGGACAAGAGGAAACATCCTCAGGCTGCACCAGGGGAGGTTTAGGTTGGATAAAAGGGAAATTTTCTTCACTGAGGGTTGTCAAGCCCAGGCAGTGGTGGCAGAGTCCCCATCCCCGGAGAGATTTTAAAAGCCGTGTGGATGTGGCACTTGGGGACATGGCTTCGTGGTGGCCTTGGCAGTGCTGGGATAACTTGATGATCCCACATAAATTATCTGTGATTCCAGGGCATGCCTCTAATTTTCCCAGGGATGCATTTCCGTGCCCCCACACCCCCTCACCCCTCCTCGAGGTGCTCCCTCTGCCCCAGGCCTGGATGCTGCCGTTCCCAAATTGCTCTGAGGGATCCTTTGGGAAAGGATCTGCTCTGCTCCTTCTCTCCACCACATCCTCGGTGACACAGAGGGGCTCCCTGGAAACGTCCCCAGCCCTGCTGGCTTTGCTTGGCCGGTCCCCAGCTCCATCCCCTGCTCCGGGCGCTTCCCCCGGGTGCCAGCAGCCCCTCCCTTTATCAGGCTGGGGCGGTGGGAGATAGGCAGCGAGGCTGATAAGCCCTCAAGTGGCAGCGTGCTGTAAACATTCCCACTGGTGCTGTTAGATTAGAGCGCTGGGAAAATGCCTCCAGCCCCCCGGGCCACCAGCGCAGCCGGCTGGGGCTGGGGGGCTGCTGAGCAGCGCCGAGGGAGGAGCTGTGGAGGAGCTGAAGCGCTCCAGGCAGGCTGGATGGGCTGGATGCTGCCTCCCAAGGAAGCAGGGTTGGCAGGGGCTCCCCAGGATTCCTAGGAGGGCTCATTTGGCATCCGACCCTGCACTCAGTTCCATCTGCATCCATGGGCGTCGCTGCCTTTTTTGTCCAGATGGAAGGAAAACTCACTGCTCCCTGCCTCCCTCCATCTCCCAGGCTTCTGGTGTCCAGAGGGCTCAGCTGGCTGGAAGTTCTCACTGGGGGTTTTCACACCTACCTGAGGATGGCACAGAGTTAAAGGCTGTGCTCCTCCTTCCAGAGTAACCTAAACCCGTTTTCCACCAGTAAAACCAACCCATCCTAAGAAGCTTCAGAAGACTACTCCTCTAATTTGGAGTGGGGTGAGGAGGGCAAACCCTTCAAGCCACTTGTCCTCGAGGCTAAGGGGCTCTTTCCTTGCAGGAGCTGCAGTGCACGGGCTCAGCTGGAGCTGGGGACCCTGCCACCCACTGAAACTGTCAGGATTCAGGGTTGGAAATGCTGATCTTTGTCAGGGCTCCTTGCATTGGCTCTGCAGAGTGAGGTTTGTCAGCAGAGGTGACACCATCAGCAGTGACAGCGTGGCTTGGTGATCAGTGTGGGGTGCAGGAGCAGTCCCTCGAAGGAGGGGACGTGGTTCCAGCATTCCCACAAGAGCTGGGCACAGCAGGAAGCAGCAATCCCTCTCCCAATCCTCATTCCTGTGTGTGTCCCTCCTGACCTGCTCAGCATCAGCATCACCCTGCCCCTCCAGCTCCCTGGGGTGAACACCTTGGCTGATGAAAGCTCTCCATCCTCCTTTTCCCGCTACCCTGAGAAGGAAATTCTCTGTTTCTTGGGAATATCCACAGCTCCGGGAGCTCGGTGCTCGGCAGAGCAGTCGCAGCTGCCTTGCAGAGCCACTCGGAGGCAACCTTCCCTCCTGTCCCATTCCCAGCAGCTTCCAGAGCTCACAGCCAGGCAACGCCGAGCCCTGGAACCTCCCACTCCCACTTTCTCCCTAATATTTCCACAGTGAGTAAATCTCCATCCTTTTAGGGCTCTCAAATCTATTATTTTTACATTTGCAGTGGATTCCCTGGCCCTGTTATTAATGAAAACCTCCAGGAAAGCTCCTCAAATACAGCTTTGACTTTCTGCCCAGGACCTGTGGACAAGGGGAAAAAAAATAAAATCAGGCAACATTAATAAAGCAGGAGGTTTCTATTAAGTCTGAGGGACTGGACTCTTTGGCTTTCTTGGATGCTGAAATCCTCTAGTGCAGGATAAATCTTATACACTTCATTTTCCCAATCTCTCCTTCAATATATTTTAAGGGAACGCTGCAATATCAGGGTAAATAATGTCCCAACTGCAGCGTGGGGTCTGGGGTCAGCCTGTGGGCTGGGGCATCCTCCACCGTGGCTGCTTGTGGGCTCAGCCTCCTCTCCCTAATCAGGGGGCTGAGCTCGGGGAGGTTTTAATTAGCTGTGAAAACAAATAACGAGCAATCCCTGCGAGGCTGGGGAAGGAAGTGGGTGAGTGGATGTGCATGAAGTCACTAAATATGCAAATCTCTGCAGCCAGCACCTCCTTGGTGGGAGCAAACCTCCCCCAGGTCTCTTCCCTTGCAGCAGGACTCGTTTTCCATCTGCCTGGGAGGGAGTTTTCCATTTGTGGGCTCTGCTGCTGCCTTTGCACAGCACCTGCTCCTCCTAAAGCTGCTGCATTCTCATGGCAAAAGCTGTTACCTGGAGCCTTCGCTGCAGCAGAACAGGGAGCAAGTCCACGGGGTCCTGCGAGCCCCAGGTCAGGCTGGGAGATGATTTCCCTGTGCTTTTATCCCTCCCAGTGCTGTGCAGAACGCCCTGGACGTGAGTTAATGCAGCATCTCCAGCACGGGCAGGGCAGGGGGTGCCTTGGGGCTGCTTTTGGCACCCAGAGCTCACACGCAGCCTCCGGCCAGCGAGGGAGGCTGGGAGGGATGCAGGGGTTGTTATTTGGATCCTGGCACCTCTCTCCCCTTGGATTGCTGGGGATGGGGCTGCTGTGCTGGCAGAATGCACAGGGAGCAGGCTGGTGCTTCAGGCCACTTTGGGGGATAAACACAAAGGAAAATCCTCTCCTTCCTTAGAGCAGGAGCTTCGTGTTCAGAGCCTCTCGTGACTCCTGGGGGTTGTTACAGTGATGGTGCCAGAGCAGCAGAACAACCTTTTTCCTGCCTGGAAATAAATATGCCAGGCCAATCCTAATATGCAGAGGGAGCAGAGTTCAGCCAGTGCCAGGCAGGAGCCTTGGACTCCCAGCACCCTGGTGCAGACACACCCACGAGCAATCCCTCAGCCAGTGGTGACTGAGAGCAGGGGTGGCACAGGTTCAAATTGAGAAGGTCCAGTGTAGCTCACCAGGCAGTTCTGGGGCTTGGGAAGCCAGCAGTGAAGGGCTGTGGCCCAGAGCTGGGAATGTAGGGCTGGAAAGCACCATTTGGGTTATAGAATATCCTGAGTTGGAAGGGACCCACAGGGATCATTGATCCTGATCCCGTCTCCTGCACAGACACCCCAGCAACCCCACCCTGTTCCTGGGAGCAGTGTCCAAGTGCCCCTGGAGCTCTGGCAGCCTCGGGGCCATGCCCAGCACCCTCTGGGGGAAGGACCTTTCCCTGATATCCATCCCAAAACTGCCTGGCACAGCTGCAGCCATCCCTTTGTCACTGTCACTGGTCCCCAGGGAGCAGAGATCAGTGCCTGGCTGACAGGCTCCAACCCCCTGGCTCTGTTTTCATCCAACCTGGAAATCTCACTTTGTCCTCCCATCAATGAAGCATCTTCACAATGCTCGTCCTCTTTGCCCTGCACCTTTCTGGATCATCACAGGGCAAACTCAGTCCTCCTGGGGAAATCCATGTCCTGCTTCTGTGGGAGACAGGGCTCCGAGGAGGTGACAGGCTGATAGCTGGGGCTGGGGAGGAGAAGGTTGAGTGGAGACCTCAGAACAGCCCTCCAGGGTCTGAAGGGGCTGCAAGGAAGCCAGAGAGGGATTGTTCATCAGGAACTGGAGTGACAGGACAAGGGGGAATGGCTTCAAACTGACAGAGAAGAGGTTTAGATGGGAGATTGGGAAGGAATCCTTCCCCATGAGGGTGGGCAGGCCCTGGCACAGGGTGCCCAGAGCAGCTGGGGCTGCCCCTGGATCCCTGGCAGTGTCCAAGGCCAGGCTGGACGGGGCTTGGAGCAACCTGGGACAGTGGAAGGTGTCCCTGCCATGACAGGGGTGGCACTGGATGGGCTTTAAGATCCCTCCCAAACCATTCTGGGATGCTGGGAACAGCTCCCATGGCAGATGAGGCATGAAATGAGTCCCTGAACAGAGGACAGGACTTGAGGTGTTTCCCGTCTGCAGGCTGTGCTCTGGAAGCTCTGCAGGGAGCTGGGGACAGATCCCTCTGGCTCCAGCCCCTCTCCATGGTTTTACAGGTCCTGGCAGCACTCAGGGCAAACTCACTCCAGTGAATTTAGGGGAGGGGGCAGAGAGAAAACTCTGAGTGGCCAAGTGTAATAAACACAGTCACCGGGCACTGGTCAGGATACACACAGAATAATGTGTGGGAGTTATAATTTTACCAGCCTGGTGGGACGTTGGCAAATAAATCAAATTTCCCTACCCTGACCCAAATAAATGTCCTGGAGTGGAAATAACAGATTGCCTTTGCCTGGAATCACCATGTGCTCAGTCCAAGGGGATATCAGTGAGCAATCCTCGCTTCTCTGGACCACTTTCAGCTTCCCCCTCTTCTCCCTGAGCTCTGTGAGGACCCACTCCCATTGGGCCTAATCCAAATTCCACCAATGTTGGGGGTAAATCTCCTCTGGTTCACATGTTTTCAACAATTCCTCAGCCATTAAAATGCTGAAAAGGATGGGGTGGGCAGAGTCCAAACTTTTCTGATCCTCCTCAGAAGAATCCTTGCCCACGTTCCCAGTTCCTGCAATGCCCCTCCATTAGGAAGACACAGAGGAGCAATCCCCAGGAAAGGAATCCTCACCCCACACACCCCAACCTCTTTCTCCCATGGGAGGATACCTTTAAGGCCATGTTCTTATTAGGGTTTTCCCTCTTGCTCCCTTCCATGTTGTCTGGAGCCGCCAAACCACAGAGCTGCAGCAGAATCATTTCTTGTCCTGTCCTACTTGTCCAACCAAGTTCCTCCCTGGTGCTTCTGGAGGGGACATTTCATTTCTGTCCAGGATATGGGTTTAGTAGGATGACCAATGTCCATTTAAAACCTAAAGTTGAACTCCCAGGGATAAAAGTTGCCTCCTGTTGATACCTCAGACATCCTTTGAAATCTTCAGGAGCTCTGCAGGTTTCAGGGCCCTCGGTGTGGTCAGAGGCCAAGGATTAAAGAACTGAAGTGGTTTCCTCTGTGCAGACCTCAGATGGTTCACGTCGGGCTGGTGTCCCCTGGCACTGCAGGGGCTGCTGAGGGGTCATTGTCTCAGTTCAGGTTCGTGGCTCTGACACCAGGAACAGCTGTCAGCCCCTCTCGTGCCCTTGATCAATAACGCCCCAGTCTCGGCGTTCGATGGCATCAATTATTTATCTCTAATTGGATTGGATTCTTCCTTGCTCCTGGTGAATCAATTAATGAGGATTTGCCACCAGAGCTCCTGGTGCCCTCCAGAGAGACTTGTCACAGCAGCACCAGTGGAAACTGGGGCAGGGAAGGCTGGGAGGAGCAGAAGGGAAATCTCCTGGGGCTCCTTTCTTTGCAGGATGGGCTGAGCAGCCGTGGCAGCTGAGCTGGGAGAGGAGCTGCACAAAACCTTTGTTCTCATTGCAAGACCTTGCCTTGAAAACTAAAGCTCCTTGAGGTCCATGTGGAATGGGGAGAAGTCCTAAGCCACACAATCCCAGAATGGTTTGGGATGGGAGGGATCTTCAAGCTCATCTCATCCCCCCCCCTGCCATGGGCAGGGACTTCCACTGTCCCAGGCTGCTCCAAGCCCTGTCCAGCCTGGCCTTGGGCACTGCCAGGGATCCAGGGGCAGCCACAGCTGCTCTATGCCAGGGCCTCCCCACCCTCCCAGGGAACAATTCCTTCCCAATCTCCCATCTAACCCTGCCCTCTGGCAGTGGGAAGCCATTCCCTGTGTCCTGGCACTCCAGGCTCTTGTAAAAAGTCCCTCCCCATCTTTTCTTTGTAGACTCCCTTCACGTCCTGGAAGTCAGCATTGTCCTCTCTGCATTTCCACCACTTTCCTCTTCTGCCTGTGAGCAGTTCTCCACCCCTGCTGTTATAACTCCAGCCCCTTTTCCAGGGCAGTAGCCTTCATTCCTGTAACTGCAGGATCCCTGCCAGGATCCTCTCCCATGGATGCACAGTTGGGCAGCAGGGATCCCCTGCACGCCAGCAGCTGCCTTTGATAAGGAAGGAACTTTGGGAACTTAAAAGTTCTCCTTCTGAGCTCTGACAATATTTAAGCATGTGTTAACAGTTTAAAGAAGCAACCCACTAGAGGAAGTCTCATTTGTCAGGAGCAGTTGCTCGAAATTTCATCATAACTGAATTAAGGCAGCCCAGAATGGAGCGGGTTAGAGCGAAGACAGGAGCACTGATGGATGGTTCACACCAGCTGCTGAAACGGTCCTTTGAAAGCTCCTCGAGCTGAGGTTCTGCAGATCAGCGGCCCTGGCTCCTGAGGGAAGGCTGGATGGGATTTCTGAACCCTGGTGCAGAGCCACACATCAGCACAGTGCCTGCCAGCAACGCTCCTCATCCTCCACATCATCCCTGGGAAATCAAAGCGTGGCTGCCACGGATTGCGGTGCCTGGGGAGGCTCAGAAATCACCTTCAGGCTTTGGATAGAAGAAAATCCACCATGGTAAGTCCAGGAGATCCTCACAGTTCAGAGCCTGTGCTGCATTTTTAGCCACAAGGCCATGAAATACCTTTGGAGCCCTAATGTTCCTGATCCCCTGTTCTCTGGGTGACTGAAATTGCTTGGAAAAGTCAAGGAATGGTCCTAAAGAATGGTTTAAATCTTGCTGCAACTGCTGAACCTCAGAACCAGCAAATTCTGCTGCAAGGGGTTTTTCCTCCAGCCTATAAACCAGGAGGGCCGTGGAGTTTGGCTACTCAGCAGGCCAGGCAGGAAACAAAATCAGGAAGTCACCCCTGAAGTTATCCATGAGTTTAGTTCACCTGTCAGAGGAGTACGAGAAAGGTGAGGGCTTTTGGGGGCAGCTAGGGCAGGGCAGGTCTCAGTGCAAGGCAGGACAAATGGCAGAAAGTTCCTTTATCACTCTGGATTTGTTATGAACCAAAGTTTTTTTGTATGACTGCATTGAGACTGAGAATCTTTGAGAACCTCAAAATGCAGGAAACGGGATCTTCGTCCCACGGTGTGGAAGTGAAGTGGTGACGTGGGTTAAACCTGATGTGCCACGCAAAGAGCTGTGCCAGGATAGAAGAGACCACTTGGAATAGGCAGGGGAAAAGGAAGAGCCTCAGCTAAGCCCCCACGGGTGGGCAGGCCTGGGACTTGCTGCTCTCAGTGTCCCCTGTCCCCAGGAGCTCAGTCCAAGGCTGCCCCACGTGTTTATGGCTCATCAGCACTGAGCCACCCCAGCAGGGGAAGGACATTATTCTCCCTTTTGGGGGAGTATTCTCTCTGTGCCATCCTGAAGCTTTTTAGCACCCTCAGCAGCCTTCCCCACGCTGATTTCCAGCAGATGTGGTGCTAATGAATAACACTGTAATCTCAGTGCCTTAATATAGTGCTGGGGGGTGATAAGTCAGAAATTGCTGTCATCGTCGGGGCGAGGACGATCTGGTCATTGTTCAGAACTGTCCTCCTCTGATGATTACATCAAGGGCAATGTATTTTCTCCCATCTACTCCCACTCTGCTTCCAAATTTAAAGCTATTCAGGCATCAGACACTTCTATTTTTCTAAGGGCTTAATAAGAGGCCGGGATGCAGATGTTCAGATAAAGCCCTGACAAATTGCAAGTGGAGGAGCCCCATTAAACTTGACCAATTATGGGATGCAGGGCAGGGAAGGGCCCCAGCAGCTCTGCTAAACCAGCTGCCACCTCCACGTGCCCCAGTGGAGAGGACAGAGATGGCTCAGAGCCCAAGTGAATATTGCCACTCAAAGCTGAGAGTTGGAGATTAAATACAGGACTTGGGGGGGAGCAGATGGCTGAGGGGATGTCCTGGTTCCTACATTGGCATCTGGGATAGAACCACACTGAGATCACAGGATTTCATCAGCAGAGTCCAGCCAGGGGAGGCAAGGCCCAGGAGAAGCTCCCTAGTTGGGCAGGGTGGGCATCACCCTGGGGCTGTGGAGCTCCCACCTTTGGAAAGGTTGGGAAGGGATGCTCCAGGCAGTTCTCACTGTCAGCACTGCCAGGGTGGGCCTGGGGACACCACAGAGCCCAGCTGAGGATTGTAAACTCCATCCTGCTTTTAAAGGGTCTAAGGAACATTCCACACGCCCACAGAATCACGGGAAGATTGTGATCCTAAAGCCCTCAGAGATCATCACATCCAACCATCCCCCAGCACTAAGGCCACCACTAATCCTTGTCCCCAGGTGCCACATCCACACAGCTTTTAACTCCCTCCCTTCCTTTTAAATCCCTGGTGACCCCACCACTGCCCTGGGCAGCCTGGCCAGTGCCTGACCACCCTTCCAGGGAAGAAATATTTCCTCATATCCACTCTGAGTGTGCTCAGAAGGGAATAGTGGAACTGAAATAGGACAAGGAATGACAGCTCCAGCATGGAGAGGGGAGAAGGGATGAGACACAAGAGGAAGCTTTTCCTAGGAGAGAGGATAAGGGGTGGGAAGGCAGCCTGGGAGCAACAAAACTTCCCAGAGTTCTGCTTTGGAAGAAGAGTGGACAAGTTGGGGGCAGAGCAGGAGAGAGGGCAGGGGTGAAGTGCCAGGTGTGAAATCATTCAAGCAAAAGGAAACATCCCAACACCAGTCTTGGTGACTGCAGGCAGCTGCATCTCTCAGGACATTGAATTCCAGCATTTGGAGAGGCACGTAGGCTGGGAGGGACCTCTGGAGATCTCCAGTCCAACACCTGGCAGCTTGTCCTGCTTCCAGCATCCCCATTTCATCCTCCCAGAGAGCCTCAGGAGGAGGAAATCCACCTGCAAGGGGCTTGAAGGGATATCTCCTCTCTTCTGCATCTTCATTTCTACATCACCACACCAAGTCCTGAGCCCAGATTAATCCTCTTGCCATTTCTACATCACCACACCAAGTCCTGAGCCCAGATTAATCCTCTTGCCAAACTCCAGAGTGATTCTGGAGGCCAGCTATTAAAGTGTCCCTGTCCAGGCTGCCCAGGGAATGGCGACAGCCCCACGTCTGCAAGACTTGGGACAACATTCTCAGGGACATGGTGGGATTGTGGGCTTGTCCTGTGCAGAGCCAGGAGTTGGATTTCAGAAATCCTCGTGGGTCCCTTCCCATTTAGGATATTCCATGGTTCCATGCTGGCAAAGCTGGTAAAGGCAGGATGATGGAGGAGCCAGCAAACAGCTTAAAAATGCCTCTATTACCTGGGGACAAGAGAAAAGTGGAGATCAGCTAACTCCCCCAGTCCTGGGGAAATGCTGGCTGTGCTCCTTTCCCCGGGCTCTGCAGGACAGCTAAATCCCATCCTAAGCTGATGAAATATCGCCTGCCCTTTATGCCTGGATCTGCTGGATTTGCTGACGGCCAGAGCCGGCATCTCCGTGGCTCCTCTTCCAGCCCCGTGGTCTTTGGAGCTGAAAAAGCCCTGCTGGAGCAGATGCAAACACGGGGGTAAATCAATCTCCCTTGCCTGGTGTCAAATGTAATAAAAAGGGGGCCCAGAGCCCGAGCCTGAGGCTGTAAATTTTCCACCAGCACCGAGCCTGACGTCCTGCTCAGGCATTTCTCCTGCTCTGCCTGCTCCCACCGCTGGGACTGTGCTGTCACTGTGCCTGGCTGAGCCAGGCCTTTCAAAGGAGCTGATTTAAGGAGCCTCAGTTGCACAGATAGTCTGGCAAGGGCGAGATGGCTGAGGGGAGAGGCAGGGAAATAGGACAGTCTTTGCTTTTGCCTGAGAAAAAGGGAGGGAGGGGTGTTTGATACAGAGAGGAGGCAGAGCCTGGCAGCTCCCACTCCTGCCTTGGAACAGCATGGGAAACACCACCAGAAGCAGCTAATTACTTCAGCTTAACGAGTGGCTTCATTACTTACCAGGGAATAAAGAGGCAGACGTGTCACACACTGTCCCAGCTTCTGTCTCGCTCCCAGGCTGCCTTTCCACCAGGCTGTGAAGGCAGGGATGTGAATTCCAAGCCTGACCTGCTGCCAGCCCCAAGCTCTTCCCTTGCTGTCCATTTTCACCTCCCTTGTCCAGGAACAAATCCATCCCACCTCAGGGCACAGCTTGTGCTCAGAAGTTGCTGGTGGCCAGCAGGGAGGGAGCTCAGCCAGGGTTTGGGATATCCCAGCTCAATTCCCTGGGCTCCCACAAACACCTGCTGCAGGCTAGGAGGGCCAGGCCTGCTCCAGCAGCTCCAGGAGGGGGATGGCAGCCATGGGGTGACACCATGGCTGGAGGCTCAGAGCCATCTCAGCATCCAGGATGGACAAAAAGGCTCCTCCCTTGGGAATAGAGGCTGCAGCTCCACGTGGGATGCAGGTTTTGCAGCACACTCTCCCAAAATAGGTTGTTACAGCAAAGATTTTCATCTCCAAGTAAAGAAAAAATAATCTTGTGGAAAGCCCCATGATTTTTATCTAGAACTGATTTTTTTTGGTTGTTTGAAGTTTTCCTGGTGGACCCACCCAGGGAAGGGGGATGAGGATGACTCTGCCCAGTTACACAGCAGAGGAGCTCAGGGTGGGGGAGCCTGGATGGATAAAGGGGGCAGAGACAGAGACTCCAGAGCTCCCCTGCACAAGCACTCCTTCCCCAGCTCCCTAACACCTCCCTCACCTCCTTGTGCTGCCTGAAATCCCACAGGCAGAGCTTTCCAGGCAGGCCCCTCTCCCAGGGACCCCGTCCTGCACCCCTGGGAGCCAGAGGAGCCAGAACCAACCCCAGCCTTCCAGAGGAGGGGACACCTCTCCCTCCCTCCCCTCCCTCCTCACCATCCCGTGCTGCCTCCAGAGCTCACACTCCTGCCTTGGCTTACCCAAATCCTGCACATCCCTGGCTGCAAATGGTGCTCAGAGCCAGGAGCTGCCCCATCTCCAGCCCAGGAAGAGGAGGAAACACAGCCCTCCTCCTCCTCCTCAGCTCCCTTTCCCCCACCCGAGCTCTCCTGCAGCCGTGGCAGAGCTCCAGGGCTGGGATGCTCCACACGTGCCTCTGGCATCCTCCCATCATTATCCTGCCCGTAATTAGGGAGGGAGCAGGGAGATTGGATGTCCCAAATCACATCATCTCTATTGCTTTGTGTTAAAACATCCCATGACACGCTGCAATAAACAGACAGACAAATAGCTGGGTTAAAATGTGATCCCCACAAGCTGCTTTGGGCAGGAATTATCTCAGCAGAGTTCTCCTTGATACTCACCCCTCCCTCTGCTTGCCTGGAAAAAAAGGAAAAGCCCTGAGCCAGCAGCTCCTGATTCATGGTGCTCAGTGACAGAGTTATTGGGGGAGCTGGTTTGAAACCCTTCCTTAATAGAGACACACATGGCAACGTGGGCTCAGCCCCAGGTTTGACCTCCAGCTCCAGGAAAACGATATTCCAGGGTACAACATCTTCTTCCAAGCCTAAATACCTGTTAGCAGCTGGGGGTGCACAGCATCTGCTGCTGCTGCTGCTGCAGGAAAACCTGCAACCCAGAAATGAACACCTGTGCTGCCTCCACAGAGGTTTCCCTGCTCTCAGATATTGGCACAGCTTTGAATTCCTAAAAGCAACGCTGCTTTGTCAGCCAAAGGGCTGCTAAAACAGGAGTTTGGCTTCCAAAGGGCTGGAAAGCAGGAGTTTGGCTTCCAAAGGGCTGGAAAGCAGGAGTTTGACTTCCAAAGGGCTGGAAAGCAGGAGTTTGGCTTCCAAGGGATTGGTAAAACAGGAGCTTGATTTGATCTCTGTTATTCCTCAGTCAAATCCTTGAGTCCCAATCAACCAATTTAAATGAGGATTATTTCTGAATAATCCTCACAGCTTCCTGTTGTAATGCCAGAAGCCTTTTTGTAGCCAAAAACTGAACATATATCCAAAATATGAAAATTTGAGATATTTTCCTCACCACCTTTCTTATTCTTCCCACGAGGGAGAAACTCTTCTCTAGAATTAAAACCCTGCCCTGCTGTGTTGGTGATGAGTGAGTATTCTCATCTGATGCTAATCTTCAGGATTTTAATTTCACGGCATTCCATTTTATTTTAAGAGCATTTTTGGAGTTTTCAGTTGGCCATATGGCTTCAGAATGAAAACCATGAACTCACCCTGAGCCACTGTGTGCCCTCCAGTACAAACTCCAATAATCCTGTGCAGGAAGCTGCCCTGAAGCTCCCACCCCACTCCAAGCTGTCCAGACCTTCCAAGGTATTTTCCCATGCCTATATGGGAAATATAGGCACTTATATTTATATGTGCATTTATATGCACGAACTTACAGGGTATTGGGAAAATAGAATCCTACAAAATCCTTCTTCAAACCCCTCTTATTCCTTCTCACACCCTTTTCCTGCTGCTGTGCAGGCAGGGCTTTTCCACAGCACCTGTTTTAGCTTCTGCTGCACGCGCTCCAAATATTTTTGTGGGTTTTTTTTTGGTTGGGGTTTTTTTTCTGTTGTTGTTGTTTATGGGGTTTTTTGTTTGTTTGATTGGTTTTTTGGGGGGTTTTGTTGGGGTTTTTTTGGGTTTTTTTTTTGTTTGTTTGTTTGTTTTGGGTTTTTTTGGGTTTTTTAAAATGGAAATTAATGGAAATGGACATCCCCTCCACTCCTTCCTTTTAAAATGCATCCCATTTTTTGTTTTATTTGTTTGTTTGTTTGGGGTTTTTGTGTGGAGTTTTTTGTTTGGTTGGTTTTTTGTTTTTTGTTTTGTTTGTTTGTTTGTTTTGGGTTTTTTTGGGGTTTTTAAAACAGAAATTAATAGAAATTAAGACATCCCCCCACTCCTTTCTTTTAAAATGCTTCCCACTTTTTTGTTTTGTTTGTTTGTTTGCTTGTTTGGGGTTTGCGTGTGGTCTTTTTTTGTTTGTTTT
>VXBC01001371.1:0-26391 GCA_013399945.1 Ploceus nigricollis | reverse complement strand
TTTTGTTTTGGGTTTTTTTTGTTTGTTTGGGGGTTTTTTTGGGTTTTTTAAAATAGAAATGAATGGAAATGAAGCCATCCCCCCACTCCTTTCTTTTAAAACGCTTGCCACTAAAATGGCCCTGCGTGCTGACACCCTGTGCCGCGGTGCCCATCAGCAGGACCAGCACCTGGCACTCCTCCATCCCTGCCAGCCGCGCCCAAGGATCCGGAGAAGGGTGCAGAGCACCACGGGCTGCTCGGACCGGCCTCTGGAAGCCCATTACTGCTTTATGAGGTCACCCTCACCTAATTACGCCACTGTTCCTCCCAGCCCCGGCTGACCCCCGTGATCCCGCTGAGGATTAACTCTGTGTCCCGGCGCTNGCAGGCTCTGGGCTGTGGGGCAGGCTCTGGGCTGTAGGGCAGGCTGTGGGGCTGTAGGGCAGGCTCTGGGGCAGGCTCTGGGCTGTAGGGCAGGCTGTGGGGCAGGCTCAGCGCTGCTGCAGCCCGCGGTTATTTTGACCTCGGCCGCTGTTCCCCGTGGCCAGCCCTTGCAGGACCTGTTGAATGGGGCTTTCATTGGGCTGACCCCCGGGGTCAGCTGCTTTCGGAGCATGAAATATGGCAGTGGCTGGACAGGAGGGAAGAGATAAACTCCGCTGAGGAGCCTTAACAGGCCAATGAGCCGTGACTAATGATGATTGGGGTTTGTCTTTCCAGGCCGTAATTTATTGGGCTGCTGACCACTTAGTGCACTCCTCGGGGAATTAACTCCTTCGGGGCAGCAGCTCTGCCCCTCTGGGGTTTGTCTGTGCCTGCCTTGATGCCTTGTGAATTCCTGATGCCTGGATGTTCCTCTGCTCTGCTCCTGGGGGTTTCAAGATGCCTTNTATGAAGCTCAGAAGTACACACTAAAGCAGCACAGAATCCAAAAAATGTAAAAGCTCAAACCTGAGGCATCACACTCACCCTTCCCCACTTTGGCAGGGCGAGCAAACATTTCTCCCTGCATCTTTCCCTGCTGTTACACATCCTGGTTGTTTTCTGGTCTTTTTACCCCATGACCCCCCAAAAAATGCTTCTTGAAGTTTTTCTCTGGGTAGATTTCCTATTGGCCCAGCTTTTTCTGTAGGCAGAGAAAGGGCCACGAGTCCTGTGACCCTTTTGGGCGGGAGCGTGGTGGCTCCTGCGTGGCAGGCGGGTGGCACGAGCCACCAGTGCCCCAACAAAAGAGCTGGCGTGTCAAACACAGCTCTTACATCTTCATCAGGGGCTCCTAAAGCCTGCAGCTTTCTCCTGGGAGGACAGCCCCAGCCTGGGAGCACGTTCCCAGCAGCACCATCATCCATCTCTGTCACTGCTGGGCAGATGGAGATGGACAGGGATTCTCTGGCTCCCTGCTCAGCCAAATGTAGGCTCAGCACTCTGAGATCCAAGCCCCAATTTTGCCTTTTTGTCTCCTTAACGTTCAATTTTTGGAGGGGTTAATCTTTAAAATTTGGATTTCTTGCTGTTTAGCTGGCACAAGTGTTGACAGCACAAGGAACTCCTTGGCAACGTTATTTCATTTTGTGGAGGGAGCTGTGTCTGCTCCAACATCCTAAAAACTGGAGTTATATTTTAAATCAGAGTTATTTTACTGGCTAAATTCTGCCTTGGCCTGCAATGCCCTGGGTGTGATTGAGGAGGCTCATTTTGTTTACAAGTGCCTCAGTTTCCCCATCTGAAAATAAGATTTGGGGAGAGGGAGGATGCTGCCACTGACATTCCATGGGGTGTGTTTGGGGATCAGCGGGGTGAAAAAGATCCAGCAGGTGCTGGGGGAGGGATTTGGAGCAGGAATGCTGCTCACCTTTCCTTCTGTCACCCCACCACATGCCTGGGTCCTGTGTTTTGGGGTGCTCAGAGCCATCAGTGCTGGGGCAGTNCCTGCCAGGCTGGCTGAGCATCCCTGGGCAGGCAGCAAACATCTGCAGCCATCACCTGGGCCAGGATTCCCTGGAAATCCAGGGGGCCTCTGCCAAAGGAGCTGCAGCTGAACCCAGCTGAGGGGGTTGTGCTGGGGCTTTGCAGCAGCTGAAGCCAGTTCTGCGAATAAATGGCTTTGGCAGAAGGGTTCTCAGGAAGGTGGAGGTTTTACATTATTATTTGTAATGTAAAACATTACAAAAACTAATAATTAAAACTAATTATTTTCGTTTTAATTATTAGTTTTAGGGGAAAGCTAATAATTAATAGAAATTGCAGGCAGAACCTGGGAGCTTCTGTGTGTTCATACCTCCACATTTCCAGATTTGTTTCGAACTACTTCTCAGTAACTTAAAAAATAGCAGGGTTATTTATTACTCTGCTTTTTGAGGGGCAGAATGAATAGATTTTTAGAAAGAAAGAAAGCAATTAAATTTTTTTTTTAAAATTGCTTTAAAATATTGCTTTAAATATATCAGGTTATTTATTACTCTGCTTTTTGAGGGGCAGAATGAATAGATTTTTGGAAAGAAAGAAAGCAATTTAGAAAAAAATTTTAAAAATTGCTTTAAAATATTGCTTTAAAATATTGCTTTAAAAATAGCAGGGTTATTTGTTACTCTGCTTTTTTGGGGGGCAGAATGAATAGATTTTTAGAAAGAAAGCAATTAAATTTTTTTTTTAAAATTGCTTTAAAAAATATTGCTTTAAATATATCANCCTGTGTTTTGGGGTGCTCAGAGCCATCAGTGCTGGGGCAGTACAGAGGAGAGATCACAGCTTTGGGGAGAGCCCTGAAAGAGCCATTTTCAAACCAGCCACAAGCTGAATCAATTAATTGAATTATCAGTCAAGCCCTATTTACACTCTGATCCCATAAAGTGAAAGGAGAGTGGCCTCCTTTGGATAATTCCCTTAAAAGCAGAGAAAAAACAGATATCAGCATTCCTAGGGGGAGACTGGAAGAACTCCCCAGGGGCTTGCATGGGTCCAAATCTATTTCTGCCTGTAAAAAGCTGTAATTATTCCCACATTAAGAGCCATTCTGCCAGAGCTATTCCTGAAGGAGAAATTCCCAGCAGCAGGGTCCTCCAGGACAGAGGGACTTCAGCAGGGCCAAGGGTGACGGAGCAGAAGCCACAAGATGTCCCCAAGAGCTCCCTGGCAGGGAGCTGGGATGAGAACACAGCACAGGTGCCTCTCCATCCCTCCCCTGGCCTTCAGGAATGTTTTGGGGCTGGTTTTGTGCTGATTTACAAGGATGAGCCATAAACCCGAGCTGTGGCATGGCAGAGGGAGCAGTGGCACAGCCCCAAGCACAGTGAGCTGGCACTCTGCAGCCTCCATCACCCTGTCAGTAATTAACGCAAATTAGAGCAGAGCCCCTCACCCTGCCAGGCTGGCTGAGCATCCCTGGGCAGGCAGCAAACATCTGCAGCCATCACCTGGGCCAGGATTCCCTGGAAATCCAGGGGGCCTCTGCCAAAGGAGCTGCAGCTGAACCCAGCTGAGGGGTTTGTGCTGGGGCTTTGCAGCAGCTGAAGCCAGTTCTGCGAATAAATGGCTTTGGCAGAAGGGTTCTCAGGAAGGTGGAGGTTTTACATTATTATTTGTAATGTAAAACATTACAAAAACTAATAATTAAAACTAATTATTTTCGTTTTAATTATTAGTTTTAGGGGAAAGCTAATAATTAATAGAAATTGCAGGCAGAACCTGGGAGCTTCTGTGTGTTCATACCTCCACATTTCCAGATTTGTTTCGAACTACTTCTCAGTAACTTAAAAAATAGCAGGGTTATTTATTACTCTGCTTTTTGAGGGGCAGAATGAATAGATTTTTAGAAAGAAAGAAAGCAATTAAAAATTTTTTTTTTTAAAATTGCTTAAAAATATTGCTTTACAATATTGCTTTAGAAATAGCAGGGTTATTTATTACTCTGCTTTTTGGGAGGTAGAATGAATAGATTTTTGGAGAGAAAGAAAGCAATTTTAAAAAAAAAATTAATTGCTTAAAAAATATTGCTTTAGAAATAGCAGGGTTATTTATTACTCTGCTTTTTGGGAGGTAGAATGAATAGATTTTTGGAAAGAAAAATCCTTTCCCTGCCCAGGTAACACCCTGGCACCTCCTGGGCTGCCCTCCCAGCATCACCCAAGCCAACATTCCAGCTCCTGTCTGATGTCCCCTGGCCAGGGACCTTCCTGCCAGTGTCACTGCTGTCGCTGCCTGGTGCCCGGGCAGGAGGGCCAGGGTGGCTCCGGGCTGCCCCAGGTGAGGACCACACACGAGCAGAGCTGTCCTGCCCAGGGATGCTCGGGATGCTGAGGGATGGCAGCCAGAAAGGATGTGAGAAACGTGAGGCTGAGTCAGCAGAGAGGAGGGAGGGGAAATGCAGAAAGGAGGAAAAAAAAAAAAAAAATAAAAAAAAAGGCTGAGAAAGTGAGCTGCTGCATGCCAGGCTGGGTGCAGCCCTCAGGGCTCTGGTGATTAGCCAAGACATGATCCAGCCTTGGCTGGCCCGGTGCAGGGTAAGAGGTCAGCAGAGTTTGATAAAGCAGAGCATCTGCAGCTCCTCCGGGGTGAGCTGGCTCCGACCGCGCTGCGGAGGGCTCTGGGCAGGCAGCCCCTCAAAAATGCCAGTGGCCACTGGGCTCAGCTCTGCTTTGACACCCAAAATGGGCCCATTGGGGTGTGGATGAGTCCTGCAAAGACACGGGGCAGCTGCTCCTCGCTCTGCTGAGCTCGAGTGCTGCTGGCAGAGCTCGGTGTGGGGAGGGGAGATGGGGAAGCTCCTTTGGAAGTGATCCCGATCCCTGCTGTCACAGCGCCCTAATGGATGGGGAGATGGCTCTGGGCTGAGCTGAAAGCCCAGCCCAGCCTTGTAAAAGAGGAGCTGAACCTAAAAGAGAGGGGGAGATGTTTAACAGAGACAAGACCTGGGGATCAAGAGGAGAGAGGAACATCCCAGCACATCAGCTTAACCCTTCCAGTACCAATTTCTGTGCCTCTGCAAAGAAATCCCAGCGTGAAGCAGAGCAGGAAGAAAATACTTTTCACAAACATCCCAGCTTGGCGTTTGGGAGGGGAAACACAGTTTCTCCTGCCCTGAAGCCTCTGCTTTCCTCTCCCGTGCTCTGGGCAGCAGCTCCCAGCCCACAGCCGGGGTGTGAGTGGCTGGGAAATCATTAAGTCAGCTACAGATGCTTTGGTGAGTTTGGATAAACAGCCTGCTGTTGTTCTGCACATGGGAGTTACTGTAGGAGCTGCTGAAAGGCCCGGGATTTATAGCCTTGGAAAATGATTTATTTTGTTAAGCCCACAGCTGATACAGCTGGGGAAATACCAGTGTGGGATCTCCCTGCACTGCTGCTCCCTCCAGTGCTGCACCAGAGCCACCAGAATCCTGGAAGGAAGGGAGAAAATGCTGGGACAAAAACAAAAAAAAGCTACAAGACCTGCTGCTCACCATGGTGGCAAACACTGTGTGAGCAGATCTGTGCCCACACTCATCCCTGGCAGTGCCCAAGGCCAGCTTGGACAGGGCTTGGAGCCACCTGGGGTGGTGGAAGGTGTCCCTGCCCGTGGCAGGGGTGGGGCTGGATGAGCTTTAAGGTCCCTTCCCACCCAGAGCATTCCACGATTCTGGGATTCATTTGGGCACAGACCCAGGCAAGCTTTCCTGTTCCCAGGATGAGCACGAGCAGGCTGGCCATCAGCGAGCTCTTACCCCAAAAGCACATCCTCAGCACACACCCAGCAGCCACTTCTGCCTCTCAAAGCTGTCTCAGGGCTTTTGGGATCACTCCTTTCATCCTTTTTTCCTGCGCAAAGTGCTGGTTTGGGGTGGATCTGCCTCTCTCCTCTCACAACCCTGCACCACCCACTGCACCCTGGGGTCCTCCAGTGTCTTCACACCCTCCCCATCCCACCAGGAAATCCTCCTCCAGTTCTGCCAGGGAGGAGGTTGTGTGGTGCCACCCTCCCACCTGACAGCAGCACCTCACGGGGCTCACACTTCTTCACCCACAGCATCATTTTGGGGTCTGGAACCATTGGAACTAAGGCTCAGCCTCCCCTAAAATCCAGCCCTACCTAGAGGTGCCTTTGCCACGGGATTTCTCCAGATTTACCTCACTGGAGGTCACAGCCATGCAAAATCTCAATTAACACCAAATTGTCCCACCTGCAGCATTTCTCCTCTGTCCCCCGAGTTCAGGGAGGTGTCAGCAATCAGTGCCAATCGTTTTACACCCCCAGGGCTCAGCACTCCCGTTCAGGTGGGAAGGTGCTGCTGCTGCCTCTGGAATTATCTCTGACTCCTGTCACTCGTGGGATGGGCTGCAGTAAATCAGCTCTGACACAGAGAAACACTTCCTAGAGGAAGCATCTACTCCCTCCACCCTTTTTTATTAATTCAGGATCCTGCAGAGTTAAAAAGTGAAGAATTTCTGACTGTGAAGTCCTTGAAGGAGGAATTTACACTCAGCGGTGCTCTGGGGTGCTCAGTCCAGCCCAGCTGTGTCCCCCCAGGACAGACACCCTGGGATTGGCTGGAAGGTGCAAAATCCTCCCTGCCTGCCTTCCTCCAGGCATGGGGGCAGCTGATGTCCCCTGCCACTGCTGTGGCTGAGTCTGGCCCTGCCTGCAGCACTTTAAACCAGGTTATTCCCATTTTGAAGGGTGAAGCTGCAGAGGAGCTGAAGTCTGAGAAGCAACGTAGGATTCTCAGGTGGAGCAGGACATTTGGGCAGGGACTGCAAGAAGGGAGCAGGGCATGGACCTGTTCACTCCCCACTGGTGTCCCAGCCAGCCTCGATGGGAAATAATTGCAAATCTCTTCCTTGAGCAGCCATCCATCACCCCCCAGTGTCACACACCCCTCAGAGGGATCACCTCAAGAGCAGATTCACCTCTTTGGGCCCAGCTGAGGTGAAAAGTGGCACAACAGCTGTGGGACTCACACATGAATAATCAGAGGTTACCAAAGCCCTCATTAAGCAAACCAGGCTTGGCTTTCCAAAGGATGGGATGAAAGGCAAATGTCTCCTGTTACAAGTGCAGTGTCCAGAAAAAGAAAAATCCCTGCCTGGTCTAGATAAGGGCAAGGGTAGGTATGTCTGAAATATTTCTATTACTTCAAAGTTCATAAATCTATTGGTTTAAAACTGTCAACAAGAAAGAGGAAATACGAGCTACAGACATGGTTATCACCAGGAAAGGAATTTCCTCCAAAGGGAGAGCAAGACAGTAAGGCCAGGAAAGAGGGACAGATAGGGAAATAGCTCTATGAGATGTCAGGAATCTGGATGAGCCTGGCCTAGGAATATCTTTTCATTGACTCCAGCAGACTCTGTCTGTGCCCCAGCCCAAAAGGATGCTCAGGGAAAACTTGTTTGACACTCAGCAGCTGAAAAAAACCAGGTAGTAGAAAGTGTGTGGGTTTATTTGTAGGATTCTGTTGGGTTGTTTGGGTTTTTTTTTTTTTTAAAGCTTTTGAAATATTTCAGGATTGTGTCAAAAAATCCCTGATCCTGCTTTTTGGTGCACTGAACTGGTGTTCCCAGGGAGAAAACTCACTTGGCAAAGAGGTTCAGTGGTCTGGAAAAGAGACTCCAAGGATCCTTTGGCCTCAGACAGTGAGGGGTGCAGTGCAAAAGGGAATAGGAAGGAGAGGAAGAAAAGATTGAAGAAATGGCCCTGGAGTCTGCACTGGACACTGTTTGCACAGGGGGAAATTGATATTTAAAATTGATATTTATTTAATTATATTAATTAATATTAAATAAATTGATATTTATTTAATTGATATTAAGCCTCAGCAGCAGCTTTTCCACCCAGAAACATCCAAACCATGAGGGATGCTCAGTTCTCCTGCCTTTACATCAGGATCTCCCCAAACACAGCCTCTGATCTGTTCATCCCCTCCCCGTCACTGCACATCCCTGGGGCATTGCTCTGCAGCAAAGGGGGCCTGAGAGCTCCCCAAAAAGTGGTGGGAAAGGGCAGAGCTGAGAGCAGGAGGTGCCAGTNCATTAAGCAAACCAGGCTTGGCTTTCCAAAGGATGGGATGAAAGGCAAATGTCTCCTGTTACAAGTGCAGTGTCCAGAAAAAGAAAAATCCCTGCCTGGTCTAGATAAGGGCAAGGGTAGGTATGTCTGAAATATTTCTATTACTTCAAAGTTCATAAATCTATTGGTTTAAAACTGTCAACAAGAAAGAGGAAATACGAGCTACAGACATGGTTATCACCAGGAAAGGAATTTCCTCCAAAGGGAGAGCAAGACAGTAAGGCCAGGAAAGAGGGACAGATAGGGAAATAGCTCTATGAGATGTCAGGAATCTGGATGAGCCTGGCCTAGGAATATCTTTTCATTGACTCCAGCAGACTCTGTCTGTGCCCCAGCCCAAAAGGATGCTCAGGGAAAACTTGTTTGACACTCAGCAGCTGAAAAAAACCCGGTAGTAGAAAGTGTGTGGGTTTATTGGTAGGATTCTGTTGGGTTTTTTGGGTTTGTTTTTTTTTTTTTTTTAAGCTTTTGAAATATTTCAGGATTGTGTCAAAAAATCCCTGATCCTGCTTTTTGGTGCACTGAACTGGTGTTCCCAGGGAGAAAACTCACTTGGCAAAGAGGTTCAGTGGTCTGGAAAAGAGACTCCAAGGATCCTTTGGCCTCAGACAGTGAGGGCTGCAGTGCAAAAGGGAATAGGAAGGAGAGGAAGAAAAGATTGAAGAAATGGCCCTGGAGTCTGCACTGGACACTGTTTGCACAGGGGGAAATTGATATTTAAAATTGATATTTATTTAATTATATTAATTAATATTAAATAAATTGATATTTATTTAATTGATATTAAGCCTCAGCAGCAGCTTTTCCACCCAGAAACATCCAAACCATGAGGGATGCTCAGTTCTCCTGCCTTTACATCAGGATCTCCCCAAACACAGCCTCTGATCTGTTCATCCCCTCCCCGTCACTGCACATCCCTGGGGCATTGCTCTGCAGCAAAGGGGGCCTGAGAGCTCCCCAAAAAGTGGTGGGAAAGGGCAGAGCTGAGAGCAGGAGGTGCCAGTGGGAGCTGCACGTGGAGCCAGCACTGTCCCTGCTCCAGGGGGGCTGGAATGCCCTCTGGAAGAGTCACAGACCAAAACAGGAAAATAGGTGTTTCCCTGCAGGTGCACCAGCAAATCCTCCGGAGGATCAATCAGATAAATCAGGATTAATCATCCCTTAATCAGAGCTGTGCTCCCTCCAGTGCTGCAGACTGGGCATGTGGGGTGTCACCTTCACTGTCCCCACCAGGGCTGGATGGTCACGGCCTGGAGCTGGGAATGCTCCAAGGCCTCGTGTTCCCAGAGCTGGCAGGGCAGCCCCAACCCCAAAGCCCAGCAGGAACAGCCAAACACAGCAGATCAAGGCTCAGAGTTCACTCTCACCTCCTCCCACCTGAGAGCAGCCCCATCGCTCCCCACCTGAATTTCATTGTTTCATTTTAAATGAAATTTAAAATTAAAACAAAATTTCAGACAAAATTTAAAATTTCATTTAAAATGGCTGAAAGTGAATCTTTAACCAACCCCATCCTTCTCCTGCTTTTTCCCTCCTCCTTTTACCTAACCCTGCCTGAAGTCACCATCGTGTCTCAGGGCAGAGTTCCCAGTGCTCCCCTCTCCCTCGATAACCCAGCCCCTGCTCTGCTCCGTGCCTGAGCAGTAACTTGCTCCTAGAAGAGTGTTTACATTTGAAAATAAGTCCAATTACACCAGCCCATCTAATAGTCCTCTCTGTATATGTTACTGAGTACTTAGGGCCATTTTTCTCAAAGCCATTATGCTCATGTGATTTTCCTCAAAGCCTTTCGAGGGGATTTTGTTTTGACAGCAGGGCATTAAGGGGGTGAAACTGATAGCATAAGTACCACTTACAGACTTTGATCAGCTTGCCTCATAATTCTCTTGGAGAAAGTCTTGTATATATTAGAGAAGGAAATTAATTTTATTGCCGCTGTGGCTTTTTATTTTTTTTTTCTCTGCCAGTAACATCCAAGCACTTGTGCTCTGATTTTTTTTTTTGTTTTTTTTTTTTTTTTTCTTGGCAAGCCCCTCGTGTTCAGAGCTGGAGTACAAATTGGGCTGTCCTCCTCCCAGGAGAGAGCTGCCATGGCTTGGGCCCTCATCCTCACCAGGATGTTCCTTCTGACATGATCCCAACAAGGTGACGAGAGACTTTCAAACCTCTTCCATCCCATGCACTGCATTTCAGTCTTGTACAGATCAATTGCAGGGATAAATTAGAAATTTTGGTCTGTAAATACCAAAAAATAAGCAGATAGCTGGACTCCTGCCTTCTTTCCATATCACAAAATCATAGAATGATTTGGGTTGGAAGGCACCTTAAAGATGATCTCACTCCAACCCTGCCACGGGGCACCTTCCACTATCCCAGGTTGGATGGATGTCCATCCATCCTGGCCTTGGGCACTGCCAGGGATCCAGGGGCAGCCTCAGCTGCTCTGTGCCAGGGTCTCCTCACCCTTCCAGGGAACAATCCCATCCCAATGTCCCATCTCAGCCAGCTCTGGCAGCTCTGGGGAGCCATTCCCTGTGTCCTGTCACTCCAGGCCTTTGTAAACAAGTCTCTGTCCAAACAGTGATCCAGGAGCTGCATCATAAACAAGAAAAAACCCACAAAAATCTGTAAGGAAGATCTGTAACTCAGCACAAAACCCATGTGAGGCCTCAGCAGGCCCTGACTCAGGACCAGCAGCTCCCAGCCCAAATTCGGCTCCCAGGTGAGCAAGGAGCTGAATTTCATAGCAAGCAGACTTCTTAACTTCTTAATCCCTGCCCAGGTCAGCCAGGCAGGCAAAGAGAGGGAACTTTGGGCTGAATCTCCCTGGAATCAGGATGTTTCAGGGATATTGGGGCGTTTGACAGGGTGATACATCACTGACAGGGCCTGAAAGGAATAGCCCCTCTCCATCCTTACCCCGCTCCCTGCCAAATCCGGATTGGAATCGAGAGCGGAAATGTTTGTGTGTAGCAAGAAAAGCTGGTTGGAAAATTTTTTGTCAAAACAGATTTCCATCACAAAGTGACACCCTGTTGGCTTTGGCAAATTTTTGTTCAGGAACAAAGTGGAGAGAGAAAAAAATGTAAATGTCAGCGTGCCCTTTTGACATTTTCCCCAACGCAAAGGATGGGCTTTCTTGCTTGGAAGTGACTTTTCCTTGACATTCATTTTCTACATTCAGCTCAAAACAAATCAGCCTTGCTACCAAAATGGAATTTGTTGACTACTCTAAGAGGCTTTTTCCTTTTGGAACTGAATATGCAGAATTTCATGGAATGGTTTTGGTTGGAAGGGACCTTACAGATCATCTCGTGGGACACCTTCCACGGAACCAGGCTGCTCCAATCCCCATCCAACCTGGGATATTGGCTTTTCCCAATTCAGGAAATGAATAGAACAACCTTGCTTTTTTTTTTTTTTTCTCTTGAGTTAAAGACTTATTCTTCCTCCCAGCCAGGCCCCTGCCATCCTCACACCCAAATTTCCCTTCTTGCTCATCCTGGAGTGACTGTTCCCGCATTTTCAGCTCCAGTACTATCTTTATTCCAGGTTTTCTTCTCCCAGTCCTGAGTTAACATCAGATCCCTCAGAAAAACACCCCAAAACAAACCAAAACCAACTTGGGTACCACGTGTGCAGCTGGAATCCAGCAGATGGGAAGTGCTTACCTTGGAGATCACTGCTTATTCCCAGGATTTCTGCCAGGGTCCAGCCATGGCACTCAGCAGCAGGAATTCTCAGTGCCAGTCATAAGTGACCATCTTCTGCCATCCTGCCTCCACACACACTCCCTTTCTCCAGCAAGGATTCATCTACCAGGATTTCTCTCTCCCTCTCCTGCCAGAGGGAAAAAAAAAATATTGGGAGAAAAATCAACTGTGCCTTCTATAAAACCAGCCCCAGTTTTTCAACTCAGGCATTGTCTGGTGAAACATGATCTACTTTTTCCTCCCTGAAATAGGTTCCCAAAGCAATTGGGAATTTAATTCAGGAGACTGTAATATAGCTGCATTTTGCTTAAGTTTAACCATCTGCAGGGAAGTGTCTCCTCCACGCCGGCTGTGTGGCCGTGTCCCGCTGCCAACAGGAGGTGGATCTGTGGGGATTGATCCCCACCACGTCGCTCCAGGGGCTGGAAAGGGCACTTGGATATCTGTCTTGGAGAGCTGCAGCTTGCTGAGACACATGGCACATCATTTCTTTCCTTGGAGTGCAGTTTTGGACTCGCACCAGCCCTGGGAAACAGGGAGCAGGCTCAGCTCCGTCACTGCAATATTTCCCAGCCTCCTTGCTGTAATGGAAAGGTCTCAAACCCACTCCTGTGTGACCTCAGCAAATACAACTCCCAGTTACTGAGTGTTGGGGTTGCAAATAAATTCTGGAATGAGCCTGGAAAACCAGCAGTTCTCAACAAAACCTCCCCAGTCTCAGCTTTTTTAGACCCCAAGTGCCGGTCAGCAGTCACAGAGCAGAGCTGTGCCCCTTCCTGTGCCACCCTGCACAGGCAGAGCTGTGCCCCTTCCTGTGCCACCCTGCACAGGCAGAGCTGTGCCCCTTCCTGTGCCACCCTGCACAGCCAAACTCTCAGTCCACAGTGATCAAACACTCCCAGAACGTGGAGGATCCGTGAGAGATAACCAGGGAGAGCAAGTCTGTAATCAGAAGCTTCAAAACCTCTGAGCAAGTCTCACGAGGAATTCCAGGGGAAATCAGCAACTCAAAGACTGAGAACAGCCAGGCCTAACCTTGATTTTTTTACCCAGCCAAAGCTGATGAAACATCTGCCTCCTCATCCCCACATCTCTCCCACGTGCACTAAATTTATCTTGCTAGAAACTACCTAAATATTCCCACAGGGACCCTCCAGGGCAGGTCTCCTCTGCAGCACACAAAGCCAAGCCATGCTCAGGTCCTGCCTGGCCCAGAAGCACAGGAGGTTTTGCAGCTGGTCCAAGGATTCCCCTTGGCTTTGCAGCTGATTTGCAGCCAAACTCCAAGTGTATTTCACCACAGGCAAGACCCAGGATCATTCCCCCCCATCTTGGTAGCCCTGGGGCAATTACACCACAAAACAACATCTCAACACCAAGGTTTGGGGGAGAGAATTTGGAGCTTTGAGCCAAAAAGTGACATTTTTTGGCCACCTGGATGTGTCCTGGGAGCTGTGGGATTTACCAAGGGGTTACAGGCTGCTGGACCTCCCTGGTGTGATGAAACTCAGCTGCTGAGGGCAGGAGAAAGCACTTTAGATAAGAGGTCAGCAGAGGGGAAAAAAGGAGCAAGGCTGGGGGATATTTGACGCTGTCACTCACAGATCTCACCGGTCCCTGTGGAAAAGGCTGGAATTCAGAGAGCAGGAGCATCACACACTGTCCCTGCAGGCAGGACAGCCATGCTCTCAGCTCAGGTGGCCCTGCTGCACATCAGGGCCCTCCCAGGGGAAGGTGCCCCCAGCCCCAGAGCCAGTGACCCTGACAGAGAGAGATCCAGGCTGACAATTTATTGATAACATCAACAACACCTGAGCGCTGCCTGCTCCACAGGACACAGGTGGGGGAGCAAGGGATGCTTCCCAAAGCCCCACCTGGCTTCACACGTCCCTTCCTGCCACTTCCAGGTGCTTTCAGCGAGGACAATCGATGTGTCCCAGCTCTGCCTTGCTTTGCTGACAAATGAGAACCTCAGAGCTTTGCTCAGGGTCAAGAGCAGGGGCTGTGCTGACAGGGCAGGGAGGGGGAGGAAAGCCAGGCTTCCTGCTCAAAGGAGCCTTTCAGGATTGACTTTCTTGAATAAAAAAAGCAAAAGGAAGGTAGATGGCATTGAATAGGTAATTAAACAAGCAAACACACTCAGTAGATCAAATTATTGCTCTAGTCCCCTCTAAAGTGTAGCCCAGCAGTGGAGCAGAGAACCCAGCACTAAACACCAGTCAGAATATTTAAATGTATCATTTGTCCCCCAAAAACCATCACTGCTGGGATGTTAAAACTGCACAACCCCAGTCCTTGTGAAGGGAAAGCTGATGGCAGGACACTGTGCTGTCCTTACTGAGCACCCCCAGGGAGAGGCACCTGGCTGTGGTGCAGGAAACCCTCTGCACAGGTTGGGGACAGGGCAGGGAGGGAAAGCAGCAGCTCTGTCCCTCCAGGACACCAGGGAAGTTATTCACAGGGCTGAAGTTCATGCAGGAGGGAGGTTGAAGACAAATTGCCCACAGCAGACAGCCCAGGGCACTCCAGGTGACAAATGACCTGCAGGAGAGCAGGGACATCCCAAGCCACAGCAAAACCTCAGAGCTGCCCTTAAACAGAGCTCCAGGCCCTGGCTGGAGGCCCAGGTGAGGCTCATCAGGTTAATTAAGACCAATTAATGCCTTGCACCTGCTCTGCTGTGACAGGGGAGAGCCTCTGGGGGAAAATCCATCTGGGCAACATCTTCCAAGGGCAGCAGGACCTGGGCTCACCTCTCTGCCCACGGCTGCTCAGGCTGGGGGAGCCAGCACAGGGACCTGCTCTGGTGGCCTTGCTGGGCAGTGACACATGGACAGGTGTGTGACACCACGGTGAGAAGTCATTTCTCACTGTCCCACATGGACCTGGGAATTGTGCAGGATGCTCCACCTGTGCTTTTCCCAGGTGAAAGTCTTCCCTTGGAGCTCTCCTTCCCATCCACACTCTCCCAGAGCTGGCTCACTCTCCTGGTCACCAAACCACCTCTAAGCTCACAGCTCTCAGCTCTGGGCACCCACACAACAGAAAGGAGAACAATGTAGGATAAGCCAAAACTTAGGAGAACTCTCAAACACAACTTTTGGAGCACAACCAGACTTTGAAGGGGCACAGATTCGTAAAGCCTTAAATTTAATCAATGCTCTGTGTCGTGGTCAGGGAATTGCAAATCAGAGAATGGTCTGGGACCTTAAAGATCATTTCATATCCACCAGGAGAGCAGAGGGAAGCAGGCAGGGGAGGAGGGAACTCCAATCTCTGCTGACTCCTGGAGTTTCCAAGAGCACATCGAGGTATTGTACAGCAGAGGGAGGCCTTTGGAGCAGGCTTTGACTTCATGCCAGGCCTGGGCCGTGTGCTGCTTTGTATTAATTTGTGTAACTTCAGGAATAAACTGTGCTTGGCTTGTCTATGAATTTTAAAGGAATTGTTAACACGTTTTTATGAATGGAGGAGGAGGTGCTGGCTGAGGAGGGTGCCTGCTTGTTGTTTCAAGCAGAGGAAATCAATCATGGTTTTTCGCAAAATAAAACTTTATTGAGCTGTAATAAACAGATACTTCTAAAAAACACTTAAAACCACAGAAGCAAGGGGAAGGTGCTTGACTGCTTCAGCAGGAATCGCAGGTCAGTGAAGGATCCAAGCTCTTTTTTCATCCCTGACATCAGGGCAGAAGGTGCATGCAGAATGGTCAGGCCTGGCTGGAGGGTGGGTGGAGGATGTGCCCATGGGTGATGGCTGGGCTCAGCAGGAGACACCACAGAGCAGTTGCCAGTCTGGAGATGCTTTGATGCAAAAAGGACTCGATGATCTCTGTAGGTTTTTTTTTTAATGATTCTGAGATGCTCTGCAGGGCCCGAGGCTGCCCAGGGGTGTGGCACAGAAATAACCCACTCCCTGTGCTCTCTGCTCCCAGCCACCCCCTCCCGTCCTTTGCAGAGATTTTGACTCATGAGGTGGTTGGGAAACACAGCCTCCCACATCTATTTCTTCATCCCCTTTTAGCAAGGGGACTCTGCTTAGGATTGTTGCTGGGGAATTGGGAAACCTGGAGGTTTTTCCTGTGAAAATCTGAATTAAGTCAGCTTTAATCAAGAACAGAGGAGCAGCTCCCATTATGGTGAGTCCCTCTCCCTTCTGCTACCAACTGCCAGCTGCTTTTGGGAGAGTGAGGTCACAGAGCTACAGAAAGGACTCTGTGCTAAGGGGAGGTCATCTGCTGGCCCTTCAGGCCTGTCAGTAATTTCAGATTACTCCTCTCCCTCTGTCCCACAGCCTCAAGAATGAAAAGCTTCAGATGTCTGTGATGAGAGAGAGGAAAAAACGGTGAGAGACAGAGACCTGCAGGTCTCCAGGATCTCCAGGGCTTTGGCTTCTCCACGGCACTGAGTGGAGGGAGCAGAGCACGTCCTGGTGTGGAATGGAGGCAACTTCCTGAGCATGTAACAGAAGTGGAAATAATAGGGAATAAAACCAGATCCAGGCCAAGAGAAACCCCGAGGTGAGGAAGTTCACAGCGCTGCCTGTTCCTGCAAGCTGAGCTCTCCAAAGCCAAACTCTCCCCAGCCAGGAGACAAACCAGTCCTGCTGCTTTCCCTCCCAAAAATCCAGGCCATTCATCTTGGAATGGGAAACTGGGACTGGAAATCCAATGGGCTGGCTCTTGGTGCTTCCATTAGGTTTGTGTTACAGTTATTCATAAAAGGTCCTGCAGACTCAATGACCAGCCCCTGGATTGCTTCCAAGGATTATTTCAATTTTTCCATATTTTCTAGGCCTCGATTTGGACGTGTGACTTGGGCCAGTGTGCTGATTGATGTTGCTAAAAATGCACACTGCCCCCTCCTACTCCTCTGGAAAAAATGTGTTTTGGAATGTCTCTGGATCACTTTTCCTAGGGAGCTTCTGGAGATCACCGGGGTTTGTTGTTAAAATCAACCTCCAAGGCAATTCCCTGGCCCCCTGGCTGTGCACGTTGGCTGCCTTTTTGTGCTGCTTGAGGACAGGAGACAAATTTTCAGAGCTCATGGACAGAACAAGGAAAACAGAACTCATCCCTTTGCCTGGTTTTCTGTGCTCTGGTGTCCCACTGGAGAGTGGCCTGGCATGGGATCATTTTGTGGCATCTCCATCCTGCTCACTGCCCTGATGCTGCTGGGTGGGATCCTCATCCCCAGCTAACACCACTTCTCCAGAGGTTATCCCAGCAGAAAATGAGCTTTTCCATCTCACCTGGTGCTGAACATCAGAGCTGAAGGATACACACCAAACCTGTCCAGACATCCTCAAAAGAAAGGGGGAAAAGGGCAGCTCTTGTCCCACGTTGTTCATCCATCCCACCTGAGGCAGGGATGGACTGAATCCCCCAAGGAAAGCATTTCTCTAAGCTTGAATCAGCAATTTAAACACACCACACTCTGGGATCACAAAATCCAGAGCCAAATTTGTGTTGTCCAGAGCTGCACAGAGCCCAGGACATGTTGAAGACATTTTTTACACTCAAAACCAAATGCTTGAAGCCAATGGACCTGAGATGTCAGCACCACCAAGGCACAACCTCCAGATCATTTGCAACGTTGCAAGATTCAAGGCAAAGAAATACAACTTTCAATAATCCCAATCTGCAAGAAAATTTGTTTAAAATGTGACAGGAAAGAAAAAAAATTTAAAAGAAGAAGGACTAAAGGTGAGGTTTTCACTCTGTGGCTCCTGAGCTTGTAGGAGGTCACATTTTCCGGCGATTCTCTGCGAGTGACAGAAATTGGCTTTATTTAAAGAAAATGAAAGTTCAAGTAATTGCAGGGCTTCAGGAGCCAAGACTCTAAGAAAAACACGGAGTATTTCGAGAGCTGGCAGTGCTGCCTGTGGAAAAGGAGTGAGTCACGGTGTCCTTTTGGACTCCTGTGTGGGGGAAGGAGACCAGCACGGCTCGTGTGGCTGGGGGCCCACTGGCCACCTCCCCAGCACGGCTCTGACAGGATCCATGGATGCTGGGGTGACTGGAAGCAGGGATGGAGAGCCCAGTGTGCCCTCAGCCACCTGCCTGGGGTGCAGGAGGGACAGAAATGTGGCAGTCTGGGGGAGAAGGGAGATGAGGAGGGGGAGTCCCTGGACTTGGAGGCACAGTGGAGGGATTCATTGTGAAGCAGCAGCTGTGTGCCCTGCAGAGAGGTAAAATCCCTCTTTTCTTGGGCAAAGACTTGGAAATCACTGGTCCTTCTTGTTCCTTTTCCTGCCTAGTGCCAGCAGAAAAGAGTAGAGGGAGGCTCAAGCCCTCAAACCCAGCTGGCCCAGTGGGAGCAGGGACATGTTCAGCCTTGCTGGAAGAATCCAATCAATATTTCAGCAGTCCCAAAGCTGGCTTGTTGTTTTTCTTGTACCTGATGTCCTTCCAGGCTGCCACCTCCCTGGCAGCTTTGTCCTGCCTGTGTCCCTGGGCTTGGAGCATTTCAGTTCAATTAATTTTTCACAGTGAGTCCCTGAGAGTCAGAGAAACACCTCTGTCCTTCCCGTGCTGTAGGAAGCACCCAGAGGAAGGTCACCCCCCTGTCTCATTGCAACATCTGTCCAGGGGATGCACAGCTGGCAGCAGGAAGCCTCTGGAGCTCTGGTTTGGGTGGCAGCCCTGGGAGAGGAGCAGGGAAGAGCCCCTGGCTGGAGATGTGGTGTGTGGGAAGAGATGAACAGAGCCAGGCAGGGAGCCAGGGGTGGGGTGTCCTGGGAGAGCACTCCCTGAGCATCCAGCTCCCCAAATCCATGCTGCAGTCCATCTCAGGGAAATGGGGACAGCCCATCCCAGAGGTTATTCCAGCTGCACAGGCCAATCAGCTCCCCCCAGTTTCCCTCTGCTCCCCTTCCCAGCAGAGGGAGTTTGGGATTGATCCTGCATTGATCCTGTTGTGGCCAGAATGGGGTTGTTGCCAGGTGAAATCCACAATTAATACATATTTAAAAACCCCAAAATGTTGCTTTCAGATGTGCTGCAGCTCCTGAGGAGCAGTCCCTGGCACCCTGGCAAAGGGAGGATTCCCTTTTCCTTCCCAGCCCAGGGAGCAGGGGCACAGCTCTGCTTCTCCTCTGCTTCTCCTGGTGGCATTGCTGGTGCTGGCAGAGCAGCCCTGAGTGCACAGGTAATTACCTGGAGATAATGGTGCAGCCCATGGCCAAGATCCCGTGGCTACACCAGGGCAGACGGGCCTGGAGAATCCCAGCCCTCTCTTTGTGCTGTTTTTGTGCTCAGTCTGGCTTAGAGGAGGGTGCTGGGCTCAGGATGTGCTCAGGATGGGCCTCTGGCTTTCTTGGGATGCCAGGGAGGAGCCCAGGAAGTCCTGGAGATTCCAGCTGCTCCCTGTGCCTAGGGAAGGCCTGAGGAACAAGCTGTCCAGGCAGAGCTTGGGTGATTTCACTGGAATCCTATGCAGGCCACCCTCAAAGTCACACAACTCAGTCCCTTTTTTGCCCAGACTGAACTCATTTTCTCCCTCCCTGCCAGTTAATTGGCTGCACAGAATGAAGAACTCCTATTCTGTCTCCCAGCACTGAAGACACCAAGAATTCCATCTAATTTCAGTCATCCCTGCTATGGGAATGGCAGATCCTCTGGCATTATTTATGTCACCTGCCTTGCTCCACACGGGGCTCCAGCCAGCTCCACTTGCTTTTTTTAGCAAAGCACATTTCATTTTTCACTCCCCACTGTCATCCCCTTCCCTCTCTCATTCAGAAACTTCACCCACTTATTCTATCACAGCCTGTGTCTCTCTGCTACCCTGCACCATAAATCAGCATTAATTATGCTGGGAAAATCCTCTCAATCACTCATTGTCCTCATTATTATTATTTATCCCAGCCTGGAGGTGACACATGCAAACTCAAGCTCCTCCTCAATCCTAGAAAGGATTTTATTTGGTTTATGGGCTTGGCAACCCAACTGCAACACCTGAGGCACAGTTTCCTAATGGGGCTGTGACTGCATGGCCACAGAATCATGGGTTGGAAGGGACCTTAAATCTCATCTTGTTCCACCCTGCTGCCATGGCCAGGGACATCTTTCACTACACCAAGTCCTGTCCAACCTGGCCTTGGACACTTCCAGGGATGGGACATCCCTCAGCTGGGTTTGTTGGTCCCCTCAGGATGATTCCCAGCCTGCTCCAACTGTGCCTTCATGGATGGGGTCAGGATGAAGTGCTCAGCCTCACATTTCTCTTGCTTTGGGATCACTGTTCCCAAGGCTGTGGGTTGGAATCACCTCATTAAAACCTGCATCGTTACCTATGTCTGCAAAAAAAAAACCTCACAGACAAATTTGGTCTGGGATTTTCAGACTGGTTAAGCTGCCAAGCATTAATAATTTTTCCCCTCTTAGTTATCCCATAAAGTGAAGGGGTTAACACTGAATAATTCTGGACTGTGCAGCAAAACCAATGCATGTAAATAAGCAAACAATCCAGCCTTTCCCCTCCTCTGCCTCTCCTGAGCAGGAAAAACAAATGTAAGAACTGAATTGAAGCTGAAAATGTTGGAAGCCCACTCTTCTTCCTGGAACTAACCCAGCTCGAGCAAGGTGGAATCCTCTGCCTTGGAGAGGACCCCAAATTGCCACAGTGCTGAGATGCCAGCTCGGGCATCTGGAGGAAACTCCAATGCTTTGTTTGATTATTTTAAAGCAAAGGGTTTAATTACAGACCACTTCAAGCTAAAAATATCTGTTTATTTCAAAAGTAACCCTCAAGTTTTCTTGAATACAAAATGATGTTCTTTTCAAATTGACTAGAAGCGGGGTTTTGGCACAAGAATATTGCTGCTTGTTATCTAATTCATCAAAAGAAATTGTAGCTGTGCTGCTGTTCAGTCTCCTACAAACTGAACTGACACATTTCTTTCTGAGCTTTAACAAACTCAAAGCCACAGGCTAAAAAAGTATTTTTGTGGGGTGGGGGGGATTTCAAATTCAGCCTTAAGTGCTGTTTTTCCTCTAGCTTTCAGGCACATGTGTGAATATTTTTTTAATGAGGCTTGTGGAATCCAGCCCAGCATTTCCATTGAACACATCACTAATTTGAGGAGGCTCCAGAACCCTGAGCTGCCCCTCCTCTTCTGCTGCAAGTCCCAGCCTTCACCAGGCTGGCAACCCCAGCCAGGAATTCCCTCTGATTTCCTCTCAAACCACTTGATTCCTCCTGCTTCCTTTATTATTCCCTGTAATGATCCCTGACATGCTTTTGGCAGGCTCCTGCCAGATAATCAGGTTGTAGCGCTTGAGCCCAGCCCCGCCGCGATAAAGCAAAAATGAGTGATAAAAACCAGTGATGTATTTGCAGATCAGAGGCAGAGCAGGCTGGGCTTGGGACTTTTGATCAGCACAGAACACACGTTCCTCGTTGGTGCTGTAATCCAGCAGCCACTGGATTTGTCTGTCTCAATTGTCAGGCTGGGGTTGAGGCTGGAGCCTGGAGTTCTGTCTGTAAAACTCAGCTCCTTCCCCAGGGCATTGGACACGGCTCCTATTTTCTACTCTCCCAGATATTTCCCAGCACAAATCCTGCCAAGGGCTCTGTGTGTCCTAATAGACCTCAATTCTCTGGCAGCCACCCTTCAAATCTTGGTCTGGCTGAGGGTTAAACCTGAAAAACTCACAAGGGAACTAAAACTTGGATGGAAGTGAGGGGAAAAAAACCCAGCAGCAACAATGACCCGCAAAAAATGAACCCAAAACAAACCTAAACCACACACAGCTGTTGGACCTGCAAAGATCTCCACTCCAACATTATTGATTTGGTGACACCTCTGCTGCCTGACCCTTTAAACACAGCTCACTGGCAAGGTGTCAGATATTCCAGTGGCACTTTGTTACATCCTGGGGCATCTCCAGTGCCTGGAGGTGTTGGACACCTCCTCAGCTTTTAAATTTCCTTGGTTTAGCAGCAAATCCCCATCAACCTCCAAGTGAGAGGAACTTGTTCATAGCCCAGTTTGTAGGAGCTCCTCCCAGTCTGAGGTGTGACTCCCCTGGGGTGATCCTGGTTTGGAGTCATTTACCCAGTCAGCCCCCAAAGGTCACTTCTGGAATAGGGGAAGGGGCTGACACCTCAAAGCTCCTTCCTTTCCCCTAAAAACAGCAGCTGGTTTGAAAAATGCTCTCTTGGGATGCTCATCACCTTCCATGGGCTGTGGATGGAGTCTGGCCAGCTGGAAATGTGGTTTGGAGATGTGGAGAGGTCCTTGAGGAGAATCCCTCTCCTCCACCTCACGTCCCTCAGTGGTGGGGGTCCAGACACGCTCCCAAAATTTATTGGGACACACAACAGGCTCATGACACAGCCTTTCCTCACAGAGCAAAGCCTCACAGGAAGGTCCTTTCCAGGGAAAAACAGGGACTGATTTGCCCAGACACTTCTTCAGAGCAGTTTTCTCTTGTCTTACCCAGGTGCTCTGGGTTCCAGGATACTGGGCAAGAAGGTTGTTGGCAAAACATGGGAGAAACAAAAGGAAGGATATAGGGGAAAGCCCAGTGAAAGCTGAACCCACTGACATTCCCAGGTGCCCAGCTTCCTACACTCCCTGGAGCAGGAGCAGCAAGGGATGTTCTTGGATTGGGGCAAAAATAGAAAAAATTCTGCAGCTCAGCAGGGAGAGACTGAGGCAGAGGAAAGGCCTGGCTGGCAGGTCTGGCCTAAGTGAAGGCCTGTGTTTATATCCAGGGCTGGCACAAAACCAAACACAATTCCATGTCCTGGATGCTCCAAGGGCACTAAATCAGGGCCCACTCGGTGCTGTGGGGAAAATTTCACTGGGGAAAACTCCTCCACACATGGGAGCACTTTGGAAAGAGCCACAGCAGGACCCAGCCCCTCCAGTGGGAGAAATGCTCTGACTTTCCCTGTTCTCTCCCCAAACCTCTCTACATTTCCAGTGTGCTGAGCCTTTTCCTGGAGGAGGACTCGGGCAGTGGTTTTCCACAGGGAGGATAATTCAACCTTTATCCCAGCTCTGAGTTCCCCTCAGCTCTGTCTGTAATGGATGTGCCTGTACTGGGCTTCCAGCTTGATCCCATGCTTTACCCAGAGTAAATTGTACCCACAAGTGAAAAACCAGAGTGGATTTATCCTGTGGGAATGACTCTGTCCTCTCTGGTGCTGGAAAACTGCAGGATTTGGCTGATGGCTTTTGGGTGAATAAATAACCACCGATAAAACTTAAATTTTTATTTATTTATTTCAAAGAAAAATTTCAGTTGAGGACACTTTGAGAGCTGAAATACCCCAGTAATCCATGGGCATCTCCCAGGCAATCCCTGCAGAGGAGTATCAAGGGGGTTTGATTGGATTCCCCAGGCAGCAGAGGACAAAAAACAAATTATGGAAACTGCTTATCAGACCCTTGGCAGAAGCTGGTTTTTTCCAGTTTTTTTCCAGGCAGATTTTGGATATTTCCTTGTTGTCCCCTCTCCTTGGAAAGTCTTTTCAGAGCTTCCATGGCAAGTGTGCCCCAAACCCAAGGAACAGCAGAACTTTTGGCTGCAAAGCTGTGCTGAGATTTTGGGTGCTCATCACTTGGAGTGGGCGATTCCATGACACCTGCTGGAATCCACCCTGGAACGCTCCCGAGGAGACACAGGAGGAATTCTTAGGATGCATTTCCCTCAGACCACAATATATTCCATATGCTCCCACTGTGGAGGAGAAGGGAGCTGGGTACATGGAGTTACCTCTGGAAAATCCATCATTCCCAGCTGGGGGGACAGCCAGGGCTTATCAGGGTTTTCCCGGACTTTCCAGCTGGAAGAAATTTGCAGCCCAAGGCACAGGGGTGGTGCAAAGGAGGGATAAGCCCTCCCCAGCCGTGCTTACAAACCCCAGTTGTTATCAGAGGATCAGGGGGCTTTGGAGCCCCTTTATTGCTGCCCACCAAGGGCTCCTCGGGAGCCATTCCCTGTGGGATCCATCCCAGGAGCTCTCTCAGCAGGAGGCTGGGATGCTGCTTTTCCAAGCCATCCCTTGGAAAGCACCTTGACAAAATTCACATTACCTGGGAGTCTGCATCTTTCTGAAGGTGCTGACAGAACAGGTTTTGTCCCCTCCCTTCAAACTCCATCCTGGGAAATCCCACAACCAAACCTCTCTTGCTGCATTCCAGACCCGTTTTCTGCTGGGGAGTTTTCTGGAGTCTCCTCCTGTTGGAGCTTGGTGGGTTCTTCTTTGCACATCCTAAAAATTAACATGGCTGGAACCCAAATATCTGCTTGATTTGGGACTTCTTTGGGATCTCACCTGAGCAAGGAACGTTTTATATCCCAAATCCACCAACTGGCAGCACCCGAATACCCAGCTACAATTTTAGGATTTGAAATGTTGATAAGCATTTCATTTTTTTTTTAACCATGCAATTTTAGAGGTTTTTTTAGCAGCTGTCCTTGATCTCTGGGTTTTAAATCCATTGCTGGGCTCTCCCAGTCCCACATCCTCCCTTGGAAAGGGTGAACTTGGCAGAGGGAGCCCTGCTCAGGGCATCGAGGCTGAACGTGTTGGGAAATGGGGCCTTAGGGAGGGCAGCGAGATAATGATTGTTATCTAAACAATCGACTTGTTTACAAGCACCTTTTATAATTAACTTAATTGTTCTAATTAACATTGATTGTTTCTATTTAAGTGGTCATTATCTAAATTGTCATCTAAACTACAGGCAGGTTAGGCTGCATTAAAACGTCCCGTGTCTTTGCTACCAGTTTCTGCTTTTAAATATGGGAATATTTATTAAAACTCCAATAAAGTCGAGAAATAAAAGTTCAGTATTTCAAACATGCTGGTTTGCCTTCAGAACTAATTTTTCTGCCTTTGGTTTTTGTTTTCCAGCTACATAAAAATACCTTGTTGCTGGCTTGCATCTGGAATAACAAACCCTGTATATACCTGTGCATGTGGCCCACAATTCCCAAAAAACTGGGAAAACTCGTTGATTATCATTAACCCAGCGTTTGCAAAGTGAAAGCCAAACACAAAAACAAAGTGTATTTGTCACAGAAGGCAGGAAAATCCATGAGGAAGCAGATGGAAAAGTCAGGCTTTTAATACACTCCAGCAAATAATCAATGAAAAAATAACTCGAAAAACGCCAGGGCCAAGCTCCACCCTGGCACATCTCCACCAAAATCAGAGGGGATGGGCCAGCAGTTCCCTGGATCTGAAGAGTTTCTTTTCCTCCTCTCACTCCAGTTCCCTGTCACTGCTGGGTGGGTGTCCCAAAGATGCTGAGTGGAGGAAGGCAGTGCTTGCAGAGCCGGGGTGAAAGCAGAAGGGCTGGAAATGGCAAAGGGATTTCTTCAAGAGCTGCCAAAATAATNAAGAAGCGCAAAAAAAAAAAAAAAAAAAAAAAAAAAAAAAAAAAAAAAAAAAAAAAAAAAAAAGCTAGAGGTTGTGCTTTCTAAGGCCACTGCCAATTTTTTGAAAGGATAATCCCAGTAGATACAGCATTAGATGACAAAAGTCCCGTTGAGGAAACGCTGCCAAAGTTTTTAAACATCAGCATTTAATCTCTTGGCACTAACACCGGTCCAGCTATGGTTTATCTTTATTTTTTTATAGTCACCAACAAGATATTTGCATAAATTATAGCAGCAGCATATAGCCTGAGGAAGGTTCATTTGCTCTGCAATTCATAGCAGCGTGAAAACCTTCACACAGCAAATACAGGCTGAACCAACAGCCAGAAATCCATCCATGCTAGAGCTGGAATATGGAGAGAAAAAGGATATTTGCCAAGCACCTGCCTCTGTTTCAACCTGATTTTCATCCCAGAGCAGCAGGTGAAGGCAGCAGCTCTGTTCAGGCAAAACGCCTCCTGGTTTTTTTACAGATGGAATTTTCTAGGATTTGCAAAGAGGTTTTAAGGAGCTGGGACCCCAAAAGGACTTAGGGCAGGGCTTTCTCAGGGAGCAGAGCACAAAGCCAGGATCCTCACGGCACCCCATGGCAGCAAGGATGAGCTGTAACGAGAGGCTGAGTGGGAAGAAGCCAAGGTGGAACGGCTGGGGAAGCACTGAGCTCTGAGCAAGGCAAAAACCCCTTGGAACTATTATTAATTCTATGCAAAACCTTAAAATTTGGGCAATATGTAGAGAGATACAACATTATTGCAGGGCCATGACAATGCAGAGAGTGACTTTGCATAGATGTAGATGTTTTTATCTGCGTTTTATATACAAAAGATATAAAACCAAGCCTAGTTTCTGTTGCTGTAGGACATGAGGAAACATACACGTGAACGCTGCAGCTGCAAGGTGAAAAAGAGAACTTTATTTTTTTGACTCTAATATTTATAGTTTTACAAAAGTGACAGTGGATTGGAGGGTGAAAGTGCCACCTCTCCAGTGACACTGGACAAGCCACTAATCTATCAGTTTTCTCCACCTCTATGAAGGAATGTAAAATACTGAGTTGTTTACAGATAGTGTGTGAGAAAGTTTGCAACAGGAATGAAAAACACCAGAAGGCCTGAAGATCTTAAAAACTCAGGGTGACATAGTTTCAGCTCAGCTCAGATCAGCTCAGCTGGCACTGCTGTGCCACTGTTCCCAAGACAGAAACCCTGGCTGCTCATCCCTGAGTCCCAATGCCCACACTGCTCTCCTGTCACTTCAT
>VXBC01001368.1:93544-230296 GCA_013399945.1 Ploceus nigricollis | reverse complement strand
ATTTCGTGATCACTGTGCCCCAAATCAAATAACCAATGAAAATATTCTTTGTTGGTTAATCCCATCAAAATTATTATATTACACAAGCCACTTACACAAGCCATTTCTTATGATGGGTTAACATATTATTTCATCACACAACAAATCTAGTGAAAAACATCCCAAGCTACTCATCCTCACTGTGTTTCTCAAAAGAGGAAAATTGTAAGGTAAATTTTAATTGAGCTATTAATTAGGAAGTAACACATGAAAGGGGTCACCCTAATATTGCAGTTCACAAATTAAGGAAAATGCATGGATAGTAAGTTTTAATGAATGTTATTGCAGTTTTCACAAGTTTGTTTCATTTCAAGACATTTTATTTTTCTTCTTTTGGCACAAGTAATAAAGAGTTTAAAGGCCCATCAAAATAATTCCAAGTCCTATAAGCCTGACTCCCACAGTTCTGAAACATTTGGATGATTAAACATGATATTGCCCAGCACCAAGATTTGTCTTTTTCACAGCATATTGACTATGGACCTAAGTGGAATTCCTGTGAGTCTGGGATTTCATGAACTAAACATATAAGTATATTGTTGCAGAGCATTGTGATCAATGTACCTTATGTTACAGCAGGTGTGTTGGCCCTAAGATAATAAGAAGATCTGTATTTTTGTTCTATCTTTACACAATTCATGGTAGCATAAACAATGTAGGCTTTTGCCTGAGACACTCAGTTTACAGTTATTATTGAATTTTCTTTCTCTGAAACTCTGTATTATATTTAGAATCGTCATTGTAGATTATGTTCTTGCCATTTTTAAAATACATATAATTTTATTTATATACATCAAATTTTAATACATATATCGCTATAAAATAAAAAGAGTGTTTTTTAACGAATCATTTAGATGATGTGATGGACTGAATGGTAAAGGAGTGGCAGGTAATGCTGGCTGTGTCAGCTGCATACTAGTTCTGCACTGCACATACTCATTTTAAAAAGCACCCACTGGCTAATCCACCATTAAATCCAAAAACTGGTGAAAAAAAAAAATCTACCATTAAATAAAAAACCCGGTTAGCGACTACAGTGATTAGTACAGATTATAGTGGCAGATAAATTCATTTTGGGACAAAAAATAGGGATGCCAATAAAATATAATATTCCCATGCTGAGGAAGAATCCACATAATATGATAGACTTGTCCCATGATTTGTAAAGAACCTGCTCAGTTCTACCTCTGTTTGACATGTTCTTACAGCAAAGCATCATCGTTTTCTCATGCTTTGATTCAGGAGTAATGCAGTTTTCCAGCCTCAGTACTTAAGAATTCCTCTTCTATTTCAGTGCCAGCTCAGTAGCCAGATCTTGGCACAATTTCTGACAATATGCTTTGGTATCTTCTGTGTTTAGTAATTAAAAGAGGACTTAGCAGCAATTGGCACATCTATGCTATTATGATGGAAGAAGTAGACAGAAGTCAGAGGACATCTATCTAATTTGGGGTATTTTCCTGTCAGAGACTCTGCAGGAAGAAAGAACTCAGAAATGCTGCATGAGTAAATTGAAAAAAACCAACTATTTTCCAGTATAATCAAAAGATCAGGAGCAGTTTTTCCTCTCTGTCTCATTTTGCATTGCTCTAAGAAAAAGAACCAGCCTAGGACTAAGTCTAAGTAAGCTAGAGATCCTAAAATAGGTACTTTAATTTTTTACATAGCTGGTACAGACTTCAGAGACCGGCAAAGGCCAACTGAATGGAAGGTACTTATACAGGGAACAAATAGCTTAAGAAGGCATTTTTCAGCTGGCATCTAGAGTACAAATGCTATTAAGAGATGTAAGACTAGATCCTTTATGACACTAACACTAGTGAAAATGTGGGAAAAAAACCCAGCCTCATATCCCTTGGATTTCTGTTCTTAACTATGGGCTAATTGCTGTTTTAATACTATGCCTTTCCTCTTAAGAAAGCAGTGATGATATAAATAATATAAAATATGAATAACTATATATCAAGGTGCTGAAATGAAATACAGAATGGTCAATCCAGAAAAGAAACATATTATAACGAGTGCTGAATCATTCATTTTCTATAACAGGAACTGAAATATTACTTCCTTTAATATTACTTGTTCTGAGGCATCTCAAGAATGACATCTCAAGCCCTGTACCATAGTCTGGGAAACATGTTCTTTTGTTTAGTCTTAGAAATAAGTTTTCTCTTGTTCCACTTATTTTGATTTTTGTAATGGCTTTGTTATTGACAGTGACAACATGCTTTTGTCCACCAATATACAGTCTTTTTGTACAAGCCGAAATATGAGATGTTTAAGATGTTTATCTAGATCCTAGATTCCTTGATTGGACAAGGTTTTGATATAAGACTGGGCAATATCAATAATCTTCATGTCGTGAAAAAGTGGTGAATGTTTTTCAAAATATCATGTAAAAGATTGCTGACATTTTTCCTCAGTTTTTAGTACTAAAAGACAAGAAGAAAATAGTAATAATATAATGGAGATAAAAAGTAATACAGATTATCTTGTCAGAAGAGAACCTATATTAAAATTGGACTCAGATAAGCAAAGTGAAAACATGTGTCCTTAAATGGGGAATCTGAATGTCACTTCTCTCAACTGCTTTTGTTGAAGTACAATCCTGAATTGTGATGCAAACTTATTGATAAAGAGACTTAATTTCCTGGACACCAGCTTGCATTCTGCTTGGGGACTGAAACTGGGAATATGACATCTACAAATAGAAGTACTAAGGTTTTTTAGGCTGTTGAATCTTGAACATAGGGTCAAGTCTATCCAAAATTTTGCAAGAATTCGATAATTAAGCAAAAGAGAGTAAATTATGCTTTGGTCTTAATTCTGTAGGCTAAATATAGACAACTTGTACCATTTGAGATGCATGAGGATATCTCAGTCAGATATAGGACTGAAATACAATAGTAGATGTACAGTTGATTGTTACTAATGGCCCATTCCTGGAAGTGTTCAAGGCCAGGCTGAAAGGGGTCTCATGATTTAATGGAAAATTGAGAAAGCAAAGGAAAAAACAAACAAAAAACCCACTCTAGAAATTGAATGAAAATGTTGTTATGAATTGCAGATAGATGTGAAATCACCATAAAGTATATGTTTGGAAGGGTCTACTCTATATATTTAAGTGATTGGACAGTATATATCTGTTAGGTCCATGATGTTGATTTCATTTTGGCTCACAGTTTTAGTTCTAACTATAAAAGGAATAGGTGGTACTCCTGTACTTTTATAAAATCTGTGATGTTAGAAAGCAAGGATAATTGACTTAATTGCATAATGGAGATAGATTACATTCTAGGATTAATCTTCTAACTGTAAGGGTAGAGAAAACTACTCAGGTGATGTCCTGGTAAAAGATCTTCGTATGCAGAAGATGCAGCACATTCAGATTATGTCTAAATTTATGTCAGAATCTGAACTGTTCTTAAAAAATATCTCTTTGAATAAAGGAGATACAGAAAAAAAAGTATTTTTATTAAAGGAAATGCATAAAAATAACCTCTACAATTTATATTTAGCCATGTAGTTATATGATAGGATTTTCTGTTTTTTTTTCTAGGATTGTCCTTAGAAAATCTATCCCATTCTAATTTAATTTTGCAAATTAAACTTTAGGTCAGTATCTTTAAGGTAATAAATATTTCATTTAATTCTTTGGACAGACAACAAGTGGATTTTCTATGCTCTGTTTAACTTGATCTTGTTTACTTTTGACCCCATTTAATTAGTAAAACTTCTTTCAAATCTAACATATAGACTAAGCTTTCTCTTAGATTTTAAAAATATTGTCTGCTGCTGCTGCCAGATTTATGGTTTAGTGCCACCCCAGCTGACGCAGAATAATTTCATACACAGAAGATTTTGAATAGGAAACCAAAGAAAGAGCTTGTTTTCTTTAATTATTGAATTGATATAAATTATAATTAACATAATGCTTGGAACCTAATTAGACTACCATACAATAATTTATCTTGTGTTTATGTACCATGTCCAATTTGCTTGTGTTAACCTCTAACCTGCGCATTATGACTTGGCATTATGCATTTGTAATAACAGATGTTCATTTTATTTTTGTAATTACCTGAATATGAGATTTAAGGTAATTATTTGTGCAATTTCATTAATAAAGTAGATTTTCAAAACATTGCTAAAGAAAAAAAAATGTATCAATTTACAAACACTTCCTATACTAAATGCATCTGTTTTCAGATTTATTTTAATCAACTGTAACCTACTGTTTGAAAAAAACCAGTGCAGACAAAATGAAATTAGAAATAAACAGGAATTCCAGCAGGGCTATTTCATGCAAAGAGAACTAGAAATATTAAATAAATTGCCAGGAGCACTGATGCGATCAGTATAAATGGATTCATGGAAGAGAAGGAGAAATTAAAGCTGCAGTGACAGTATAGAAGGGGAAGAAGGAAATAAATTTAGAAAGCTTGCATGCTTGGGTCAAACAACCTGACTTATTTTAGTAATTACTTATTGATGTGTTTCCCTCACCAGGCCTGTATGTAGATTCACAGTTTTACCATCAAAATCATTTGTTAACACAATGAAAATTTAGACAGGGTCAAAACCAAGGTCCAAAAGTTCAAGCTGGCAGAGATCTTTCATTCTGGAGCAGATAGTGAAGTAGCTGTTGGGTGATTGGTGATTTGCTTACCATATATGCTGACCTAGGATTCTCAGTGGCATGTTTGGAGATATAGAAAAGGAAATAGTTCAGTTACACAGTACTACAAGGCTGCCATAGGTCATGGCTATTAGTGGCCTACTACAGTTTTTATTTGACACAACCTCATAGAGGAAAATCGTTTTGCCTATGGCAGCAAAAAATTGTATTTTATCTACTGCATTTCTTTAATTTAGAGACCCTGTTTTTCAGAAGGAGTCAGCTAATAATTAAGAAAAATAAGGATGTTGCTTAGGTAATTTTAAAAATATTTGATGCTTGGTTGGGAACTCATGATATAATCTAAATATCTGCAGTAATTAAATATTGCTCTCAGAGGATGTTTTGTACACTAATTGGCAAATGCATCAACTAAGAAGCGCTGGAATGGCTTTTAGCATCTCCCTCATGCCTTCTATATAGAAGAGAAAGAGGCTGTGGGTTGCAGAAGGTATAGAAAAAGCTGCAACAGTGGCTGCTTTTAAAGAGTTCCTGAAAGGTTACCAGAAGTTTGAAAAAAGTTCTGGAAAGAAGTATATTTTTAAAGGTTATTTGCATTTTAAGGGATGCACACGAGAAATTAATACAAGTAACTGTTTTCTGTGATACACTCAGGTTTTAAAATGAAGCAACTCAAAAGATTTGTGTCTGTGCACACACACATATATATATGCACATATGCAGAAATATATAAAACAATAGCTGTTTTTTGAGCACTTCAGGGGTTACACTTACTTGAAATAGTTCTTTAACCAAAAAGAATCTCATTGGCCAAATGGGAGATAATTTTGTTCTAGGTTTTTCAGTCATGGAAACCAATTTTGACAACCCTTTTTCTTTTGTTGTTCTTGTTTGCAGTTTAGAAATTTTTAAAAAAGCATCTAACTTATTTTTTAGTCAAAAGTAATGTACTAGCATTATTCTGAGTTCCATCTACGGACCACAGTGAGCCACATCTCTGTTCTCTCTACATTTGGCTAAAAAATCTGCATTTTCCATTCACGTGAGAAAGATAACAAGAATAGAACCCTACAGGAAAAAAATCTTATTTTATCACCACTATGCCAAACCTCTGCAGGGGTTTTGGAGTCAGGTCTGCATAAGCTGATGAGAATTAGTTATGTGCTTGCATCTGGTTTTGCATTGCCTGGGTGAGGAAGGTGCTTACTCAATAGCTGTAACTGTCCTTAAATAAAAATAATATTTGTAAACTAATAAATATGTATATACTAAAGAGTTTTTTGGGTTTTTTTTGTTTTGGTTTTTTTGTTTTATTGATTGGTTTGGTTTTTGGTAAATTGTTTTTGGGTATTTTTTTTAAGTAATTTTAAAAAGATGGGTCAAAGTTATGATATAGGGAGAATTTTTTGGATTCAGATTTTCCTGTTTTGCAAACCTGGGCTTTATCCTCCAGTCTCTTACTAGCGCTCACTATGACTTAATAACTCATAGCATAAAGTTGGTAATTTATTCAGATCAGGCCTTCACTATGTGAGGTGATTGGTCTCATAGGAAATGTTCAGTGCTTTATAACTCACAGTAGATGATTGCAATACAGGTTGAATGACATATATGGCTGTGTGACTTTTAAATTGTTTGAAAAGATGAGCTATTGATAGTTAGCTATTAAAAGTCACTGCAAACAGCATAGATTGTCAAACTAGGGAACTGTTTATTGAAAAGAGTAGAGCAAAAATTCCCTAATGATTGTACTAAATCAAGGAAAATGATTTCAAACCAGCATAAGACTGCAGCAATGCTTTCTATCTTGGGATTTAATTTCAAGGCTCGTATTTTTTAGCGCATTGTCACAAACCCTTCACTCACAGAATCAAGAGGTTGCATGAGAATCTGCCTGTCATGCTGACAGAAGAATGCTTGGAAATGCTAATTAAATGAGTTATTTAAACTGAAGAACTAAAATAAGATAGGTAAATGTAAAATTTTCTGTAAACTTTGTGATAACCAACCTATGAGTTTTTAAAACGAGTCATGCTTTTATGATTGTCTAAGGCTGCCAATAGACAGAAATGTGTTTCAGTCCACACAGGTTTGTCAGTGAAACCAAAACACAACCAGTGTTTCTGACAGAAATCTTCCCATTATCCACCACTCATTTTATCAGTTTGGTTTTAATTAAGAGGATTTTCCATGTAGTCAGAATTTTAGATTTGACTGTGACACAAGTGTTGTCTGTCAATTTGCTTCCTCTTCTTCCATCATTAGCCAAGGCTCAATTTAAATAAGAGCACAGGCATAAGATAGTGTTGTAGGAATAGCATTGCATGATAAATTGACTACTCAGTAGTTAAGAAATTCAGAAATACTTGTGCTTCTGCATTTCTAAGTTCTTTCTTTCAATTCTATAATGCAGTCTTTAATTGTGCTGTTGTACTGTGATTTTTTTTCCCCATTAATATTTGGTTTGTTTATTACACTAGAGGGACCTCCTCTAACTGAGACTTTACAGTTAAGAAAGCTATTGAAGTTTAGAGACATGAAGTGGATGTATCATAGCAGTGTACCATAGGATCAGGAATGTGATACCAGATATGAAGGCTGGGGTCAAAACTGGCTGGAGGAAGATCCTGGTTTGTGAGCTTCTGCTCGTATTGTGTATATGAAGCAGAACACAGCTTACAGGAGGGATTTCAAATGCCTTTCACACCATCTGCTTCTAAATAATCCAGGGTCTTTTAGGATTTTGTAAATTTGTTTTTAGCTTTGCCAAATTACCCATATTAAAAAAAAAAAAAGCAACATATTTTTCTCAATTTTTGGGTGACTTGCTTCCAAAATAACAGAAGGCTCATCCACACCCATTCATCTCTCCTCAAGTTTGTAACTGCAAATTGCAACTCCAGATTTGCTCTAAAGTGTCAGGTCTATAGCATTTCAAAGTACAGATTTGTTTGCTTGTGAGAATATGCATTTTTTTCTTATTCCATCTCAGCATGCCCATGACTAATATCAGTAAATATTGGCCCAAGACAGTAAAAAAGAACTTCCGTGTTTCATATTAAATGCCAAGTGTGCTTCAAGACAGAAACAACAAACAGGTGGCAGAAAGGGGAGAATTGAAATGTGTATACAGATCACAAGGGATGTGGTACATTTTCCATCTAATCTATTTAGTTCTGCATGTATCACCCAATTCCAGGGTATCTAAGCACAGCATGATCTATAGCTTTGCACATTGCCCAAGATGCATGATCAGATCTCAGAAAATAGCAAATGCTATCAATAAAACATGAAGCAAAGTTAATTACAGGCTTCCATTCAGAGTCACCCTGCCGCTCATGGTCCATTATAATGATTCATTTCTAACATGTGGGAGAGATTGACAGACATTTTATAAACTTTTCATTCTTCAAGTTTTCCCTGTGTAATAAGTGCCTGCTGTACACTAGGAAAAAGATTAACTATTAATTTCAGGTAGAATAAAGAATAAACATTTAAAAGACTAATGAGACACTATTTTTACTGCTTAGAGTACTGTGACTAACCAATGAGTCGGATGAATGCTTCTGTCAGTTTAATTAGTCATTGGATGAACATCTATTTTATCCTTAAACTCTAATTATTTTTTAAAAATTTTTCAGAAATACACTTTTTGAGTGATGAGACAAGCAACTTCATTTTCAAAAGTCCTGCTGGAATAAATATGTGTTACATGCTTGTCTGAAAGTAAAGTAATTTTATTTTGCTAATTCCTTTTAGGTTTGTATTTGTATGTTACTGTCACATCTAGGATACACATGTTTACAAGTCAAAGTCATCTATTTCTGTCACTTAGTGTCCTAAAGACCTAAATATCTGAAAAGGCTTTTTCCTACTGGAGTTAGTCTTTGGTCAAATATGGAAAATGCTGGTTATATTTTCTCCCATTTCCATTACCCATTGATTCAATTAAAACAAATACTAACTCATTTTTCAGCACATATTCTTGCAAATTGTCTTAATCTGACATGTTAAATGCATGAGGGTACGTGCACACTCATCTTCTGATGGGTTTGATAATCTCATTTAATGCATTTTCTAAAAATTCACTGCTATATTGAAAGCAGAATGGTAAAAGTTTGTTCAAACTGTTGCATTTTGCACAAAGTTCTACAGGTAAGTCATCATCTTGGAAAAATTATCCCTTGTGTCTTCATTTTCTTTTGTTCCTATTATAATTTTGATTTCACTTTGCCAAAATTCATTAGCCCTTCATGAAACTAATCAAAACTGTGTTGTTTAGTCTGTGCTAAACTATGTTAGTATATTACCGAATTGCAGAATCACAGAATATGCCAATTGGAATTAGCAATATATTAATAAATTATATTGGTAATTATATTAGTAATTAATATAAAACTATATTAGTAAATCCACTGTTAAAATTTCAAGCACTTGAACAGTTGTGTCGAGTGGTTTTGTTTTATTGTCTGTAATACTAGCACTCATACCTATTTTATTCAATATGCCTGAGTGGATTTAACCTCTTGCACCTTTTGTACTTTTTTACTTGCATGTACTTTTTTTAAATAAAATTGATAAATTTCAGAAAGATAGTTGATATTGATGCCAAACTGATCGTAAAGGTAAAAATATCAGTCAAATTTACTGAAAACCTAGCCAGTGATGCAGCTTTGGCTTTTTCTGGACTGAAGAGCTGAATCTAGATTTAGAAGTGTAATTCAGCCTCCTCCTAATGTGGGTATGCACAGAGAGAAGTGAGGGGTCTTGTCAGGTTTCCATTACCCACTGACTACCTACCCCCATCATTGCTAAAGAAGGGGAAGTAGGGCACTGCCTGTAAAATCACATAACTCATAGCAGTAGGGGCTTTGTGATCTTTTTTGTGTTTTATTGACACAGATGGGAGTCTGATGCAGCTACTAGCTCAAACCCTCTTGTTCTAGTTAAAATGGTGTCTTTAGTTTTGGTATTCTGAATCTGCATTTTGAAAGGCTATGAATCATCGTAATGGCAGGTAAGTTCCCCCCTGTGATACTCTGGGAGAGTTCATCTTTTCGTATCAATTTGCATTGTCCGTTGCTTTGAACTATATCTCAGTGTCCCAAATTCTTTCCTTTTTAAGTTAAAAGCAGAAGTGAAGATTTGGGAGCAACATAATGACAAAACTTGGATTTCTCTAGGAGGTGTCTGTACCCCAGTAACTGACATAAAACAGTATCGACTTTTACAACAATTTAGAGAAATACATCTAATAACATGACTGTCTTCAAATTCTGATGTGGCATTAACAAAATTTGGTATCTCTAAAGAGAAAAGTAAGGGTTGTCTTTTTTTCTGGTTGAAGTCCACATGTATGTGGACATATGTATTTGCAGACACACGGATTTGAAGTCCCCATATCCCAGACTCAAAAGTTATATCTGTCTTGTAGAAGTCCAGCTTTTCTATAATAAAAAAATTAACTAAATAAATGCTTCCATTAATTTCAATGTCATATTTCTTAAGAGATAATAAGAGAAATTTTGACATTTGTAGTTTTTTAGTAGAAAGGCAATTGATATGTGTAGTGTTTGACAAACTAAGAATAATAAATCTGTTTATTTCATAGTCATGTTCGAGAAAAATAATTTTATGTTTTTCCTTGCTGCACTGCATTTCAGAATCCAGTTTAATTCAAAAGGGTAGTTTTCTGCTGCCATTAAAAATAGCTGTTAAGCCACAAAATAAGGTACATTAGACTGTATAAATCAGATTTATTTTAGAAGAAGAGGAAATATTTGGACCTCAAATAGTGTTTTTTGTCACATCTTCTCGGAGGCTGTATGTGAGACAATGTGGTATGCTTAAAGAAGTTAATACTTACTGGCCTGGAGGCCTTTATTTTTTATTTCCAAGGAGTGCAAATAAACCTGCTTGTTAGGGTGGAAATTTAAAGGTCAGTCCTCAGATGTCATAAATCATAGATCTAGGAAGAAATAGATTAAGGAAGCTTAAAATACTCAGTCAGCATCAACAACACAGCAGTGTTGCCTTAATTCTGCAACAAAGAACTGATTCCAGTTATTATTCTGTTCCTCAGGGAGTAATTTATTTCTAGTTCAGGTCTTAAGAAAAACATCACATAAGTTATAGTTCCTGAATTTTATCCAGGTTTAAGTTTTACTCTTAAGGATTTATAGTCATTTTAGTCCTTTCCCCAGTTAAACAGTGTTTCATTTCATTTTTGTCAAGAGATAAATTGATGTTTCTTAATTTATTTTTAAATCAGTACAGATTAGCTTTATTTAAATCCATGTATAATTAATAAGTGCATGTTTATTCAATTTTAATATTGTGGGTTCATAATGCTATGTGAATTTTGAGAGGTCATTTAGACTGTGTTCACCAGGGATCCATATTTATGTCATTCCTAATATATATTTCTACATGTTTGCAGTTTTGGAGACTGATGCTTTCCAGAGCAATCTAACACATTGCTCCATTACCTTTGCAAAATATACATTTTTTCTAATATCTAATCTGAATCTTCCTTGCTGCAATGCAAAAGTGTTATTCTAGTTTTGTCTCACATAGGCATGAAGAACAAATCTCTTTAGGAAAAAAACTTGCATTTATGCATTGTGTATATCATGAATATCATCTTATAGTTGTCTCTTTTTTCTTGCAGTCTTCTCTACCCCAGGGTAAGTAAACTAGATCATTCAGTTGTTTCTGAGAGGGCCTGCCAATAGACGTCTCACTGCTATTTTTTTTCCTCATGCTTTGTTTCAGCTGATAGTGACTTGAAATATGGTGCCCAGAATTTGAGACAAGGCAGCATCTGTGTCCTTACAAGAACTTGACAAAGAATCTATTTTATATACTGTGAAGCAGGTTAGGTAAGCTCAGCACTGTTCTTGGGCTAATTCCATCTATCAGTGTTGTTTTATTCTCACTCCCCATAAAGGTTATCTTTATCATTCTAATTCTGTCAAAGAAGTGTACTTTATATCTTTGTGTTCCCACTGAGAAAATTATTGTTATTTTCACTAATAGACTCTTGCCAGTGGTGTCTAGTCAATTAGAGACTAGAAAAACAAAGCACAAATTGAAACACAAAGAGTTCTGTCTGAGTATGAAACCGTTTTCCATTTTGTTTTCTGTGAGGGGGATTGAACACTGGAACAATTTTCCCAGGGACGCTGTGGAGACTCCATTCCTGGAGACAGGTAAAACCCAACTGTACACAACTCCAAATAGCCCCTTCTAGCTGATCCAGCTTTGAGCAGGGCAGTTGGACTGGACGGTCTCCAGAGGTCCCTTGAAACTATTCTGTGTTTCTATGAAACTAATACCTAAGTAAAGGTTATTCATATAGGATTGTCCTTAGCAAAATTAGAAAAAACCAAAATTTTCTGTCATGAAGATAGTGTAAAGTCTGTTGCTTTCCTTTCTTTTCTCAATCTAAGAAGATTTACATGTATAAAATAATAGAATCACTGAGGTTGGAATAGACCTTCAGGAACATCAAGTCCAACCTTTGACTGAACACCATCCTGTCAACTAAATCATAGCACTAAATGCCATGTCCAGCCATTTCTTGAACATTTTCAGCAATGGTGACTCTACCACTTCCCTGGGCAGCCCTTTCCAATGCTTACAACTCTTTTAATGGAGAAATTCTTCATAATATCCAACCTGAACTTCCCCTGGTACAGCTTGAGGCCTTTTTGTCTTTTCCTTTCACTATGATGATCTTTGGGGGTCCCTTACAACTCAGAATATTCTGTGATTCCATGATTCTGTGATACATGCCTGGGAGAAGAGTCTGACCCCCCACTTTGCTGCGATCTCCTTTCAGGCAGTTGTAGAGGGCAATAGTGTCCCTGCCAAGACTCCTCATCTCCAGGCTAAACACCCCCAGCTCCCTCAGCCACTTTCCTACGGTCTCTAAACCCTTCAATATCTCCATTCTCCTTCTCTGGACACTCTCCAGAACTGCAAAGTTTTGCATGGTGTGGGGGCCCAGAACTTGACAGAGGAGTATTTAAGTCCCTAAAAGGTTAAAGTATCTAAAGGTTAAAATAAGTCCTTATGAATTATTATTGTGAGCAAATGTATAAAAACGATTAGCAAACTCAAGTATGTTTAATTAAACTGTATACATTTTTTATGTGAAGAAGGAAAGTTGAGTTTGCATTTGGAAACAACCAGGCTTATCGCTGTTGAATGAGGAAAAAAGGCATGTTGGTTCTAGGTGCTTTAAATAACAGTAGACGGTTGTTCATCTTGCTTAGCATAAACCTTTTATGCACTTTTAAATAGACACTCAGAAAACATTTTTGCATTTTTTTTTATGATCCATATCTATTGTCTGTCATATTAAGTGACAAAAAATGCTCATTTCTGAAGAAGAAATAATCACTGACACACTAGCTTGTCCCTTGAACATGATTCTTCGCATGAAATTGTGCTTTTTCTCCTTTAACAAAAGATCATTATACACTTACTATAATACCCTGCTAATGTGCTCTGTTAAAAAAAACCGTGACAGTTGTTTTATGTGTGGTCATGTGTGACTGGGTTAGAGTGAAGCTTAGAGAAAGACTATTTTTCCCTAATATGGACCATTAAGATTTCCAGTCTTCTGGACTGGGAACTAATTACTGCACTTCCATCACTACTTTGGTAATTTCGTATTTGCTATGGTTTAGTTTCAAAAGCAGTTAACTCATTGGGGTTTAAAACCAAATCAAACAGAACAAGACTTTCCTGACCTTCAAAGGTTTTGTTGTTGGACTGATTTCTAAGGTAGGATCTTATCTTTCAATATGTTACAGATATGGTGCGACTTGAACCTGATCACAGAAGAGAGTCTGGGAACACTCAATTTAGGAACAACACTACTGCAACTGTAAGTAGACAGGCTATTTACAATAGTATCACATTATTTGCTGGAAATATCTTGAATTAGTAAAATATAAAAAATAATTACAAAATATTTTCTGATTTTGTCCCTACTAATGTTTGGAATATGAGGTTATTTTTGCCTTTTCCTTTTTTTTGCCTCCTTGAACATATATACTTAATCATCGTCAAATATTTTCAAGCTATCTCTTCTGTTTGCAGCTGGCAGCCTGTAACAAGTGGTGTCCCCCAGGGGTCTGTATTGGGTACAGTTCTGTTTAATATCTTTATCAATGATCTGGATGAAGGTTTTGAGTGCACCCTCAGTCAGTTCACACGTGACACCAGTTTGAGCGGGAGTGTTCGTCTGCTAGAGGGTAGGAAAGCTCTGCAGAGTCTGGATAGGTTTCCCAAAGGATTGGCTGAGTCACCATCCCTGGAGGTATTTAAAGGAAAAATAGATGCGTCACTTAGGGACATGATTTAGTGGTGGGCTTGGCAGTGCTAGGTAAACTCTTTGTCTTGATAATCTTAAAGGTCTTTTCCAGTCTAAATGTTCCTATTATTCTATGGCTCTTCCCCATTTGTCAATCATTCTGTACATTCAGAGCCTCCCTTCTGTCCTCATGCTTTTGTCAGTTTTGATGTATGTAAATTTGATGTCTACTTCCACTTCTGTTCCAGATTATTTTTCCTTAGAAGGAATGATATTTTCTGTACTTGTTCACAGGTATATTGCATTCTTGTCATCTACGTCTCCCACAAAAAAGATGCCTGCAGAAACATATCAGAAAATATACTTTGGTGGCAAGGAACAATATTAGATTAGCCATGTTGCATTATAGAATAGAAAAATTAGTCAAGGCATACATGTCATAAAGTGTAAGATCATGTGATCCATCTTTTATGTGCTAGAGTGATACACATTTTTTTGCTGTCGTTATTAATGGTTTTATTAAGGCAAACATTACAATACTTTGGAATTTATGGTAGTTAACCTTTGCTGTTAATGTTATATTTTTATTTCATAGATTTACAGTTACATCCATATTGGTTTGAGTGACTAGAATTAAAATGTATTTTGCAAAATGCAAAATTGTTTAATTTCTGTAAGTTTCAGTTAGTATTTCATGCTGTCTTCTAAGGCACTTCATTTGCTGATAGAAAGTTGGCATGTATTTTTGTTTTCCAGATGTATTTCAGGAAGTAAAAATCCTTCTGATTTTTCTGAAACAGATGTTTGTTTGAGTTTAATTTCTCATTAAGATAATTCAGATCAAATTCTAAGACAAATTATGCTTAAAGTAATTTTTCTGCTGATTGCATAAAAGTTTTATGATTAAAAAATTATTTTTTAAAATATTATATTTATATTTTATCCCTTTCTTCTTTGGCATTGGTTGCAATTTAACATTTGATACTAGCATGTCTTTGTCTTGTTTTAAATGAATGGTTTATGTCATAGAATGTTAAACTGGATTAAATTTTCTTTTGCAAAACTATCCATAATAGCATCAAATGAAAATTCAATTATGGAAATGGGAAACTTCCCGCACTTAGGGATAGCATTTTAAAAGTAATAACTTTTGAGAAACTTGATTTTCTGTTGATGGCCTGCTACTGAGCTGCTTGAAAATAGAATTCCCTAACTTTCTTTTTAGAAGACACACCAAATCCAAGCCTGTTCCTGGGTCTGGTATAAAACAGATTGTTATACTGGAATTGTACTGCTACAGACACTGAACACGAAACTTGATATATGAAATTCAGCTAAATTACTAACCAGGAACAAATTATATCTAGTTTTTTGTTTGGCTTCCTATGTATCTTAGCTGCAGGTGGTTTTGGTTTTGTTTCCAAGAGCAATAGAGCATGAATAAATTAATCTGAGATTAAACAATTTCTCTTTTACAACAGCTTTTGAGCTGACAGTTGAAGCAATTTTTTGGTCATACAGCTCAAATTTTTTTATACAATTTGCAGGTTTTCTGTGAGAGACATCTCTTCCAACAAAGGTGGGAGTGGTAAATCAATGTATACTAATAGGAACCAAAGCTGCTAGTGACTAGGATGACCATGTATGACATCATTCTTTATTGCATTCACGTTTCATTGCAAAGGATTTCCAGAGCTTACTTATAATGTCAGTTTTCCTCCAGTTCTTGTTTCATGGGAACATGGAATTCAGCTTGTAACCTCTGGCTCATTTTCCTACAACTGATCTCTATCTTCCACCATTTGCTTCAAAACAGAAAGTGCCTTTAATGCTGCTTTTGGCTGTGTTTATGGTAGAGTTTTGTAAAAAAAGCTGTTTTCTTTCTTCATAGGAAATCATTCCTACTTCTTTCAGCTTTTGCTCTTCACTGCTTCACTGCTTTCAGTCATCATCAAAACTTCTTTTCATTTCAAGAGATGTCAAAACAATCATCAATTAAATATTCTGATTCAGTTTTTTTACCTTGCTGTATGCTATGCATAAACTTCTAATATATGCACTTTTTTTTACTTACTACTAGATTCCCTGTTTATTAATTAATTTTCTTTCTGCTTCTTATTTTATCTGTTTTAATAAATCATAATTGTTTTAAACAAATATATACCTGCCATACTTCACAGTTACTTCTGTTTGACTACAATTCTCTTCCACATGTGAGCATTTTATTTTACTCCATCGTTTGGAGAAGTCTGTTTTTCATAACACCAATGTTTGTCAAGCTCAACAAATAATTGATGGTGTCTTCTTATTGGCTGGCACAATTAATTTGGGTGAACTCCCCACAACCAATATATCCTTCTTTGTATTGCAGGCATACAGGTTATTCTTCACTGGCTATTGATATTCTCCTGCTCCCAGGGGTCCCAGAACTCAGTGTTTTCAGATTATTTTCCAATAATAAAGATGAAGTATATTGTAGGACTTTAGCCAGCATAGGAACAAATAAACAGGCATATAAAATATCATAAGGAAAAACATGGATGAGTATGATTCATTGTTACTCTCTCCTACAGTACTAAAGAGATTTTATTTATCTATTTTAATGGTAAATGGACACATTTGGTAAAACAGCTGAGGTAAATAGAAATCATATCCTCTTGGGTTTAGCTACATCACATACATGAAATTATCCACTTTCATGTCTCACAACACAACTGACAGCACAGTTGAGCTATCTCTAGCACAAGCCAGGTAATTTAGTTCCTTCAATGAGCTCATTGAGAAAGATCTGGTTTTCCTTAAAAAATTAAAAACCCGCAATGTAGATTAAGAATTATTTTAGACTGAAGAAATTAGGTAGGGTTAAGCCACTAATATTCATGAAAAATAAAGTGCTATGTAAAAAGCAAATAATTCTTGTATGGTTTGATACCATACATGAAAGAGTAAAGTACTTGCCATGAGAGAAATGGTTTCAAATAACTTCTGAGCTCTGCTAAAAGGTGCTCTGGAGTTAATTTATGTTAACCTTACTTTATGGATTTTTGAAATATTTATTCATGGAGTAGTGTAGGACATATTCTTCAGAGTCAAGAATGGGCCAAACTTCCAGACTCAGGAGATTGTTCCCAGCAGCCACTTCCCAAGGGTTTGTGGGAAAAACCAAATGTTCATCTTTATTAATGATCACAGAGAAAATATTATGAAAATATGTATTCTTATATGTGTATCTGTGTGTTTGTTTAATATATAAGAGAGAAAAACTAGAAGATACCATATGTAAGTAGTTTCAGACAGAAAAAAATTACAGTGTTGTGAAATCTCATAATATAAAAATTCTTTAACCTCAACCTATGAAAAACTGATCAAAGGCTTACACTTCTAAAGGAGAGAAGAGGGGATAACAACATTAAACACCTCCCTTCAGATCTTCTGCCAGAAATCCTTGTGTTTGTTATCTTACTGAACCCAGTTACTTTTTCTAGTCATCTAATTATTTTCATGCTTCCCTGCCATGAGCCCCTATGCTTGATGCCATATGCTATAAGCCAAGACCTACAAAACTAGCTGAAATTCACTACCTGCTTATTCAATTTAGATGTCTTTGTTGTAGTAGTTCTCATCAGCCCTGTGTGTCTTTGCTGCCCTGATGATTCATTTCATTGCAGCTTTGAGAACAGCTGCCATATTAAAAAACTAAGAAAGGGTACCAGGGGTATTTGTTGATTTCAGTTTATGAAAATTGCAGCTGACACTGTAATGTTTTCAACTGAGAGAATGAGACACCTAAAATATTTCTAGAGAGATCAATACTCAAGTAGGTACAGCTTGCGAAGTTACTGAAGCAATTTTCAGAATTTACTTTTTAGTAGCTATAAAAAATGGGAGATGAAATAAAGATTTACTATTTCTAACTGAAATGGTAAGTTGGTTGTATCTATCAGAGCACTAGAATTCCATACAAGTCTCTTTATAAATGTGTAGCTCACAAACTTATAATATTCTGCTAATTTGGAAAAAGGTTTTAAAGTAAAAGTAATTTTCATCACATATAAGGGTTTTTGTACTCACTTTAAGTCTTGCGAAGGCATTCAAAGGAGTAGCTGAAAAAGCATATGCCTTTGAAAGAGTAAAAGTCCCATTTGATGTAAAGAAAGGGGATCTGAAGAGTTTTTAACTGTTCTTCCTGACATTACTTTTTCACAGTACATTAGATACCATCTCTTTCCTGTGATAATACCTCTTTATACCTAGCCTATAAAATAGATTAAATTTGTTGCAGTGTGATGCTTTTCATTTCTTTGCTGCCAGACATCACGTGAAAATTCTTCGTCTAATTCTTCTAGTGCATATGAATACAGAAGTGATAAAACATTGGTGCAAAGATGAAAAAAATCCACAAAATAAACAAAAAATCTTAAGAAACTCAGAATGAAAACAATAAAGTACTAAATAAATTGGAAATTAACAAAATGCTTGTCAGCATGTGCAGCCTTATGGTGTGCCCAACTCTGGGTTTTGTAATACAGAGTGTAACACAGAGTTAGAATTACCTAACAATATCGGTAGGAAAATATATTGATGTTTTCTGCAATAGGTATTATTGGCCTCTGAAAAGTCAAGAACAGAAATTCTGGTTTTGTTCTTTGTTTGAAATCTCCTTTCAAATAAAGTACGACGGGCCTTCTACTTGTTGAGTCATTCTGCCATCTGGTGCACTAGATACCATAGCCTCTGTCTCCTTCCTTGGTTTACTGCTATTTCATCAAACAGTTTTCCACTGTCTGCTGCACGCTTGTGATCCTTAGTCCTCCATAAAGCTGCTATCTTTCAGTTATTTTCAGGATCTGCAAGGTTTTCTGTATTTTTCAGAACATTTTCTGTGGCTCTTTTGTGATACTTCTCTATCAAAATGGAGACTATCAAGAGTATGTGGTCTTGAACCCAAAGTTATACTGCAACTTTACAATCAAAAGCAACTGAGATAGCTAAAGAAAGATCTTTATTATTTATATACAGTGTTTTAGTTTCACTGTACTTATAATAGACTTTAAAATGATAGCACAAGGACAGAAAACATACTGTATATAGATTAAGTATATATAGAGGATCTACAATTAAGGAAGCTCTTTAGAAACAGCTTAATTTTTTTGGCAAGAGGGACAGGAAGAATCCAAAGTGCACGGGGATGAAGCAACCTCAGAAGGCATGTAATTCTATACTATGAACATGCTTAAATTCACTAGAAAGTGTTCTGTCCATCCTATGTACCTAACAGGTGTCATAGCACCAGATTGGACACCATAGACTGAAACATTCGCATAATATATAAATAAATGTTTCTAATTATAATTAACAATTATAGGAGTTATTGTTTCTACTTTTTAAAAACTTGTACTCTTTAATAAAGGGATCATTTGTCCTGAATCTGTGCAGAGAAGCTTACCAACATCCTCATGAAAACTGTTCAATTAAGCATTATGTAAAATTTAAAATACTCTGGGTTTGAATCAAAGAGTCATAGCTCCTAAACTCAGCTCCTTCGATTCTCATTTGGTGGAAGTTCATACAGCTGTCAATATAGTGGCACTGCGCAAATCTGGCCTAAGGGCCAGATCTGGGATGATCTGGCCTAAAGTGCTCTACTTTGGATTAAAACAATAATGATTCTGGCACCATCTAGAATTCTTTATTACTCTATTTACATAAGTTGTTTTCAATTAACCAGAGCAGCTTATCTTGGAGCAACAGAATTGAACCTTAAACTCAGAGAAAATGTGTGATTTGCTCCCCAGTTCCCCTTTCTGGGACAGCACTGTGGTCTGTAGGCTGCGTTGACAGGGCATGCCTGTCCTTTGCTGTCTGTCTTTATTATGGTCTCAGCAGCACCACTGTTCGATGCTGCTCACTCAATTACTTGTACAGACAAAACTAAGTAACGAAGAGTCCTGCTGCCACAGTGTAATTAATCCTCTGGGGTCCCATAGTCACCAAGCAACTGCACAAACAGCTGACTAATCTGCCAAAGTACGCAGGTATCTTGATTTGCAGCACCATCACTCTGCTGGTATTTCTATACTTAAATGTCCTTTGTCATATAGCAGAAGTGAACTCTTCTTAGTTTGCAAATGCTTGGAAGCCACTATTTGCTGCCTGTGTATTTTTACAGCTGATTGTTTATCTCTAGCCTTTTTGACATAGCTCCTCTTCCCTTTCAACATCACAGGGCAATACCCTTACCTCTTGTAAGCACGGAGAGAGCATTTTTTTTATCAACTGCCCTCTAGAGTTTAATGTTCATTACATTTTGTATATTACCTTCAGCAAACTTCTAAAAGTATATTCTCTCACATGAATAATTATATTGTAAAAGTCCACATTAAACACTTTGGATTGAAACAAGTCAAGTGCTAAAAAATATGATGCACAGAAAATGGATTTTCCATTTTCCTGATATAGATCTGACCTTTGATGTATAATAACCACATACTATGACAGATGACCTAAGCTGTAAACCACTACATGTAATAATGATGGATGTGTTTAGACTTTTTCTGACATTAGGCAAACTATATAACGATAAACATATTGCTAACACAGAGGGCACATTTTTACATTTCCTTGAGAAAGAATATTTTTTTTCTTCTTTCATTTAGCACTAACTAAAACAAATGGCTGTTTTGTGCCTATAGTCATGATTCATAAATGGGTAGTACTCATTCAAAATAGACTACTATTTTTCTCAATTAAAATGCAATAATGTTTGTTGAATTTGGTAGAATTTGGTGAAAAGAAAAGCATATACTTGAGGTCAGTCATAAGAGAATTCATCCTCCAGAAAAATATAAGAGCAGAACAATGCTTTATTCTTAACTGGCATAACAATATTGAAAGAATTTCAATTGCAATTTTAAACAATTTTAACTCCTGAGTCCACTGAAGCCACTCAACCAATGCTGTAAGGAGGAAAAAAAAAATTGAAATTCAAATTTGGAATATATTTTTGGAAAGACTAAATCAGCAAGAACCTGTCTTTGGAGAAATAAAGGGAATAAAATCTGAACCTTAAACCAAATTGTATTTTCTTAAGGGTATGAAAATGAATAATACAAAAGAAAAGGGAAAGAAAAATACAGTTTGAGTATTGATGGTAATGGCAGAAAGACATCATAGAATCATTTAGGCTGAAAAATATCTTTTAGGTATCTTTAAACCCAGTGCTGCCAAGTCCACTCCCAAGCCATGTCCTTAGGTGCCACATCTACATGTCTTTTAAACACCTCCAGGGACGGTGACTCAACCACTTCCCTGGGCAGCTTATTCCAACACTTGACAAACCTTTTGGTGAAGAATGTTTTCATTATATCAAATCTAAATGTGCACTGAAGCAATTTATGTATGGATTATCAATGTTAGATTGTCATGTCAAACTAACCCATAGGTAATTTAGTAAAACTGATTATCTATTCAGATAATTAATAGAACTTGGAGGGTTGAACTAGTCTTTTTGGCATCAGTAAAGCTTTGAAACAGGACAGCTGGAGGTGTCTCCAAGGTGAGTGTCTTTCAGCTCTTTCTTATTAAATAATTCCTTTTGAGACAAAATTCTGTGCTGATTAAATACTTNAACCCGGTGGTGGGGGAGGGGGAAGTTGTGGGGTTTTTGTTTCCTATAAGGGGCTCCTTTGGAGACTTTTTCCCCTTGATTTGTCCTAAACCAGGACAATTATCAAAGCAGAAGATTGCAGACTTCATAAAGTTAAACAAAAAATTAAACAAACAAACAAACAAAAAAAAAGCCCAGACCCAAACAAATTTTAAAAGTGAAGTAATAAGGGATGGTACGATAAAGAATAAAATGCCAGGTCTGGCCCTTGATGATCTAGAGTAGAATGTTGTCTTCTAAGCTCAGTGAGCTTCACCCATATATGGGCTGTATTCAGGTGTTCTACGTGATCCACAGGCTCGGTTAGAGCTGACCAGGGCATTCGCTTCTAAAAATGCAAAATTTGATTCTGAATTGAATAAAAAAACGATAAAAAATGGGAAGTCGTAGTGCTGCTATATAAGTCCCCTCTTGTGCAAAATCCTGATCATAGTACATACAGAAAGGCAAACTGAGACCGAAACAGAGCAGGAGAAGGGCTACAAAGATACTTAAGAGACTCTACCTTTAATGGAAAAGATTAGCTTGATTAGCCAAGTAAAGATGAGAAAAATGGCTTTGTTTACAAATATCCAAAGAATGAAGAAATGCTCTTCAAACTAAAGAATTGTTTTGGCACAAAAGCAGATTTATCTGAACTAGATATGAATAAATCCAGGCTGAAAATTAGATTAATGTTGTTGGCCAGTGGAGCACTTAGATTTTGGATCTGTTCTCTGAGAGTACTAGGATGAAAAAATGTATCTGTTTTTAAACTGAAGACTACAAAATGTGGTATCTGTGATAGCAGGGCTTGATGCTTGCTATCAGCTAAGTCTTTTTATGTTCTCTTTTTCTCAATATTTAGGAATTTAATTTATACATCTTATATTCAAGACACAAAGAATCACCTACAATTTCACAGAGCAAATTTTCCTTCTGGAGACGTTTTTTCAGTTTTGGTGTTAATAATTACAGATTATTTTAGAATGAAAGTAGTCATTAAGGTTCAGATCTGAAAAAAATACTTAGGTATAGAAAAGGACAATTTTAAAATTTCCTGTTCTGTGTTTGTAACTTAGAAACCTGGTGCAGTTATCTAAGTAATTATACTACTCAAATACTGAGCCAACTCGTACACTGCAGTGCTTAAGGCACTACAATTCCACTGAAGATAGAACTGTGGCTGATTCCTGAGTACACCTTTTAGGGCATTATAAGCAGACTCAACTGCTCCTTTTAAAACCAGATGCTGGAAATTGTGGCTATCCTGAGTTTCTTCTTTATTTTACACACATGAAATTTTTTGCCAGTTCTCTGTGTAGTTAGAAGTTGTGTCTTCCAACACCTCACTCAAATCAAGGTCAGCTTCTAGGCTGCAGTATGGGATTGTCCTTCACTCAGAGGTTTGTCCATTTGAGCTCTGAAATATCTCTGAACATGGAATTTATACAGGCTGTGCAGAGGAAACCTGCTGTGACGTTTAACTGCCAAAGAATATTTTCTTGTATCTAATTGCCAGGGTGACTCATGGGTCAGGATTTCCACGCAGGACACCCAAGGGGCACCAGGGGCAGCGTTGGTTTCATAGAGAGGCCTGGGTCTTGTGCCTACTATTCTTTAAAAAAACTAGGGACGTATTTGTCTAGGGAAATTTCTTTCCATTCACTAGAGCAAATTAAAATTTTAATTTGACGCTCTGAATTTTGACTGCTGACTTAATTGGGAAGTATGCTGTGGAAAAGAAAAAATAGATTGTAATTATTTGGTTATAGATGTCATTGGGAAAAAGAGACTAGTCAATTTAAGAGGCTATGAGACCCGTGAGTAGAACTCAAGAGGCTCATGATAGACATTTGTTTAGATTTTTGTTTGGAAATATATCACAGTTCATTAATTTATGTATATATTTTGGCTTTTTTTTCCCCTCTGTCCTTGAGTTTCTTTGGTTGGTTATGTTCTGTCAACCTGCCACTTTGAACTTATTCATTTATTTGTATGTCACTTAAAGTATTGCCTTAGTGGTTAAACAATTCTTTTCTGATGTATATTTGCCTGTAAAATTTCAACACTTCAGTACATGGACTATAAACAACAGTTTATACCACTGCTAAAACAAGTCACTTGTATTGCTATTTATTGTTATAAACTGTTATTTACACAGCAAGAAGTAACCATAATTTACAGTGATCACATTAATTGACTACATTTCACTGTGCACCTCAGCTGCCAGTAATTTGGCCACAATTTTTACAGGATTTATTCTTGTTTTACAATGTGTGGAGCCTGTTGCTCTTTTGTGAACCGTGTGACATGATCTGTGATATTCCACTAATTGGCTGGCAGAAGTGCAAAAAGGGTAAAAACCATTGTTCTCCACTGTATGGACAAAGAATGAGATTCCAGCACTCTGCAAACTTTGTATCAGGCACAGAAACCAATGTTTTGTCTGGTGAAGCTGTGACCCACATATCCTTCAAGGCAGCATATGAGGCTGTGGTCTTCTGCACCACCAGCCTCTGGTAAATACATTAAATAAAGCAAAGATTCAACACACAAGCATTAAGTAAGTCCACTGAGTTGTGCGTTATTCTGAAAGTTGCTGAACAGCAGAAGGTAATCATTCAGTAGAGTCAAGATGAATAAAATAAAAGGCTATCTCATGTTACAATTGATTTCAATCTACTGAAATATGCACTGCACATTTTGATTAGCTGGGTAATACAGTGTATGCTTCTGCTAGGAAGGAGAAATCCAACCCTTTATTGTACTTCTTTTGGCTGCCTATCCATTCATCAAAGCTTTCCTAATTTGCATTCTATTTCCTTTGATGCAATCAATATGAACAATAGAGGGTGTTACCTTGCATTTCTATACTTTGATCTGATTTGGCGTTTGTGATCAACACAGTCTAGCAATGTTTCAGGTTAGAAAACATTTTGCTACTGCCATCAATTACATTGTTCAGTGACCTTCCTTCTCCCTGCTGTGCTTTGAAAATTCATGTATATATTTCAAGATGTCTTTTTTGCCTACACTATTTGTTTTACAGAGCAACACACTGTGAAAATGAGAGATGGTAAACAACATCCTTAATGTTTAGGATGAAGAAGCCAATGGCTACTTATCCACTATTAGATTCATGTACAGTTACTCTTACAGTGAATATAAATAATAATGCCATTAATCCTCCACGTCATAAAGAATTACATGCATAGCCTCGGGCACTGTAGTATGCATTACCAATGCCTGGACTGGAGCTTTTTACTCCCCTGAGAAGATGTGTTGATGTGATCTCAGTTCTTGAAAATATTGGAATGCAATAAACCAAGCAGTGCATTATGAAATAACAGTCGTGGTTCTTTGGTTGCTGAGGATTTTCTCTTGTTTGGTTTGTTTTGGTGGTTTTTTGGTTCTAACTGGTGAAAATGGGGAGTATATGAACCTTTATTATTATTTTTATGATTTTACCTAAGCAAATTTATGACTTGTATGATTATTCCACAGCATATCTTTGGATGCATCACTCCCATGCTGTATACCTGAGTGCTTTCACTGGTAGGATGGGATAATAAAATTAATTTGTCATTACATTAAAATTCCCCACTATAAAAGAAGCATTTGTGTGTATTATATTAGCTCACAGGGTAAAAGAAATATTGATGATTAAAGTCACAGGCAACTTCTCCATAAAGAACTGAGAGGGAAAAATAGTTCAATTAAGTCACTATTCTCTCCATAAACATTAGAACATCTTAGATCTAAATATGGTACTACTGTTTTAATCATTAAGCAGACCAAAATACCTTTTGCTAATCGGGGATCAGAAGTAAGAGGCTCCAGGCTTCCCAGTCAAATTCCATCTGTAAGACATTTCATCTTTCAAATTATAAGTTTGCATATGTACTCCTGCCTGCTGACATAAAACAGCTCTATAATATTGTTCTCACTACCTTCATATTTCTGTCTGATTTTCTATCCAAGAAACACATCTGAGGATCTGGGGAGATCAACTAGTCCTGAAAACATCTTCTGAGCCTGGAACATCTGTTAATCCTGTTTCAGGTTGCCTACACAAAGAATCAAGGGGTGGATAGCTGTCAGAGAGAAAGTCTTCAAATTAAGGGTAGCAAGCAGAGCAAAAAGAAATGCAGGACTTGTAAAGAAGAATAAATAAAATAAATAAACAAAAAAGAACAATTGAAAATGCTTATGGAAAGTGGAATTATCATTCCTGGATGTTTAATACAGTTTTCTATATAGCTTACATATTATTTTCACAGAGAACCCCCCAGAGATTCATTTGTCTTATTTGTAAGGAATACCTGTGTGTCCACGAGCATATGGGCATGCTAACATGAATAATACTAGCAAAGTACATTTACTTTTATCTTTAAAAGAGAACAAACAGGTAAAATTTAATAAAGTGTCTGGTTTTATGTGTAGGCTAAAAAGACTTGAAAATCTAAAGGGAACATCTATCAACTGTGATGGAGAGCAGCAGGGAAAACATAAATTTCTGTAATGTAGGTTATTTATTCTACTTATTACAGCAAACACTTGCTCAGAGGTGATGTATTTAAGAATGCAAACCAGTTTTCTTTGCCACCTCCTGCCTCTTCTCACAGTTAGACCTGGGGCTGAAGTTTTCCAATCTTTTCCTAGAGAAGGTGGACGTATCATTTCCTTTCTTTTACTGATTAACATTTTTCTCTAAATCCTTTCTGCTCAGAGTATCACAAGTTCTCCATTAATGTCTTTTTTCTTTTTACTTCTTTCACTTTCTTTTCTTCCTTTCTCTCTTTCTTTGACTCCCTATCCTATTTCTAGTGTGTATAATATTCTGATTAAAAAAAATCCCGTGACGAAAATCTCTAGACTAATATTTCACTCATTATCATTATGCTGTTCATATTTTTAGCATGTCTCTGGTTCTTGGTGTATTGGCTGTTTGTGCTCAGGTGTTGGCAGCCGGGGCTGCAGGGCAGAATCTGTGAGGAATGGCCAGGACTGTCCTGTGCCAGACATGGCTGATTCCAACTGACCCACCATGGCTGCGCTCTGCAGTCAAGGTTGTGGCACTTCTGAGAAAGCATATTTAAGAAAGGAACAGGCTGTGAGAAATGAAGGGGGAAAAATATGCAAGAAAAAAGCCTTCCAAAAAACAAGGACAACTAAATATTTCTGAAATCATAGTGAAGTTGGATGAAAAATATGGCTTCCTGAAAAATTCAGTCCCTTCACACATGAAATTATCTGAATTACAATATTCTAGATGAAGGATAAAGTTGAAAAGGGAGAACAGTAAGAGAGACTCTAGGGTGGCTGGGGACACTAAATTGTAGATGAACTCATTCAGTGCATCTCAAGGGAGAATGGCAAGTGGGATTTTTTGTCTGCTTGCATTAAAGAATGAAGTCATGCAGAAATGAAGTGCTAATCTCTGCATAGCTCTTACCAGGTCATGTCAGGAATTCCAGGCTAAATTTAGGCATCTTTATACTAGAAATATATGGACAGCTCTAAGAGTTTTTCTAGGCAGGTAGTTCAGAGAGAGAAGTACTGAAATGATTACAAACCAGGCAGATTGATTTCTGAGAAGAAAAAGCAGTATAAAAGCTAAATGTGCAGCATACATAAAACAGCCACAATATGCTTGTATAGAGTCAAGTTTGATTTTCCTTGGGTTATTCATTTTGCTTTTTCTCAAGCAAAGTGTGATATATCTGCCATGATATAAAGAGAAAAGCTGAACCTACCATCAGGACAAACGCTGAACAGTGACGTGACTTATGGAATAACTCCAAATAGAGGAATGTACATTACATTTTTTGGAATTTTCACTCTAACAAGTACTGCTAGTCTCTGATGAGGGCAGAATGCTTGTGGTCAGTGGAAACTTTCTCCTATTAGGCAATTATTCCTTGTAATTTTCTCTCGTCTATCTCATGTGCATAAAGTCAGAGAACCAGGCAGCAGAAATTAATGCCTCAGAAGGAAGATCTGGTTCCTTAATTATCAAGGCCAAAGAGGGAAATGCACAGAAAACTTTTTCAATAGAAATGCTAACATATTTTGTATCTCCATTGGTTTATATCTTAAAATGAACTTTTGTAGTTTCCTATTCGTGCTTTAGACCTCACTCACAAGTAGCAGAGAACTTGACTCCAAGAGCAGTCTCAACTATCAAACCAAGAGAAAAAATGAGTTCCTTGATTCCTCATGCAATCATTTCCTCACTGTAATTTTTCTGTAGGAGTTCAAAAAGGTGTGTTTTGTGAAGTAGCATTGCAAAAGTTGAATGACAGGCATCTGTGGTTACATTATAGTGAAAGTAGGCCACCTTCAGTATATTCATCAGTTTGCATGCTATTCCTCTTGATGGCAGGTGAAACAATAATAAATAATGCACAAAGGAAGCTAATCTGTTTCCAGAGTATTTTAATAAATAAAATGTAAAAAACCTTTCAGGCCTTGGGCTTCTTGCCAGAGCCTGATGTGACAGAAATACCAAAAGCACACAAACCACCTCTGAAATCTGTTAAGCTGCTTGTTCCAATTTCAAATTTGCATTTATTTTTTCTTTTTATACAGTATGATATGATTTCATATAGGAATCATACTAATAATATAATGAATTTATAAGAAAAGATAAAGTGGAACATCTCTACCAAGGGAAATTATTGTTGCATCAATTTCTAATTGTTCCTCCTATTAACCTTTTATTTTTTTGTGTCTATACTGGAGAGAAAAAAACCCAGAAAATAAGCTATGTCTTTTTTCGAGTGCTCATATTGGAATGAACTGTACATGGAGAGGAAAGTGAAGCTGCACACATTAAGAGCTGTAAATTCATATTGTACTGCTCAAGGAGTAGATACTGAGAAGGGATGCAAAATGTTTCCGTTCACTTGCATGGAGCTCCTTTGGGACACTGCTTTCCCCAGACTTGTGTATTTCCTAGTGAACTACTCTCCCATGCCACCATGGGCCTCTGCAGCCACCTTTACTCATTTGCAAGAGAAGGATAGATGCTTGTGTAAGGACAATAAGGAATACAGTTCCATGAAGATTCATACTTTGCACCTCACTAAAAGATAAATACTCTCTTTATAGGTATACACAAATAGGAGCATGAATCAAATTGTTAAGGGATTGATTAATTAAAAAAAATTCTGTGTATTTTTCTGCTGTTAATCAAATGCATTTCATAGAATCAAAACAAGCACTAACATCGTCTGTGGACTACTAATCAGTGTAAACAAAGTAAACACAAATTAATGTGCAACTGATTTGAAACACAATATTGTATTAGCGTCATTGGTTCAGCCTCAGAAAATTCTTATTCCACTTTTCATTTCCAACAGGTAGTTTATCCATTATCTTGAATGATTTTTTTTTTCAAAGGACTGTGGATAAATGGATGCATCTGTCCCAGTTTTTCTATTTTGGTTCAGGCTACTGGAAACATAGTACGTACATTTATTTATATTTAGTGGCTTACTAGTCCAAAAATGTCTTGGTTAGCTAATAAATCAATATAGAGTGTAAGATTTATCAATAATTGAGAAAAATGAGTAATAGAAACTAATTCCAGTTATTTTTAAAAAAATCTTAAAAATATATTAGGCAATGGAAAAAAACCCACAGAAACTATATGATATTATGCCATGTGCCATGTTTTAGAAATTGTTTAATTTTCCCAAAAATATAAAGTGGCAATGCTTAATTATAGTCTGAGAATCACGACTAAATCCTAATGGATGCTGGAGACATTATTATGGGTAAATATGCTTTAACAAAGATGGAAGAAGCAATTATTAAAAATACTGAAAGTATACACAGTAAGGGATTAATAAAGAATAGAATAGAATAGAATAGAATAGAATAGAATAGAATAGAATAGAATAGAATAGAATAATATTCCCTATACCTTTTATTTTTTACTAAAAGAGGCAGGGTGGGGTTCATTGTGAATCTGAGAGTCCTGCTCCTGCAAAGTATGAATTGTAGAAATATTACAGTATAAATCTAAATGTGGTTAAATGTATCTAACAGAATTGTATTCTTGATAAAAATGTTATAAAATTGCTGTCCAGTATCTTCAACTGTTGCTCCTGGATATGCATTAATATATCCACATTTTATAAAAGTTTTTTATCCCACTCTGTTGGATGCACTGTGTGAAAAGTCCTGAAATCAGGAAAATAATCTTCTTGTCACAGATGAATGTATGATCTCCCTGACTGTTTCTTACAAAAAAGGAGGAAAAAAACCCCATTTGTGTCAGGTTTCTGGTTTTTTAGTTATGTTTGTCATTGTCACTCGGTTTGGTGAACTTTTTTTTCTCCTACTTGACATGTTTTAGGATTGTTCTGACTACAGCTATAGGTTTATGGATATTGAGGAGAGTAATGTACTGGTTTGGGATAGCACTTCTATTTCCATTGTGCACAGAAGTGGAGCAGTTTCTAAGTGGTTCTACATGAGAGAGCTCATGACTGGGTCCTGAGGCTGAGCAGTGAAAGGCAGCATGAATTCATCGAGCACTTTTCAGGCAACAGTGGCCTGTTTAAGCCTTCTTAAAGTGCTTGCAAGTTTAAAACCTGGCAACAACAAAAATCTCTCCCCAAACAATAAAATAATGTGAAATATATAAAAAGATAGTTTATAGTGGAAAATACAGAAAACATCAGGTATGGCCTATGTAGGAACATTCAGTTCCACTGAATGTTGTAAAGCTCTGAAACCATTCTTTGTTTCAGATGATGCCACAACTGTGGTTCTCAGGATTTTTAATTAAAATGTTGATTATATCTATCTATATCTATCTATATCTATATCTATATCTATATCTATATCTATCTATATCTATATCTATATCTATATCTATATCTATATCTATATCTATATCTATCTATATCTATATAATTTATATCTATATCTAATCTATATGTATATCTATAACGATATCTATCTATATCTATCTATATCCATATCTATATATATCTATATCTACATCTAATCTATATCTATATCTATAATCTATAACTATATAATCTATCTATATATAATCCATATTCATATTTATATAATCCATATTCATATCTATATCTATCTATATTACCTATATCTATATCTTTATATCTATATATATCTATATCTTCATTTCTTCTGTATCTCCCCCTCTCACTGTGTTTAACCTCCTTCTTTACACTAATTTCTCTTTTTATGTTCTATACTGCTTTCCCATTAACCTTTTTAACTGAATGAATTAGAGATAATACCAAGTTCTCCTGGAGTCCTTCTGTGTTCAGTTGAACTGTTTGTGTATATGCCAGATCAGTTTTCTTTGAACTTCTGCACACCAGAAAATCAAAAATACAATTTTTTTCCCCTAGCATACCATACAGGTTGCTAATTCATGAATATGCTTACTCAATCAATTCTGACCACTCCTTGCCTTCTGAAAAATAGTCAGCACTTGCAGTTATGTTGATATTGTAATTTCAGCTGTTTCAACATTCCTTCAAGTTCAAACTTACATATTCTACAGGTCCCATGAAAAGAACCCTTCAGAAAATCATGTGCCTAAGAATTTGTCTAAGAGTACTTATATGCATGAGATTAACTAGGTTTTAATGCATATACCAAGGTTTTAAAACATTGATATTAAGAACAGTTGAGGTCAAATCTACACTCTTTTCTGATTATTAAAAATGATTACATTTTTGTTTCACTAGTTCAGTCAGCTCCAATAACAGTCACATTTTACTCTTAGAGCTTGGAATATGACTGACATAGGAAAAATCAGCATTTAGAAGTAGAAAAATCAAACTGTGTAGTGGAAGAAAACGTCTCCTGCCTTCTGCAGGACATTGTAAGCAATGGAGAGGAAACAAAACAAGACATGACATGGTACCTGACTGCAGATTTAATGAGTTCCACTAAGGGATCTTTTACGTTTTTTGACTAACACAATGCTCTATAAAAATACATCTAATTGAAGGGCAGTTTTCCAACCATCTTTGTTTTAGCAACTATGACACATTAGGGATAAGTGAGGAAATAGTTCTCTCTAGCAAATACTCTCAAAGATTAATTGCAAACAATTCAATTTATATAATATAATTCTTTTTAAATCAAGAGTGGTTTACAAATAGATCATAATTTACTTTTAATATATTATCCCATTTTTACTATAAAATTTGGAAAAAATAACTTTTCAGATGTGGACCCCATAAAAATTTGAGGTTTTTTACTCAGTAGAGGACAGCTAGTTACCTTCATATATTGCATTATCTCTTCTTTCAATGATAAACATTCATAGTGCAGCAGAGCAAGTATCAGCTATTGACTATCATTGATGAATAATTTATACAGACTTTTTGGAAACATTTTCACCTACATCTATCACCATTTAGCTAACAAAACCAAGTACTATGTTCCTGTGGATAATAAAAATTGAACCTAATCTTTTGTTTTACAAACAGCAAAATTCAACGGGCCTTCAGTAATGAAAAGAAACCTACTTTAGCTCAAATACTCACAGAATTCCGTGTAACAATATTCTTCTAAAACTAGATTTGTCTTAAACCAAGGTTTCAAGGCTAAATGCCCTATTTTGACATTTCTAATACAAAAATATATACACTTTTTTGTGAATAGTTATGTTTGTATGCATATTTCTATATATGTTACACGGCCACTAAGATACTGAATAGCTGTAGCTTTATTTTAGGATACAAGGTGGTGCTGTTTCTTTTTAAAACTGAAAATAATGTGTTGATTTGATCCTGCAGAAAGAAGTAGTAGGGACACAATATCTTGTCAAGTGTAGTTCTTTTAAGAAGCCAACTTCTCTATCTCCAGTTTATTTAATTGTTATGCATTTAAATAAGACATACATGCATATGTGCATTCATATGCATATATAGTCACACATTTCAATAAGCAGGTTTAAAGCAATAACAGACTTTAACTTTGTACTTAATGCTGAATTTGAGTATTTTCATGCAGAGTCAGTGTCTTACATTAAAAGTAACTTATATTTTATTATGGAACTAAAATATTGGCAACTTAAAGAGTGATTCTTTTCTCTACACTGTACATATTGGAACATTTGAAACCCTAATTTTGCATAAATATTAAATTTATCTGACCTATTTACTTATGGTTTTACCTTTATGTCAATTAAGTCCCTGTAAAACAATGTCAGAGCTTATATTTTTTAAATTAAAGCCTAGAAATGTGATAAGTTACTTCTCCCCAGTACTGTTACCAACATAAATGCTATACCATAAATGGCAAGACTCATTTTCTGAGCTGTATGATGACCAGTGTTATCGTATTTTAGATCTTTTTTATTTTTACAAAGTTCACTAGGCTGCCGGATGTTGATAATCTTTTTGAGATGTAGAATATATTTGGTACCTATCAGAGTCAGGCCCTTGCGCAAGGTTAATTTGGCCCTTTCATGGCCTTTCTGAAAACTCACATTTTGCGAAAGAATTCAAGGAACCTTAGGCCGTGGGTTATTGAAATATCAGGCAAAAAGAACAAAAAGAAACTGTTAAATTATCTACCAATGTGATCATACTGCTTCCATTATCATAGATTTTTCAAAATGTCCATCGTTTGAGATTCATGATCCTGAGAAGAACTTGTGTTATAGTTATACTGTACATATGTACAGTTCCACTGAAACTGATGTGATTACTTACATAAGAGACATTCATGGCTAATTCTTTGCTGAACTGCAGACCTTAACTTCTATAGATAGAGTTAAAATACATTGCTCATCTTGACAACAGCTTCTTCTTATATAATCAGGCCAAAAATAAGTACTTTCAGACACCTCCACAACATGCCCAAGTTCTTACATCCTGAGTATCCTAGACAGCATCTTCTGGGACTAAAATACTTTGTATTAAGCAGACTGTTAAAATATACTATTAACATCAATGGGTTTGTTGGTTTTGTGGGGGTTTTTTTTGCTACTTGTGGCTCTTGTTGAACTGCAGCCCTGGTAAAAGTTTTATTGGTCTGCCCCTACAGGTACATAAAGTTTTTTGAACACAGCTGTACATAGCAACAGATATTTGATTGCAGTTTACCTCTTTTGTTTTGTATGGTTAGATCTTTAGCATCTCTTTCCAGCACCTACTTTTAACCTGTAATGTATATATACTTGTGCACAAAATATTTAAATACTTTTGTTAAATAGTCTTAGTGAATCCTAAGTACTTAGATACCTAAGTAGGTAATGAAATCACTTCTACAATTATCAATAAACAAAAAGCAATACTCAGAGTTCAAGATCAGTAGCTGTTTATCATAAATTGTTTAATAAATGATTATTTAAATCATTAAGGCTGATAAAAAACCTGTGTGGTTATGCCTAAATAGAGTGCAAGTAATTCTCATATTACAGAATAATAATGAGGGGAACAGATCTTTAAGATACACTCAGAATACAGTCTAATAAAAACTTGCCGCGAGATATAAATTCTTTTGACTTCTGATGGCATGACTGATTCTTCCCAATACTTAGTTTTGATAAAAATAATTGGGCTTGAGCAATTTTTCAACTTAGATTTCAATCAGGATTAAAAAAAAATTAAAAAAAGAAAACAGAAAAGCATACCTAGATAATTCTCTGTAAAGGATCTCTCTATCTGAAGTAATGACAGCCTCTAAGATGGGAACTGCTCCTTCGGGGTTCTGCTGTCCACTACTGTACATTTGTCTCTCAGTTCCATGACAAATTAGCAAAAGCTTTTGTAACCCACTACTAATTTGAGAACGTTAAAGCAAACATGATAGAATTTCCCTTTTGTGACATATCTGTCTGTTATAATACTTTCTTTTAGGCTGACTTTTTCTTTCCTTTTTATCAGGTTATCTAAATGGGAATATCTATTTAAAGAGCAGTGTAGAATGCCCAAAATTATGATAAATGGTATAATTTTGTAGCAAGTAAAGGTCAATAAAGCTAAGTTGTAAAGCTAGATGACTAAAGTGAGGTTAATTTAACTGGGTCTAGTAAATCTCTACTCAATAAAAGGTTAAGAAATCTAAGAGGAAAAGAAGAAATAATTGAATGAGAAATGCATACCACAGTATTATCATATCTTACATAAAAATGTAGCAGTAGGAATAACACTAGTTATGGGAAAAATTACCTTACTGGCATGAATAAAGTTGTCTCTAGATAATGATGAAGACTAGACAAAAACATGATTCTGACAGCTTCTGAGTCCTAAGGGAAGAGCTAGAGGTAATGGAAAAGGTTTTGTCTTTATCAGGATGGAAGCACAATTGAAATCTCCACTGAGTATTGTACACACTTAGAGTGCAGAGGGGAAGGAATAGATCTGCAAACAGCAGAAGTTATTATTTAGAGCATGGGTATATATTTGAAGGTAAAATTCACAGATTTTAAATACATATGGAGTCACATTCTAGCACATTAGCTATGAAACATAGCTCCTTTCCCCATATGAACTAATGATTGATGGACAAAGAGAAAGTTTGAGCTTTTGGGCTATACACCAGAATGCATAATGCATTGCATTTTCCAATTATGCTTATCACCTAGTGGAAGGTCACCAGCAAGCATAAAATTGAAATGCTCTGATTGAGCATGCTGTTCAGGATTTCCCATTTGTGGTTTGTTTTTTTCCCTACCTGCAATTTCCCATTATGCATGGTAGTTTTCACACTGTATTCATAAGATACAGATTTATTTTTATTCTCTTACTGATTATTTATGATTACTCCTCATATCAGGAGGTCTGACCCAAATATCAATGAAGACAATGGACCTAAGTTTGCAGCTTGTTGAATTTTATGATAATTAGAGTAATCATTAGAAGACCTTATACATTAAAAGTAACTTTCATTCAAATATGAGACTGATGTGAGGGATCATTATATTTTTTTAGCAGTTAGGGAAAGGTTAGCAAATTTTGTTTTACTTTATGACAATTTCCTTCATAAATTAATTTGAAAAACTGTAAGTTGTTCAATCACTAAGAATTAACTTGAAGTCTTTGGGATATATGCTGGCCACCCAGGAGAAAATTAATTACATGAAATCAATAGATTCAGGGCATATTAAAGTGTGTACAAAACTGGCATCCAAATCTGACATAAATGACCACATGAAATAAGGTTTGTTAGCCAGAAACTCCTTCTTGGTTTCCCTGAATTAGGCAAAAATATTAATATAGAGAGATGTCAGTTGTTTTTTTTTTCACCAAGATCATAGAAAAGACAGTGGCCATTGTTAGTGTAATGTGCAAGTATAATAAGCTTGGTAAGAGAGGCTTGATTTAAGTCTACCACTGCTAGCAGAGGTTCCAAATGTCCAGTTTTCAGTCTCCAGGCAGATGCCTTGAACAGTATAGCAACCATCTGGCCCTGGCATTCCTGTTAGACTCCTGAGCCATGAAGAATGATCTTTACTACCAGATCTGAAAGAGAAGAAATTATGAATAAGCACACTCTATATTACCTACTGAATGCTGGCATTCCAGTTGGGTGTCTAGTTTGTTTGTTTATGTTTATGGTTTTGGTTTGGTTTTTGTTGTTGTTTTTTTGTTTGTTTTAAGGGGTTTGTTGTTGTTGTTGTTCTTGTTGTTTTTTGGGGGTTTTTTTGGTTGGTTTGGTTTTTGTGCTGGGAAAAGTTATGGAGACAACGAGAAGTGCTGTGTCCTGCACTTTGATCACAACAATCCAAGACAGTGCTACAGGCTGGGGGAAGAATGGCTGGAAAGCAGCCTGGTGGAAAAGAATACTGGGCTGCTGGTCGGCAGCTTCTGAACATGAACCAGCTGTGCCCAAGTGACTAAGAAGGCCAATGACATCCTGACCTGTATCAGCAATAGTGTGGCCAGCATGTCCAGGACAGGGATTGTTCCCCTGTACTGGGCACTGGTGAGGCTGCGTTTCAAATCCTGTTTTCAGGTTTGGGCCCCTCACTGAAAGAAGGACATTGAGGCACTGGTGAAAGTACAAAAATAGGCAACAAAGCTGATGAAGGTTCTGGATCACAGGTCTTAAAAGGAGCAGCTGAGGGAGTTGGGGATATTTATCCTGGAGAAAATTAGGCTCAGGGGAGACCTTATCACTCTCTACAACAGAAAACAGGGTGTAGCCAGGTGAGGGCCAGTATCTTCCCCCAGGTAATAACCGATAGGACAAGATGATATGGCCTCAAGAGAAGGTTTAGATTGGATGTTAGGGAAAGTTTCTTACTGAAAGTGTTATCAACCATTGCAACATACTGCCCAGGGAAGTGGTGGAGTCACCATCCAAGGAGATATTTAAAAAATGTGTAGACGTGGTACTGAGGGACACGGTTTAGCAGTGGTTGGGCTCAGTGATTATACAAGTCTTTTCCAACCTGAATGATTTAATGATTCTATATAGGCAGTTTTTTCTGGTATATATTAATTTTACTGAATTTCAGAAACAAAGAGGACTATCCTCTTGGCTGCAAGATTATTTGTCTTTGTTGAGTTTTACGGTTCAACCACAATTAAAGAGTAAGCCATATACCTGCTCCTTATCTGCTGACCAGCTCAACCTACCTTTTTCCATTGAATGGATTCTGATGGGCACCATGCCGTGGGTTTTTTGGTAAGACATAAATGATTGTGAAAAGTAGAACTATTTACAACTTCACAATGAGTATTTAACTTCTTATCTCTTCAAATCTTATTTTGAACATTCAAATACTCAAAATGGTGTGTTATACATTATTCAAATCACTTTCTGCTTTTCCTTATGAGATTTTTTTTGCAAGGTTTAGTTTTTTGCTTTTAAAAAAAGATAGAAAAATTCATTCTAATGACAAAGATATTTCATTTTGTGTTGAATAAGATTATTTTCTTCAGGTCATACAAAAAATCTTTTATTTGTGTTTACTTTGATGAGAGAAAAACCAAAGCTTTTCCATCTTTAACAGAAACAATTTTTCCCATCACATCTTGCATTCATAATCAAGTCTAAATTCATGTGTGTTATCCATGTTACAAATATAACACAATTTTTAATTCAAGACAAAGGCAAACAGTTTTTTGTTTGGTTTGCTTTTTGTCGAATAAAAATTAAAGGGATGATGTCCTGATGTAATGTGAAATGATTGTTTTGGGAACTGAGATCCCTATTTTGACTTAGTCTCTAAACAACTTGTCTCAGCTCACCTTTTAAATCTGATTAAGTTAGGGACTTAGCAAAGTTCCAGAAGTATTTTGCTAATACTGTAACCTTGCCTCTTACTGAAGCTTGNTGTCCTGTCACCCCAGGACACCTTGCCTCTTACTGAAGCTTATGAAGATCCTTTCAGGTAACATTTTTGCACACTGCCATCATATCTTTGAACATTAAATATGGTGGAATTAGCAGGAGATTACATATAACCTGTGGTGGAATCCAGCCTGAGGTTTTTCCCTTATTGAAAGGAGCTAATTCCCCTCTTTATTAAATGGAATCACTTTGTCCTTCCTGTAAAACTGATTATTATACAATATTAATCCAGGTAGTAGATGTAAGTAAAGTGAATCTTGAGATGTCCATAGTATAGAAGTAGCAATTTGATGTAGAGAAGATGCTTCAAGAAACTAAACATTAAACTAATGGCTTTTATTTGTAAACAGGTTATTGTTATACTTAATTATATCTGACATCTCCAATACTCAATTATGTTGGCACTCATTTAACTGAGTAAATACCCATTAAAACAAATATCTATGCTACAAATAGGAATTTAGCTTACTCTTGCTAAAAAAGCGTACTCTTGCAGAAATCTAAGACTGGAAAAATATCCATGAAAAGGAGCATCAAGAACCACCTTATAGACTAAGATCAATTTGAGAAAACATATGTTGCAAAGAGACAGAATATTTGCATGCAAAAGTAGTAAAGGACCTATAAGGGAAGGACCACAGACTTTCACAATGGAGATGCATTATTTTAGTCCAGCTAAAATACAATCAGTAAAAGGTGAAAGAAACAATTGCTAGTTGAATAAGTAAAAATAAGTAGCAAATATGTCCTCTTGGTTGCCTAATTCTGGAGCAAGTATCAGAGGTCTTGTATCTAATCAGGTACTTCAAAGACATCATCAATTTTTTCTATTTCACCTAACCTGGCTTGCAAGAAAACAATATCAATATCAAATATTGAGCTTAAATAATTTGCTTTGAAAATCAATAACATATTATTTCCTAAAGTAAATATTTTGGTCACAGTGGTGATAGATGTGCCCATATAATTGTGCATTTTTTAAAATACCCAGCACTCTCAAAGGCTAGCTACTATAATATATGATGATAGAATAATAGCTTTAAAAGATACATACATCAGCAGTGGATGCAGATATACATTTTTACATATACACAAAGTTCTACACATAAGACATCTTTCTTAGGTATATCATTGCATTCTATTTTATGTTGAAGTTTATGTGAAGTCACACTTTTTCTTAGTTGAAGAAGCTACTACTTCTTTTCTCACACTTGATCTCACGAAGAGGCAAACCCTTTACATTCATCCAGCAAAGCACTTAAACACATACTTCAGTTTAAATAGCAAAATACAATCAGCCAGGAGTACGAACATATTTAGGATCACCCAAGTACAACTCTAGACATTTAGCGCCTTGAAGCACCCAACCCTTATGCTCTACAAGTAGCAGACATGAATGCATTGTTTAGCCTTTATGTGAGGAAGAAAAAAGATGCATGGGTCTGATTGTGACTTTCAGTGTATATTGTAAACATCTGCAGCTGCACTATTTTTAAAGCTTGGCTTATTTTTGCAGCTGAGTGAAAGGTACTGGTTGGTTTACAATGCACAGCAAATCCAATTAAGGGACTGGAGCTGCTGGAGTTCTTTTTACATTGAGATCAAAACTAGCTTTGCTAAACCATGTAATTTTTTCCAGTAAGCATAGAACAGAGACATTTACATGCATTAAAAGGAGTTTCTCCGTGCAATAAATGTTAGACATTAGCCATTATCTTCTTCTAGTGGTGTATTTGTCATTCATATGAAAGATTTGAATAATTGTATAGTGAATGGATCTCAAGAAGGACATCAATTACAGGTACGGAGGGAAATATTGGAATTCTGAATAACATCTTTTTTATTTATTGTCATTGTACACAGCATTTATATTGTCTGTGAATGTGTCTCTAAACATTTCCACTTATCCATACTCTGTAATGACCACAGTTGTAATTGGTTCTTTCACAGTGAATTTGGTACTGATATTTCCTCTCTCTTCAGTGAAAGGAAAAAAGAAAAAATGAGGGGTGTACCTTAAGGCATGGAAAAGCGGGCATTGCAAATGAGACAAATTTCTTGCATGCCTGAGAATTTTGACTTGGCATTTGTATGAGGTGACATGGAAAGGTAGGCAGAATGACAGATAACATATCTAAACCAGTTTGTGCAATGTGAGATCCCCTGTTCGTTCCAACTGTCTCCAAGCAACAACAGCAAAATCTCTTGAGTTAATGTACCAAAAAATAAACCAAAGCAGAACCTTTCCTTTTTATAAAAAAAACTAATCTTTGAAAAAGAAATGCAGAAGGCAAGAAGGAAAGATAAAGAGATCTCCTTCTGTTAGTTTAATACATTTTGATTCTCTTAGGTATCACAGGGACAATCTTGATTTAGAAGTGTGGATGATAAGGCACAGATGCTAAACAAGGTATGCTTTCCTCAGATGAACCAAGGTGAATTTTCTGCCATGGAATCCAGCATAAATGAAAGATATTAGATTAGTAATAATTCATGTTTCTTTAGGAATATTGCTGCTAGCAAAGAGCGGGGGGAAATCATTGTGTGTTTTTAATGAGTTTCAGTTTACTTTTGAAACTTCTGAAAACTTTTTGAAGTGGATTGGAGATTAGGAGAATGAGAACAGTAACGAAATACTTAATTCTATCACCCTTTCCTTAACGTCTTCTTGTCTACAGACAAACAAACAAGCAAGTCAATTTTATTGTATGGATACACAGCACTATAGATCTGTACACACTGTTGTATTTATGGATTTAGCCATTCACTTAAACAAAATCTATCAAAGTACTTTAGGAAAATATTACCATTGTTACCTTTCACAAAAGCAGAGAGGACTACTTTAAAAAATATTCACAAGTCCTTGCTTCTCTAGTAGTTTTATTACAATCCTTACATGATTTCAGTTAAATTAATAACTTAATATCATGTTGTACTAGTTAAGTGATAAGAAGCTCATTTGCACACATGAAGAAAGAACAGAGAAACAATGGCATGAGGACTAAATAACATGCCTCAGCTGATCCCAGGCCATCTGCAACAAAAGACCCTCCATCTCAACAAGACCAGAGGAGCAAAGGGGCACAATGAAAGTCAAGAACCCAAAGCAAGGATTCTGGAGGAATGTCCACTTTGCCCAGGCCCAACAGAGTCATTGAATCTGCTGTCCTGGCATCAGACCCACCATAATGATGGGGAGCAGGTCTCTGGATCATCTTAAGACAAAGGGGGGATCGCCCTCTAGGAATGTGTACTACATTATTTGATGCATGGAAAAGGCATGTTTGGTATTGCACAGGGCTTATTTTAGCCTCCTTTAGGTGAGTGTTGGGGTTTGACACTGGCTAGAAGCTAGGCACCCATGAAAAATTATTCACTCATTTTCCTATGCTATAGTTGGGCAGAGGAGGGGCAAAGAAAAATTAAAAGGCTCATGGGGTGAGATAAGGATTAGGAGAAAACACTCTAAGTGCAAAATATGCTCAAAAGTTAAAACTTATAAAGAAAAAATTATTAACAGAAAAAAAAAGAGAAATGAGTATTAAAATAAAACTTCAGAACACCTTTCCCGCCTCCTCCAGCCCTTCTTTCCTTCCCACTGACAACACAGCGAGACAAAATATGGGATTTTTAGTTAGTTTGTCACTTTAAAAAAAATCTTTCTTCAGTTTGCTTAGAGAGAGGAGCCTCTTCTGTTATATCATGGGGTTTTCCCCACAGGAGACAGTTCTCTGTGAACTTCTCCAATGTGGCTCCCATTTTTGCAGTGGCAGTCCCACCTGACCTGCTACAATGTAAGTCCCTCCCACGGGCAAAGCAGTCTTCTCACAACTGTTTGTGTTGGTCATTTTAGTTCATGGGGTGAAGTCTTTTAAGAATGAACTGTTCTACTCTAGATGCAAGTGTCTTCTTTCTCTGTCTCTGAAGGCAAAGGGTTTTTTCTTTCTGTTGGAGTTTCTCACTAGATTACAACTTTTTAGCATTCACACACTCCAGCATGAGCATTCTTTTTCATGGGCTGTGGGTGAAATCTGCATGCCTCCATGCACTTTATGAATTACAGGGAAAGTTTGTTGTATTATAGGCTTCACCATGGCTTACAGAATTATTTCAGCTCCAACGCCCAGAGCGCCTCCTCCTACCCCTTCCTCTTTTGTACTGACCTTAGTGTTGTCACATTGTTCTCCTCATGTGTCTTCACTTTTTTCTTTTCCCTGACTCAGGAAAGAATTGGTGTCAATAGGTTCATTTGTTCCCAAGTTCTATCAATTGAAAAGTTTACACAGAGTTTACAATGTTGAAAAGTTGATGCTGTCTGGGCTCCGCATCGTGGAACTGCTCACCATGCTTCTCGCCGCTGGCCACGTGATCCCCGCTGGCACCATGCGGGCCACGCTGGCTGCCCTTGCCTTTCTGTCTGCAGCATGGTTGGTTAAAAGCGGCTAAGCAAGTAAAATTCATTGCGAGCCATGCTGAGATGGCAGCGGCCATGCGGCCTGGCTGCGTGGCTGCTCCCGGCGTCAGGATGGCCCCTGACTGGACGCATCAAAATGGGGCTCCCCAACCAGGAAGGCCCTGGTGGCCCCGCCAGGAAACCTCCCAGTGGCCGCCTCTCCACCCCCTCGGAGGAAGAAAGAGAGTTTGCATGCATTTTTCCTTCTTAAATATGTCATCACAGAAGTGTTACTAACTTCTCTATTTGGGCCAGCCAATATGTCTGTCGTCAGAACCTTTAGGGGTTGTCTATGCTGGACATAGTAGAAGTTTCAAGGAGCTTCTCTCTCAGAAGCAGCCTCTGTGGCTTCCTCCACCCCCATGAAAAGCCAAGTTGTGTTAAACTAGCACAGGGAGGAACCGGAGGAAGAAAAAGGGGGGTATTTTGTTGTGTGTAGGAACAAATGTGAGAAATAGAGGGATTGTCATGGTATTTTATTGGTAAACAGATTTGTCTGTCCACAGCCTGCCCTCTGCCTGATCACCTTAATTTGTCATCTCTCCTCATTTTCTTCACCAGCTATTTTTCCATAAGGGGTTCTTTATTCTGTGTGTATAAGGGGGTTTGTGCAGATGTTTGAATGAATGTGTGAGCAATAGCAAAGATCAAGCTGGACTAGCCAGTTAGTAGGTAAAGTGTCCTGAGAGCCAGGAGGGTGGGATGTGTGGGCCTCAAAGGGACATCTCTGGGTGGGGAAGTGTTTCTGTCTCCAGCGTCAAGAGCACAGGTGTGGGATCAGAGCATGTGTGTGAGTGAGGCGGTCTGTACCAGCCACTGGAGTGGGACTGAGGTCTTGGGGGCTTGTATACCAGAAGCCAGCAACTAGAGATAGCAACTGGGATCAAGGAACAGCTACTGGGCAGAATGAAAGTTTGAGCCCAGCTGCTGGGTGTGCCCACCTTTTACATAAACATTTTCGTACTGTCAGAGCTCCATCTTGCTCAGTCAAAGTGGGGAGGAGAATGAGAGCATTGGTGCTCTTGGTGTTCATATGAGTGCTCTGTGTGTCTGCTGTGGTCTGTGGCCAGACTTTTGTAGATGCATATGTACATATATATTGTGGATAGCAAAAACTACTTGTCAGGTATTCACACTCAGACTCACTCCTGGAGAGACTGGGTAACTGAATCAGAAGCCAGACCCTAGAGGCTGTCACAGGAGGGCTGGGAAATGCAGGAGGGATCCTCTAGGTTTCCAAACTTGTCTGATTGTGTAATCTCTACATCACACAAGATAGAATACCACCTGCAATTCAGAGAATTGAATTATTTTTTTCTTTTTTTATCTTCTGATCTTCTGTTACCCAGGGCATTTCTATTCATTTTAGATGCATGACTGCAAAGTCAATGTAAAGTTGGTTTGTCTCTTTATAAATGTGCAAAGGTATCCAGAAATGACTTTTTTGCCAAAGCTTAGCAACATTAAAATTCTTTTTAGCTGGCTGAAATTGTTAGGATTTTATTGGTTTGTCAGTTTTTGCAAGAACAGAAAAAACCAATAATGATGAAAAGGGAGCAGAAATATAGATTTTCTTGCTATTTTGGCAGTCTTTTTTCTTTAAGTTTTTTGTTTAAGGTATGTTTTCAAATCAAATCCCTTTCTCACGCTACTTTTTAAAAATAAGTTCATTATGCCCAACACAAGTTCTCAAGAAATAAGAAAACATAATCACCTGCATTTTACAAACAGAGTCAAATCAATAAGGGTGTTCCAAAGCCTAAAATTACGTGTCCTGCTTCACAAATAAGTTCTGCTTTATTTTTCAATCATTTATGACCTTTGCAGTGGGATATTGTGTGCTTCACAGCAGTAAAGTTCAGCACAAAGGAGGCAGCATGTTTATGTCACCTTACAAATTCTTCTGTCATATCTTTGAGGCTGCTGTATCTGTTTGGCCTAGAGAGATGCTCATAACCGAGCCTACCACACTCACCAAAGAACATTCAGGATTGTACTGTGTGAGCAGCAGACACCTCAGCAGGCATTCATGAGGGAGTGACCATAGGAAAATTGAAGTGTTTGGTGCTAAATTTGATCTCATCTAGCTCCTCCCTCAAGGCAGTATGCACTGCTCCTATTCTTTACCTTGTCTGTTTCTAAAGCCCACCAGTGGCAGTGATGGCCCTGCTTCATCCATGGGTCTGACTTTCTGTTCCAAAACACTGTTGTGTTTCTCCAAGTTTCCATGAATATTTTGTGCTGCAGTTTTTCAGTTTTCATACCCACTATGGTAAAAGGAAAAAGACAACTTCTTTACCTGCAATGGCTTCTTTTATACTTGAATAGTATTGTCCTTCCTCCTTTCTCTTAGACTAAACAACACATAACTTTTAAATAAATTATGTATAATATTTTCCTCCTCCTATATTAGTGCATCATGCCTCTGGAGGATCTTATACTTGTTCCAGAACCTTTTTCCCTATCTTGCTTACAATATTGTCATATTAATCAATGTGAAAATCCATTCAATAGTCAAGATGCATATATAGCCATACAACTTCTTTCCTAGCCACAAGGGCTAATAGTCGCAGCAAGAAATGTACTTTGCTTAACATGGTTTGGTCTGACGTATTTATATTAGTTGCTTGTTATCTTCCCCATATTTACAAACTGGCTATTTAGTTATTGGCTTTGGAGCTCTTTTGAAGCTATAATCTATAATCTTTGAAATATTATTCTTTGATGTGCTGAAGATCAGCACAACATTTTTCCTCTTTCTGGTGTTTTGATCCATTTGCTATTCTCCACAAATTCTCAAGTATAAGTGATGTCATTTCAGAGATTATTTAAGCTATCTGCATATTAACCTAATGTGAAAATCATGAGACCCAAACAATCTGAAAAAATTAAATACGGTCTTTTAATTTTAATTTTCTCTTTGAAGAATTCAGCATTTGGGAAAATGTGCCCCAAATTATACTTAGCCCACTCGTTTTTTACCAAGTGGATCTGTGGATTTTTACCATTGTGGATCTCTGACCAGTTACCGCCTTGTTTGGCTTTTTTTCTCTTATTACTGTGGACTTGATTCTTGACACTTTGTATATATCTTTCTATCTAGGTCCCATTTCATATCTGTCAAATGAAATTCCAGCTGGTTCCAAGGAGATTGGTTGGATTTAATTTTTCATTCACTCTTTGCATGCTTTCCCCTTGCTTTTGAATCAGTGAAAAGTACCATATTTGTCCAAGTAGGTCTCTTGCTGCATCTCTTAGCTGTCATGGTTGACATGAATGCCCTAGAAGTAATTCGTTTTGGAAAATATCAAAAAATACCATGACGGTTTTTTTTTTTCTCTCTTTGACTTCCTTCATGTGCAGTGTCTCATATGAATTGGATTCATTAATTGAGAACAATTTTCCCGAGATTTTCTTCAAGAATCATAACAGGTTATGAAGATCACTCCCTAATTATCAGCTCTTAAACAACCTATCCTTACTGATGGGGAATAAACCTACAGAAATTTCCCCCCTGTCTGTTCTCTTTCTTTCTATAGCTTCTCTGTCACTTTTTGTAGTATTGGACACTAGCCTGAACTGACCTAGAGTATATTTTTTAATTCTAAATCTACATATCTTAAAATAAACAGTGCTTTGAAATGTTCAATTGCACTGAAATGTGATTGCTCGTAATAATAAACTGCTAGAATGGATCATGTCAAGTATATTCTAAATTGTTACTGAAAAATCATAGCATTCTAGGAGTCATTCCCATTAAGCAGTTTCACGCAGTCACCCTGTTCTGCAGAAAAAGAGAGTTACTCACAGAGACATGACAGTTTTGTGCCAGCTGGTCTTAGTAAATTAATCAATTTACTACTCTTAAATGCATTCGCTGCATCACCATGCTGAATGATACCTACATTTGGAATTGTACTTGATTAGTTCTCAGAAATTCTTACTTGGTCTTTCTTGCCATTCCTTTCACGAATACTGAAAATTCCTTCTTTTCATAATGTAGAAATATTAGATGCCTCAATGTCCAGGGATGGCTCAAATTGCAGCATGTGGCAAAACAACGCTCATTATTGTATGGTACTTCATTCCTTTACATGGGTTTTGCACAGAAGCTTACTGAGATTTTGTGCTTATTGCACCAGATGATCTTGTCATTTACCATCCAAATGTTTTATCTTTTCTATAATCACAATACTTCACAATAAAATTTCTATTACAGATTATCTCTTACTTTTACTGCTTTATTGCTAAAATTTTGACATATTATTGTTCTCTAGACAATAACTTTGTCTCTTTACCATGGTATATAATTAATCATACATCAGAAAACAGCATCAATGAGAAATTCTTCCTCAATTCCAATAAGGAAATAAAATAACAAAACAATTTGAGGGCCAAATATTGATCTGCCCTAGGGTTCTTGAATGCAATTTGCTTTATAGACTCTATTTCCTGAGAGAAAAAAGTAAAACTTTGGTGTAACTTTGTAATATATACAGTATAATGCATTTCCACCGTATTAAACATGTTTTGGTATTTGTTCAACCCACTTGTGCTGACTGGACGATTCAAGTACCGATTATTTTTTGTGTAGAACAGCAGAAGAATACAAAATACTCTCATAGACCAGCTAAGCCAAAAGACTTGATTCAGCAGAGTATGTAAGTCAAAAATACTAACAGGACTTCTATGATTAAGAAACACTATGTTCTCTAGCCAACATGTGGAATAAAACAAGATAATTACTAATGTATCTAGTAGTTTTGGATCTCCAGACAAAATGGCTGAAACATATTTATAGCTGTTTCAGCTGGGGGAAGCTCTCATCATGGTACCTGAGGGAAATTCAGACTCAAGTCTTCAGAAATATAGTGAGGTAGTGAGTCTTTCCACTATTATTCTACAGAAGCATTTAGTAACACCTCTCAATATACTGCTTAATTAATGTTTACATTAAGCATTTTTAAAAATACCTTAGTGATAAAGGATCCAAGTAGTTACAAATTATAGTTATCAGCAACCCTTTTCCTCTCTGGCTATAAATTAGTCAAATGTGATTGAGAGTTTGAACTGGGGGAATTATTTCAACCATACTTGTTGGTACTTGGGGCAAGTTACACTGCTGTAGCTGGATACTAGGTCTGCCTTTCAAACATGAGAGTTGTTTCAGGTTTCTGAAAGGTATTATCAACTTTTTTCACAGAATCAAAGAATCATCAAGGTTGGAAGACGCTTTCAGGATCATCTAGTCCACTCATCAACGCAGCACGACCATAATCACCCCTAAATCATATCACCAAGTGCTACATGCAGATGCCTTTTGAACAGTTCCAGAGATGGTAACCCCACTACCACCCCGTGAATCGTATTCCAATGTCTATCCACTCTTTCAGTGAAGGAAACTTCTCTAATATCTAATCTGAACCTCCCCTGGTGCAATTTAAGGCCATTTCCTCTTGCCCTTTCTCTTGAGAAATGGCAGAAGAGGCCACTCCCTACTTGGCTACACTCTCCTTTCAGGAGCAGTAAGATCTCCCCTGAGCTTCCTCTTTTCCAGGCTAAACAGCCCTAGCTCCCTCAGCCATTCCTCATATGACTTATTGTCCCAGACTCTTCACTAGCTCCAATCTCTTCTCTTCACTCCCTGCAGCACCTCTGTCCTTCTCATAGTGAAGACACAGGACTTGAGGAGTGACCAGGGGAAGAATCACTTCCCTTTTCTTGATGCATGCCATTTGCCTTCTATTACTATGAAGCAATTATGTTTGCTGAAAAAAACGCAAAGTGTTGAATCAGGACAGTTTCTTAATTCTGATAGGATTTAGAAAAAGAATGCTGAGGCCTAAATGTCTCCCCAATAACATGCATTTGTTAAACCCAGAAAATACCTGAATCTTGAACACAGCGTTACTAGATGCCCTTGATAGAAGAAGGTATAATGAGATAGTAAAATCTGGTGCTGATATAAAGGCATTTCAACACAGGGGATGATCAAAATGTTATACAGGAAAAGTTGACTACTTTCAAGCTTTAACAAAGAGAAATTGGAAGTAATATAATAATAAAAGCAAGTTCAAGGTCAGCTGCTCAGGAGATAATAGGAAAATCCACAATAAACTTGTGCAGAGTAGATGAAAATGACAGAGGAAGAAAAAGATCTGTCCATTTTGATTAGTCAAAGAACATCTCTGAGATTCAATATGATGAAAACTGAAGTTTAATAATTATGCATGTCGTATGGCCACTGAGAAAGTAATGGTTATCTCTGAGCATAGTGTTTCAGGTATTACTAAAAGATAGAGAGAAACAGGGTGTATGTGCTTGCCATGAGTAAATTTAGACTAGAAGAGAGAAGAACCTCTTATGTTATAAAGCAACCAGGATCATCCTTTGAAGTGCCAGTGGTGGTAAAAAAAATTACATGTGTTTCTAGATGGAATTAAAACAGCTAATGGCAACAATAAGATGATGCAAGAGGTTATTTCCAGTCTTATGTTGTGTCAGTGCTGTTGCTTCCAGAGAATAAATTTATTTAAGAAAAAATAAAAACATGGTATAGAGTTCCTCTTATTGTGGTTGCTATATCATAATTTTGATTTTCCTATTAGTCCACTCAAAGTGTCTTCAAAGACTGTTAGATGAAGAAACAAATTACTACACTTCATGTTCCTGATGTCCTTCACAAAGGAAAATATCTCATTTTTTCTCAGTTGTGAACCTACTCCAGTGTGTGTCCACTGCTTACAGAGTAACCAGGTGGCTGATACGTTGACAGCAATGATGTTACCAGACGTCTTCTGCACCTGATTACAATGACCTCCCTCCTTGTCTCCTTAAAAACCTTGCTTGCCTGTAGTCACTGAAATCTTTGTAGACTGCAAGGGTTTTCTGTTATATTTCTGGTGTATATCAAAGTTGGATACCTTCACGCAGTGAAGCCATGTCTGGCATATTTAACTTGTCACTGGGCTGTGTGAAATCATTGGCCTGGATACCCTTTAAGACTTTCTCCATGGTGTTTTATTGGCAGACACCTCTCAATATACTGTTTTCCAATAATACTTTCCTTCTGTCACAGACTGTCAAAGTAAATTAAAAGGGTTTTTTTTTTCTGAAACCTAGTTTTCTGTATTCTGAAATGCTTATAAAGACTTAGGTTGTTTCTGGCTGAAAGAAATGTTAAACTATTAGCACTGAAACTGGGAAGCTGGGAGATGGGAAATGATGAAAAGGCTGAATAGTGATGTTTGGAAGCAAGTTGCAAGATGGGAGAAAAAGAGCAGGATTAGAAGTAAGAAATAAAACAATGAATAATAAAGGCACCACAAGGGTTTTTCTTCTGTGTGTTGGTTTAATTTGTAGTAGTTTGGAATTGTAAATTCTAGCCTGCCTCTGAAAGGGAAATGGGATAAAAAAGCAATTGCTTAGTTTTTACTTCTCCTTTAATCATCATTATTTTGTAAAAAAGGTAATTATTTCTAACCTAGACCAGTTTTTCAGATTTTCCCTTAAAAATATCAGGAGTTTAGAAAGACTGCTTTGAGGACTGAAATAAAAATTTGTTTTTTTTTATAAAAGGTCCACTCATTTTGAAATTTGAATGAATAGGGGAGATCTCTGCATATCCCAGTAAATGTGAAAGTACAAAGTGAAAGAGCAGAGTGGAAAGAAGTGGTCAAGGACACTTTCAACTTTTCATAAATCTAAGGACTATTCCTGTTTATAAAAATGTTTATAAAAATTTCAGCAGAGTCATTTATGTATACCCTTATTTATCTGTCAGAGCAATGATTACTATGGGTGCATATTTAATCCTAAAGAATTACTGTTTCTGTTCCTGTATACAAAAATTCATAAATGATGACTGTACTAATTTATTTTTGAATATTAACATTTACAATTCCATGCACTTGCTGATTTTTAAGCTTATTTTTACTATGCAGACTTGGGAGAGGGAAGAGAAAAATTTTGTTCCAATGTTTATTTCTCCCCACTCAAGTCTATTTTACTTGTCAATAAATTAACTTTCCCCAAACTAAATCTGTCTTGTCTATGATAGTGACTGGTAAGTGATCTCCCTGTCATTACCTCCAGCTATAAGCTCTCTTATGTTATTTTCTCCACCTTTTCAGGAGCAGGAGTGAGAGAATCACAGGGAAGGCTTCTGGCCATTAACGAAGGCTAACCTACAACATTGATTTTTCCTTTTTACTCAATAAAGTGTACTTTTCCTGATTTTGTAATCCTCAAAATCATCTTTGATTGCCTTGTATTAAGAAAAGTCTGAGTAGACATATTATAGTCCCTCTTATCTCTGGCCACCTTTGTGTCCAGTTGAGCTTTTGCTACATAAATTTTCTCCTACAGTGGCTATCAGTATCTCTGTATTCTTCCCATGTCACCTGACTTTGCTTCCACTGGGCACACAACTTCCTTTTTTGCCTTATTTCCAAGAAAAGATTCTTGTTTAGCCAAGCTGGCCTTCTGCCTTGCCTGTTTGACTTCCGACACTTGGGAGTTGTCTGCTCCTGTGCCCTTAGGAGGTGACGTTTGAAAAGTGACCAGAACTGATGGACCCCAGCACCTGCAGAAACATTTTCCCTAGTGACCTTACTTTCTAACTCCCAGAACAACATGAAGTTAGCTCTCCTCATGTCCAGAGTTGAGGTTTTGCTGGCACTTTTCCTCCTGTCAACAGAGATTTTAAAGTTGATCACTTTGTGGTCACTGTGGCCAAGAAAGCTGTCAGTCTCGACTTCTCTCACAAGATCCATTCTCTTGACAAGCAGTAGATGAAAGAGGGTGTCTTTCTGAGTTGGCTTCCTTAGGACCTGTTTCATAAAGTTGTCATCCAGGTTTTTTAGGAATCTTCTGTCCTAGGTTTTACCAGATGTGTGATACTTCCAGTTTATTTCTGGAAAGTTGCTGTCCCTTATAAGGAAAAGGGCAATTTACTTGGAAGTGTCCCTTAGCTCCTCAAAGAATAATTCTTCATCATCATCCTCATCCTGACTGGGAAGTCTGTGGTAGACTCCCACAGTGACATCTGTGTTATTTGTTTGCCCCTTAATTTTTACCCAGAGGTACTCAACTGTGCCACTGTCAAATGTGAGCTCCATATATTCTAAACCTCCTGTTACATACAGTGCCACCCCTCTGCCTCTTCTGCCCTGCCTACCCATCCTGAAAAGCCTGTAACTGTCCAACAGGGCACTCCAGTCAGAGGCGTCATCCCACTGGGTTTCACTCACATTGCAGAAAGGGACCTGGGGTTCCTGGTTGATGGGAAGTTAAACATGAGCCAGCAGTGCCCTGGCAGCCAGGGGAGCCCACCCTGTCCTGGGGGGCATCAGGCACAGCATCACCAGCCAGGCAAGGGAGGGGATTGTCCTGCTCTGCTCTGCACTGGGACAACCTCACCACCTCTCTGTGGTGACCAGTGACAGGACCTGAAGGAATGGCCTGAAATGGTGTCGGAGGAAGTTTAAGTTGTATATTAGAAAAATTTTCACCCATAGTGTGGTTGGGCACTGGAACAGGCTTCCCAGGGAACTGGTCGCAGCACTAGTCTGACACAGTCCAAGAAGTGGTAGGACAATGCTCTCAGGCACATGTGTGACTCTCAGGGATGGTCCTGTGCAGAGTCAGGAGCTGGACTCCATGGTTCTTGTGAGTCCCTTTCAACTCAGCACATTCTGTTATTCTGTAATATGGAAATCTTTCTCTGAAAACTTACCTCTGACTGTTTCAAAGGCATTGTTTATGTAGTCTTGACAATGCTCTGTTCTTTGATGGTCCATCAATATTTCACTTAAGAATGTTCTTAAAAACCACAGAAATAAATAAATGTTAATTTTCCCAAAAGCTTAGCTGAACTGGAATATAGTATTGCAGAAATGCATCATACAGTACAAAAAAAAAATATTAATTTTTTTTATTCCTGTCAAATTGCTACTGCATTGAATAGAAATTGCAGGTTTTTGTATGCTCCAGTTTTTATTCCAGAGTGAATTGAACCAATGTTCTGAATACATAGTTACACAGGCTACTGCAATGGATTTCAGTGTGACATATCACCACTGTATTTGATATACACAATCTAATTTTTATAGGTCTCTCTTAAGTTAACTCAATTTTACAACCATGAAAACTGCTACTTACATAACATTAAATTTGAAAAATAACTTGCATGAAATATGATCCTTATGCGTGGTACTTACCACAGTAAATATAATCTTCTTTGTTACAGGCTGATTGTCACAGTGAAATGGATCTGGGATGTTTATAGGTAAGGATGGCACAAATATTAAGCACAAACTATTCTTATGTTCTTTTTATTTATTGCAAAGCGCAAAATTGAGACAATATAATTTCTTGTTTAGTGTGAATATTTCTTATACAATACCATGTTTTTTCTCTGTTCATATAAATTTTGGTAGTTAAGAAGAGGGTTTTTTTTCCCCACGGGAAATATTTAAGAAGAATTTAGTCTGTTTTGTCAGACCTGAGGGCAGTGTGGTCCTGTGCCTGACTTGAACAATCACCAGTACCAGAGCCTTCAAAAAAAGGGGAAATTTGCTAACATAAACAGAACTGTATATCTTTGGTTCTTCTTTTAAGTGTTCCACAGTAAATTTTATATAATCCCACACAACACCTCAGCTATCCCACAATAAATCTGCTTTTTCCCATAAGACTAAGAATAATTTTGTATCCTCTTTCGTATCAGTTGGGAAATTCAGTTTGAACGTCCTCAGGTCTTTGTGCAATTCCTTCAATGGCCCACCAATCAGTCCTGATGAGTCCTGATCTCTGGTGTTCTCTCTGTTGTCTCTTGTACCTTGGAGGTTATATACCTGGGTGTTCAATTTTTTCCTTCTCTCCTTTCTAGTGCCTCACGCTAGACTCTTATGCTGAGGATGCAGTAACCAGATTTTCCCATAAATTACATACTATTCCACTTAAGTGATCTCCCATAATAAGTGTCCAGCTTACATTCTTGAGGCAAAGTACTTAAGCAGCCATTCTCAATTTCCTCATTAGCATTCTTAAGATGCTGGAAATGAAGCCCACTGTTTAATTACACATCCTGCAAGGAAATATTTTCTCCTACTGTTTTTTAAAATCCCTGATTCTTTTTATTACCATTATGCTGTCTTTTTAATTGTGGTATAAGACCAGAAAAACAGACATGTATCATCTGTAGATCATTCATTATTTGATATGCTTACATCTTAACTCTTTTTATGAATATTTTTTGTAAAAAAACCCTGGTCTTTTAAATCTCTTTTCAAATTATTTTCTTCCTTGATCTTGGCCATTCTCTCCAGGCCTCCCTTTTCCCTACAGTTTTTTTAAGGTAAGTAACCAAGAAAAAAATGGACCTTCTTGGGACAGGAAGCAGAAAATTTAGGTAGCATTCACCTTCCTCCCCGGCTGCCTTATTTTGGTGTTGGCAAACATCCTTCCCTGTTCCCTTCACCTATGCACAGAATCTTCTTTGATCTTTCAAAGTCTGGTGGAAGCTGGAAAAATAGATAAAGGCTGGGATCTTGTATTAATCTATCTCCTAGCTCAGTGCTGTAGTGTATATGTGTAGTGTTCCAGATGATGCCAAGATATTGATTTATAAAAAGCTTTGAAACTCTATGCTATTCATTATCTTACTTCTTATGCAGCTTAATGTTTTGTTTGCTTTCTGACTGCAGTTGTAAATTAAGCAAATATCTCTCAATTACTGCAATGACTAATGGTTCCTTTCTTGAGATAGAGGTGAGCAAGCAGTTTAAGATTTTCTTCATGTATAAATTATTTTTCACTTATTTATTCTGAACACCATCTCTCCATTTGTTTACTTCTCTCTAACATTTTATTTAATCCTCTAGTTTGGATTAAGTAAAATAATTTTGTACACTTCAGATTTTGCTGTTACCTTGCTTGTCACTTACAAAAAGTAATAAGCACTGTGGGATTTCAAATGAAAATGAATGACTTGATAGCAGTCAGCACATTAATACTCTGTTTAGCTGTGCATATCAAAATTTAGGGAACAAGTTTGCCTATTAGTGTAAATTTGTAACTGCATGAAATATGTGTAAAAGAATTGAAAAGTCTGATTTGTATTATTGTAATGTAATTTGAATTCCTGAGTTTTCCAGTGTAGAGAGTACAGAGTTTTTTAGGGTTTTGTTTTGACCAAATCTTTCACAATTTTGCAGACATCACTCTCTTTAAGAAAAAATCTGGTTTTGTAGACTAGTTTAGGTTATAATGTATTTTTCCAAATGTCATGACATGTCATCCAACTGTTAATTAATAATCCCTGATTCAGCATAGCATTCAATGTCCTCATTTTCCTAACAATTCTCCTGCCCTTTTCCTCTACTAAAATCTTTCATGGTTATGGAACTGACTTTGATAAAATAACCTTGGAAGGAGCTCCTGGTATGAGAAGTCCTGACTCTGAGCCTCTAGAGAATTACAGTCAGTCAAAGATATATGAATCAAATCAATACTTTCAGCTGACTTCATTAAGGATGAGACTTGACTTGTATTTTGGGAAATAGTCAATGCTTTCTAATATTATTCTACAATTAAATTCCATTCTACAATATATATTTTTATGTATAATATTAATATATTATTGCATTTTAATAATATAATAATATTATAATATATATGTGTCTGACACATGTTCATCATAATATTATAATATATATGTGTCTGACACATATTCTGAATGTTTTTATTCTTCCCCTTTAACCAGAGAGATAGCCTTTTACTTGAACTAACTGTGGCTGACAGTAGAGGTGAGATGAATCTCATTTTTTAACACGCATTTATATACAGGAAGAAGCCATAATTATATAATGATTAAATGTGGTATTAAAATGTCTGATTGAAAAAACAGCACACAATATTTTTTGCAGTAAAACACAAAAAAACATATTTTTGAAAAAGTTTGAACATTATTGAAATTAAAAGCATCTTAGCAATAAGTGACTAACAGCAGTTTTCTGTTTTTACTAAAGAGCAGTGACAGATGCTCTGACATATATTCAATCTGTTTCAGTAGATCATCACAAGAAAAAAAATAATTTCTTTTTCAAATTAAAAAAAAGACAGAAAAATCCCTTTTCCTCAGACCTTCAAATATTTAAAGCCATATTTTCACTTAAAAACACACTTTTCTTCTACTGCCATGTTTTAGTGCTGAACTGTTCTATAATACAGCAGAGTGTAAACATATGCACACATTTTGGAAAACAATGTGTTTTAACCAGCAGTAAAAGAAAGAACTCAAATACCGTTTCTTGGTAAACAGCTTTAAAACAATGTGTAAAATAGATTTTTGCTTCCATATCCTCTGTTTGCAGAGATAAGAATGAAGTCTCTTAAAACAAACCCAAGGACACTATCCTTCACAGGGCACTAATATTCAGAGACTACATAGAAGAGATGTCTGGTAAAGTACAAACAGGGTAATGCACAACTGTCCCTAAACATGTCATTGCTCCCTTTTTCTTGTCATAATCAGTAACAATCAGTAAATTTTGCCAGCAAATCTCTCCAACCAGGTACCTCAGAGTGAAGTAAGAGACTTAAAAATGTCTTTAATTCAGTTTGGTAGATCCTAAGTTAATTAAAAAAAAAAAAAAAAAAGCTGATATTGTTTCCTCCTTTTAAAAAAGCTTTTTCATCTTTCAGAGGGCAGTATGCTACCCAAGGAGGAGGATAATGGTAGAGCACCCTCAGGCTGTTAATAGATGTAGTTCTGTTAAGGGCTAGCTCTCTTGTACTTTCTCTTCCCGCTTGGTAACATAAAGAACAGAGTGCTGTGTCCTTTCCTATTTTCCTCATCCTAAAGGTCCTTCTCTTTAGCCTGGCTGCTGGCTTCTATGTTTGGAGCCCAGAGCAGATGTACCCTTCTCTGAAGCACTAGTTGACACTTCCAGAGAAAGGATACTAGATTTGATGCACTACTAAATTTGATATTCTAAAGTTTGTAAGCTTTAAATGCATAAAATCTTACAACAGGATAGTGCTACGCATTTTATTGGGTCTGTTTCCTATATGCACCAGCGTAAATGAGCTTCAAAATCATATTAACTTGCCATATTGAGTAAAGCGTATATAGAAAAATCATTAACAGTTCTTTTTTAAGGGAAAAATAACTTTAATTTGAAAACATTGCTATTTCAATGTGAGAGTTTGTACATCAGGCCAGCTGATGTGGAAATGTAAAAATATTCCTTTTACTCTCATAAAATTCCCTACATTTGTTTGAATTTTATAGAAAAGAACTTTGTGAAAACAGTGAAATTGCCATTAAATAGAAAATATAATATGCTCTTCAGGAAAAAACCCTAAACAATCAGTATCTAAATGTATTTATTTGAGCAAATAAAATAATTGTTATGGATTGAAGCACACACACTTAGATAAGTGTATCGAATGGTATTTATTGTACCCAGAATAAGATTTCAGTGCTTTTTGCCATCAGGACAATAATGAAGATTTCAAGTTAAGTTGAATTCTGTAGCAAGAATAATAAAAAACCCAATAAAGATCTTTACTAAATTGCCTTCAGCTCACTAGTGTGATTCAATTTGCCATTGAAACACATAGTCTAAAGTGAATATAATGAACACGCTTAGAAAGTGAATTTTTTCAAAGTTATTCTTTCATATAAATGTATTCAGTGAGATGCTCATTAATCAGTGTAGCCTTGGTCTAATTAGATAAGGTAAAGTAAACCAAGGAAGATATCAAAGAAAAGGATAAACACACAAAATATCTTCTCTACAGAAGCTAGTAATTCCAGATTCTTCTGCAGTCAGCACTTAAAATGATTTCTAATGTTTCAGTGATGTGCACTCCTTAGGAAAAAAAAATGACAATTTTGTATTTATTATCTGTTTCTTTTATAGTTCATACATCTAGAAAAAAATAAAAATAAAAATTAAACACCAGAACACTTTTCCTTGGTGATACTGTGTTTATTCAGAAAAACAGCCACAAAAGAGCAAAGGGATTTCAGGTTTTATTGACGGAGTGGAGCTGTGTGCCTGATTAGACAAATTATGTTGACATAACAACTACAAAAAAAAGCCAGATTTGAATTGATACAAGTTGATAAAGGTTTGTTGAAGGAAAGTACATAGATCAGCATACCTTAGCTGAATATCTGGTCTACACCTTTAAAAGAAATTAGATGTTTAGTCAGCTGCTTTGTGTCATAGACTGAGCCTGTGAAAAGACACTATCATTGTCTTTTTCACTGCTGACAGTAGATTTCACAGTAGTTTGTGAAATATATATTTGTTATTTTCAAAACACAAACAAACAAAAAACCAGCTTCTCCCTCCCATCCCCCCACCACAAACCCAGAAGATAACAGGAAAATTGTGTTACTCTTTAATAAGCATATTTGGTCTGAATGTTTATCCTTTCTATGGATTTTACAGATCATGAACAACAAGCACAAATATGTGATTTTGAATTCGTATAAATAAGGGAAAATAGGTCCTGAAAACATTTTTACTTTCCTCTAACTAACATCATTATGTTAGCTAATATAAATACAATCTTTCCATCACTCTCTGTTGCTCAGCATTAATGACAAAAGTTTCAATAGCCATCCTTTCTGACTGTCATTATTTGTTGGGTACTTAATGTCTTTTTTATTGCAGCATTTATTTATAAAAATATGCCTTCACATTTTTTCTGAGGGGTAAGATCCTGACTGAAGCCTTTCAGTACCTGATGGGAGACTACAAGAAAGATAGAGAGAGACTATTTACAAGGACATGAAGTGACAGAACAATGGGGAATGGCTTCAGACTGAGAGTACGTTTAGATTAGATATTGTGAAGAAATTCTTTACTGTGAGGGCACAGGAACATGTTACCCAGAGAAGATGTGGATACTCCATCCTTGGAAGTGTGCAAGGCCAGGCTGGATGGGGGTTTGAGCAACATGGTCTAGTGAAAGTTGTGCCTGGTCCCCTTAAATGTTGGAACTACAGCCTGTGACTCTGATTTTTAATTGTTTTGGCAAATATTTTCCTTTTGGTTTCATTGTGAAGTTCTTTTAGAGCTGCAGTGTGGATTCACAACATTTGTCTTGCTAGAAGATTCTCATATACTTAATCTTTTGGACATTATTCTGTTTACAGATTAGGGCAAAATATTTTTTTAAAATATTCTTTGCAATTTTTTCGTTTTGTTTTGGATTAACTGACATAAATATGAAATACTCAAAAAGCAGAAGTGGAGTTTAACAAGGTTTTCTAGTCTTCCTCCATACACAGTTGGGAGGACAGATGAACATCTGGGTAATTCACCTCAATATAATAGTACAGGGAGATCAGCCCTCTGAGTAGCCTACACTTTCAATAATATCAGCAGGAACTCTGATAATAAAGCAGCCTAGATTTTAGATAACTAAATTAACTGAGGTGAATCTCACCATTAGGATGTCACATTCTCATTCTGTTGTTTGGTTTCTTGCTTTTTGAGGCCTAGAACTTGCATAGCCCCAGCGACATTATTCTTTATAGAAAAACAGTTTTTCATTCATCATTCATTGCTTCTCCTGCTGCTTCCTATAATAATCAGTGATTTTAAAATCTCCATAATTTTTCAGATTCCTATGTTAATTTACAGTTTGTAATTTTATTAATAGTTGAAATCACTCCCTAGATATTAGACTGGATTTTGCCTCCATCTTCATTTTCCTCTGTAGCTCAGTTTCTGTTGATGTTTTAGTGAAAATAGTACATGTCATTGCTCTCATTCTGTTTATGCTAATATATGAATTCTATTCTCTTAACCTGCTATTTAGAATATAATACAGTAGAGTTAATTATGTGCTGAGAGTAATGTAATTCTGAACTCCGTGGGATGGAAACAGTACTTGAATTTTCCATATCTTTGCTATCTCATTACTTCTGAGATTTAAGCAGATTTAGTTCAGGTGAATTCATATCCAGAGGTTTTATAAGTGAACTGTAGACACCTTCATATGGGCTAAGTTATGGCTTAGTTTTCAGTCACAAAATGGCAATGAGTCACTGGAAGTGTAAAGTAAAAATCAAATCCCAATCCCTCCAAAAATCCAAAAATAATTGAGAACTAGTTTGTTAACACTACAGTCATATAGTAGCTTTACAAATGTTTTCATGATCTACTTTTTTTACATGGCCCAGCAAACATAGTCAGTCCTGAGGAAATGTGTGTACTCAGAGCTAATTTTTTACTGATGCTGTTTTTGATAGGAAGCTAGTGTCAAAAAGCCTAAAAATTATCAGTCATAGATTCTATTGCACTACTCTGGGCAGTGTCTTATGACCCAGGCAGGATCGTTTAAGGTCAATGTTTTATGTGTTGATGCAATATTTTTAAAGAAAATATTCAAGCAGTAGCTTTGCCTTTTTGTGTATCTTTTTGAATGTGCTTGTGACTATGATAACTATTGGAAGACAGACTCTTCCACTAGACCTATTATTCTTTTTATATGTAATCATGAAGCTGTACTAAAATCAGAGGTTATGATCTGGCCATAGGTTTTTCATAAAAGTGCTTAATCTTAGAGACAGAAGGGGATTTTGGTTTGTTTTTTGTTTGGCTGGGGATTCTTTGTGTGTATGCCCTAAGCCCATAGGTTATATAGTACACTTCACCATAGCTGTGCAATAAAAATGTTGGATCACACTGTGCTGTTATTATTTTAAATGTTTCTGAAAACAATATTAAACTCTTTGGAATAAGAAAGAATAAAGGAACATGGATTCCACTGCAATATAAAAATATTAACAACAAGAAAACTTAACATTTTCATCCCCCTAGTATTGGGATGGAGTAGGTAGGAGTGAATGAGATGGAAATCTTAGATTGAAATATATATGTTTCCAAGTACTCATCTGATGGATTTTTAAATAAGCCTTACTTTGGGTTATTGGAAGTGTGATTTTCTTTATTGTCATGTGGTGTGTCTATTATTACAATAAAATAAAAAAGTTTCATGGATCATGTTGTTTTCTTCTTTTAAAAAAATGCAGTGTTGTATCTCTGGCTGTCCCACAGAGCTGTAAATTGCTTCCATTAGTTTCCTTGCTTTTTACTTTTGTTGTCTTGGTAACAAAACATAATTTGTTCTTATACGTGTATTACAGTCAAACTCTATAAGTTAAGGTTGCAAAATTTCTTCCAATAATAAACTCATATTTCCACCTGGACATAAATTTTTGGAGAAGTCTGACATTAAACTAAAACTTTCTTGGCTGAATTTTATGAGAAATGCATTTTATCTTTAAAAGTTTATAGAAAATAATTTGCTTTATATGAATGATGCACAATGGCAAAAAAAAAATTCCTAAGGGAAAAGAAAAAGTAATAAAGATGGGAGCCTTCTCCATAAATTTAGGCATCTAAAAGTTAGCCATGTAGGTCTAATAACTTAAGGGTCATGCTCAGTGAAGAGAAACAGACACCTCCAGACATGTATTCATTAAATTCCAAACCAGGATTTTAAAATAAGAGAAAGTGAGAAGCTGAATTGCTCAATGGAGGTGTCCACTTCTCTCCTTTAATAGGAAGTAAAATGTTGTGAGTTACCTGAGATTTGTCTGGCTAAATGTCTAGACAGGGGCAGATGAATACCATTCAAGCATTCTATTCTTAATAAGGGAAACTCAAATGTATGTGATCTAAGAAGCTTCTTATTTTGTGTATTGCCACTTCTAAAGAGGGCTTTTTTAATTCCATGAATTTAATTTCAAACAGGTAAGAAACTGTTCATTAAAGGAGAGATTCTTTAAAGCAAGAGGAGTCACACCTTTCTGGCTATATACATTTTTTTGTATAGGCCTTACTCAAAGAAGATTGAAATGTCAACAATTTCATTTCAGCCCTTCCACAAAAATCATCTAATGATTTTATAGTGCTTGTTGAATACTTTTCACATTTGATCATGACAAATATAGAAAATGTACTATATTTCCATAAATGTTTTCATCTCATAGGAGATGGAAAATGTTCTGATGAATTTCAGGCCACAGAGTAGTCAGGGATCTTTAAGCAATCATTGAGTCTATCCTTCTCTGCCAAATGTATCGTCAGACTTGTGGTTGATGAAAAAATTGTACTGATTGCTTTTCAAATTGTTTGCTCTTTTTTCTTCAAATTAACATCTGTATATGTTTTCAATTGTCTCTTGACTGTTTCTGTACACCACTCTAAATATTCTGGTTTTCTCCAGAAGACTTAATAAGAATTTCAACTTTTTATGACTTTTTAAAAGACATTATCTTTCTAAATTTTTACTCTTTGCAAATTAATAGCAACATATTAATTGGATTGTAGACTAATAATGCATAAACTCTAGTGACAGACATCCTATATCTTAGTCAAAGCAAGTCATATGTTTCCTGGCTAGACATGTTAAAAATTTTTTATTCTTAACTTTGGTCAAAGGCCAGCCCTGGTTCTGGAGAAAAGAAGTTCTATTTGTTTACTTGGGTTTGTCTCTTTCTTGTAGAAAAATCTGAGATCTTGAGCTTATAGAGATAACTTTATATATATATATTTTAAAAAGCTACATTTGCTTATACGCAATATTCTTTGGGCACTCAAATGTGAAACCTACCCTTCTCTGAAGCCGAACCCTCTCTTGATGATCTATGTCTGCCCTTTCTCTAGGCCTCCTTTAAAAAGGGACTGTCCCTTTTGAGATTTCCATACAGACTTCAAACCTCTCTAGAGATTTCCACAGACAATGATATTTTCTATTTTATTGCTTTATCCTTTTCCAATAATTTTCAAAATGTAATACATCTTCAGTGCAGTAAGTCACTAAGCACTGAGCTTGATATTTTTATAAGTCTATCGACAGTGACTCCAAGCTTTCCTCTCAGAGTGATAATAACCATGTGTTGTTTGCAAACTGAGGAGGGCTTTTGGATGATGTGATGGTTAAAGGCTGTTTGGGGCTTAGTGATCATGAAATGATCTAGTCCTCAATTCTTGAAGAACTAAGAAGAGGAACTTCCAGAATGCAGACTTTGGCCAGTGAGGGAGACTGGTTGAGGAAATCCCTTGGGAGGCAGTCCAGAAGGGCAAAGGCTTCCCAGAATGCTGAGCATTCTTTGAGAAAGAAATTTTAAAGGCTAGGATCAGGCTGTCCACACATGCCAAAATATGAACCAGTGGGGAAGAAGACCAGCCTGGTTGAACAGAGTATGTCTAAAAAAAGGGCAACAACAATCTGGAGCACAAGTCTTATGAGGAGTGGTTCAGGAAGCTGGGGTAGTTTAGCTTGGAGAAAAGGAACCTCAGGGAGAAATTATTGCACTCTACAACTTCCTGAAAAGAGCTTGCAGCCAGATGGAGTCTCTTGTCCCAATAAACCAGTGATAGGACAAGTGTGGGGACAGCCTTAAATTGTACCAGAGGGGATTTTGATTGATTATTAAGGAAAGTTTTAGTTACTAAGAGGCTTGTCAAGCTTTAGAACAGGTTGCCCAGGGAAGTGGTTAAGATACCATCCCTGGAGATATTTAAAAGATGCATAGATGTGTCACTTGGGGACATAGTTTAACGGTGGGCTTGGCATTGCTGGGTTAACAGTTGGACTCCATGATCTTAAAGGTCTTTTCAAACGTAAATGATTCTATGATTCTAAAACAGCTGACTTAGAACACATGATTAGGCATCAATACATAATATTACTTTACTTATGGACTTTTACATGATAATAGTTATTTTCTTGTACTGTGAGATCTCCCTGAATCTCTCTGCAATCACATTTCATTTTTACCATGCTGCATAACTATGCATAATCAGCAAACTTTTTTTCTCTCAATACTTTCTTATCAAAGACTTTTGAAGTCTAGTGTGTTTAAGAAATGGATCATTACCCTTCACTTCTGCAGACTAATTCAAAGAACTCAAATAGGTTCTTGAAACATAGCTTCCCTCTGTATTGATTCTTTATCTTAGTTTATTTAACTGAGTATTTAATTATTCTATTCTTGTTACAATTTTAGACAATTAACCTGTTTCTGACATGTAGTCTGTAATAGTTTGACTGGCCTCGAAGCACGTCTCCAAAGTTGCTGTAATTTTAGCCATTCATTCCTCTGATTCTCCAGCTAATTTGTTAGTTTATGTAACACAGTTACTACTTAAAGAAGTTTTGATTTTAAGTTCCTTCAATGCTTAAGATTAAATTGTACCTAACTTTAGCAAGATGTTACTATTTATTTCATTTGTTCTTACATTCATCTGACAATGTAATTTGAGACAGTTGCTCCAAGATATTCCTACATAGAAGAACTTTCACATGGGACTCTTCCTAAATTTTTCAGTGGTGGAGAATGATGATCACTTAAGATTTTCTACCATGCTCTAGTTAATTTCCTATATAATTCTTTCCTTTGCTATATTAAGTTTCTATTGATTCTGCAGACTTTGTGTCAAGTATTTTGCTTCTAACATGTTTGAAAACATCTAATTAATATCTTTAGGCCTTTGGCAAATTGTTCTTTGAAGTAATTTTTTGGCTTATTAAAGTCTCAAAATTAATTTGACAGAGTTTATTTCTTTTCCATTCACCTTATCTGGACACAATACTCATTTTCTGAAAGATACCTCTTTGCTGCTGTTATCCGTTTTATTTTTACTGTTTAACTATTGTTTAACTATCTCTACTGTTTCTTTTCTTTAGCCAGACTGATTTTATATTTACTTTTCTCCTTCAATATGGTGTCTTGAAGAAAACTCTATACTATCTTAAGAAGATTTGTTCCTTAGCTGATTCTTTTACATTACCTTAAGTGTTCTGGTTTTGCATAATTTCTCTTTTTGAAAGTGAACGTCTCTGCAGAGGTTTATTTTGTGTGTATGTTTTGCTCCTGCCGTAGTTTCAAACCAGATTGAATCACCCTCAGAAAGGCTCTTTCAGAGATACCTTCCAGAATAGGTCCAACCTACATCTCACAAGAATTTCTGGTTACCACCGAGGGTAGCCTTTCTGAGTAACTGTTTCAAGAAGCTGAAGTCTAATAAAATTCTATCATCTGAAGTTTGATCTGCTACCACACGTTCAGATACCTGTGGGTTTTCTGCTTATTTTTTCTACTTCTGTTGAAGTCAGGATTGAAAGTACTTGGGACGGTGTTTTATGTTCGGACTTAGGTGTTTATTATTTCTTATCCGTGAAACAGCTTCACAGCCGTGAGTTCTGCAGTCTTTCATTAGCAAGGCACAAAATGGCAAACAATATCTTGTTACAAGGTCTTTTAAGACTAAATAATTCAATTAAGAAATGACACCTAGATTATTTTCCCTTTTAACCCAATAATTGATCCCTCAAAGCCCGCAATGCGGACTTTTCTGTCTAATTACAAAACATCACCCAAAAACAAGAAGAAGAAGGAAAAAGAAGGTAAAGAAGAACAATTTGCTTCTGCCCTAAAACTTCCATCTTGCATCATATCTATTTCTATATTCTAAAACCCCAAACTCTAAGTTTTCCACCTTGTGATATTACACACTTCTAACCAACTACACACCCGTAATCTCAGTGTTATTAATTAATTTTGGAAGTCTTCTCCACAGCCTCAGGTCAAATGCAGTGCTCTCTTACGAGTCTGTGCCTTTCAGCACAGAAAGTTTAAAGTTCTCAGCATCCAGGATTCCAATAGATACCTATCTAAATCTTCCTGGAAATGACTAAAGCTTCCCACCATTACAGTGTTCATTGCTCTTGCAGGTTTTTGGGTCTCTCTTATTCACATTTAGTGACTGAAGGCTGAAAATTAATATGTGAGTTTTAACCATTATTGTCATTCTGTTAAAGTATTATTTTTAATTATTACTACTTTTTAAATCATGGCTTATTACTCTATTTGCTCTAGAAAACTCTTTGTCTGACCTGCTTAAGTAATTTGCAGCCTGACATGACGTGTTTGCAAGATCGGCTTTCTTTCCTCAATTTCATAAGTCTTCATAGGTTATTGTCCTCATTAAAAATCAGGCAAACAAATTCACCTATTTTATGCTTTACACTTCAAACATTTAAATAGGTGAATGTGTTCATTTCCTTTTGGGGTGGTCGTCTCCTCACATATGACATTCTGAAAAAGAGATGGGTTTTTTTTAGAAAAGAAACTTGACTTTTAAATTCCTTTTTGTTTTATAAGATCCTCATTCCTCTTCGCTGAAAAAAATTATTTCAGTGGGATACCTGCACTGGTATCTTCTGCAGCTCTGAGCTTTCTCATAGTGCTTGATGTAAAAGTTCCCCATAAACTTTTGTGTTTCAGCATGATGATTCTGTTTTCACTTAGATGTAACTCATCTGAAATAACAGACAGTTTCATAAAACAGACATCCACCTACTTGATGAGATTTTTTCCAGTTTCTGTTGAGTTTGATTACATTTTCCTCACACAACTGTCTACAGATGAAAAGAAACTCAACCCATCCAGACTGCATGACTTTGACTAGTCTTGGTCTTCTCAGCTGTTCATATAAATTTGGCTCCAGAATCTCTATTCTCCTGTCCCATGTCATGCTACAAATGTAAGCCATACAAGCCATATATGACCATTATTTCCACTGTCTAGACCACGACATTCTGTGCTGTATTGTCAGCATACTCTCACTGTTGTCATCACAGACACATCTGTCTATCTACATGATCTATGTCCTATTATTGTTCACTTCATCAGTTCACCAGATTGCTCTGGAAGTTCAGGATATTCCTTTCTATCTAGTCAGATCTTGTTTGCTAAATATTTTCAGCTTTTTATAGAATCACAGTATCCTAGAATATTTGCGGTGGAAAGGGGCCTCTGGAGATCAGGAATCCACCCCATGGCTCCCGACAGAGTCCACCAGGAGAGGGCTACTATCTAGTTTCCTAGTACCATGTCCAGTTGGTTTTTAATATTTCCAAGGATCAAGACTCCAAGGTCTCTGATCATCAAATGGAACTAGAGATGCTTTGCGGTGGGGGCACATTGCTGGCTCATGTTCAACTGGCTGCCCAGCTTGATTCCCCCTTTTCTTCAAAGATGCTTTTCAGCTGCTCAGCTCCTCAGCATTTACTGGTGCATGGGCTTATTTCTCTCCAGGGTCATAACTTGGCATTTCCCTGTACGGAATTCAATATCCTCCTTCCAGGAAATGGTTTTCCTCAATGGCAGTATTTGCTAATGGCCTGGAAGTGGGTCTACTTAGGATGCCTGTGTACTTCCTCTGTGGACAATAATGCCACATTTAATTTATGTCGCTTATAAAAATGAAAAATAAAAGGAATAAAAAGCAGTAATGGGGTTTTGATCATGGTCAGTGGTCTGTGGCAGGTATATTCTACATCACTATGCCAGTTTCTTTATTTCTAAATTTATATTTCTGTACCAATGCTTCTCAGATATGTTCTACTTTCCTATTATAGAATTAATAATTTCAGTAGGCTAAATTATTCTCATTCGGGTTTTCTTAATATTGCAAATCATCATAATTTAACCCATACCATAGGTCAGCATATGTAGTCAGCTGATGTTCAGTGTCTTCTAATTACTTCTGCTTAAAGAAGTGAGTAACACTGAATTCTTCCATAAAAATCTCCAACATTTTTTTTCTCTGATAAGCAAAGTCTATATATTTCCTTAATTTTTTTTCCACATCCTGCTAGGGCTGTTCCTAAACACTGAGCAATAGTCTTGCCACCACAGTACTGCTCAACAGAGCTTGAAATTAGCAAGAGGAGCTCAGGCTGTCTGACAGCTAGTCCTACCACGGCCGCCAAGTCTGAACAAACAGCAGCAGCTATTTTGCCCACAGGGGAAATAAGGTTAGTGAAAATATTAAAGAAAAGTGAATGCCACTGCTGGCACGGCAACACTTTGCAGTAATTGGTTCCTTGTGATTCATGCTGGCCTGGTTCTGAAAGCTACAGATGGGAAGCTTGGAAGGTTTAGTTTGGAAGCTCTAGTATGGAGCTTATAAGCTCTTCTTAAGAAGTGGCAAACAGATCAAAAGTTCACTTAAGTAAGTGTAATTCTGTAAATTCCAAGAACATTTCTTGCTAATTTGCTTTTCTTTGAGAGAATTCTTTGATTTGAACATGTAGAATAGTAACTATTGTAACCATTCAGCTGCAGGTGCTGCTTTTCATGAAAAACTACAGTCTTTGATTTTTTCTTCCACTAAACTCTATCTCATTCATCAACAGCTGATCCTGACCATTCCTTCTCATTATAGAAATCAGATTTGTATAGCTAGATAATATGATTAATTTTGAAAGACATTGCTGACAATTTCTTCTAAATATTATTAAAATTACTAATAAAGAAGAAATCTTGTGTTCAAAGTTAAATACAAAACCAAAAATCATTAACTAACACAAACAAATGGTGAAAACAGCTTGCAAAAATTAAATCTTCTAGCTCAGATATGCAAATATGAACCATATCTGAGCTGCCCAGTTTAGCAAACCAAACTGGAATTCTCAAAGGAATTGACTAGACTCTCAGTAATGTTGAGGAGATTATTTGCTTTTGGTACTCTGTTGCTTGGCTAGGAGCGTGGCAGTTGATAGAGCTTATAATTCTCTTCCTTGTTCTGACTTAAACTGTGAAATGAATGAGAAAGATTGAAAAAAGATAGAAAAAAGAGTGAATTTTTCAAACCTTTTCCAAGTCCTAAATTTAAATATGACTTAAATTTAAATTGCAGACATGTTTGAGTGAATTTATTTCTGTTGTTTACAGAGGTGTAATTCTGGTTCCTTGACCTCATCAAACTTATACTGATTGACAAACATGCTAATACTAGAGATTGAGAATGATAATTAATAGGTATTCCTGAGAAGTTGTAGAGTCTCCATCCTTGGAAGCACTCAAAACCCAATCAGACACATTGCTGAGCAACCTGCTCTAGATGACCCTGGTCTGTGCAGGGGAGATGGACTAGATGACATCCAGAGGTCCCTTCCGAACTCAGACTTTCTGTGACAATCTAAGTATCATCCCCCCCAAGAAGATCTTGATGAATTTAACAGCTGTGATATTTTTCCCAATATGCTTGTTTCCTGCCTTGTTACATCAGAGCCCTGATCTCTGAGTCAGCGTGGGGTCTTATGAGGCAGATAGTTATTTATACTGAGATTTTTCATTTGCTCTCAGCTCACTTATATGGAAAACTATGTAATTAGTCTGAAGCTGAGTGTACAACAATATGTCAAGAAAAAGAGCACTTTAAAGAATATTACTGTCTTCTCAAATCCACAAATGTTAATCTGGGAATGTAAATGTAATGTTGTGTTTTAAGAAAAGCACACAGTGTGAATTAATGCAGCACAGAACAGCTGCCTTTATAACCCTGACAATTCAAAAGGAATAGGGAGGAAGAACAGAGTGAAGCAGTGTGTTTCAAGTCACTGTGTCAGGTAGATGTAACACCACCCATGTGGCTGGCAGCTACTGAGCCAGAAAATCAAGCTTTACCAAGAGTGAAACCCTAGATCCCATGAGTCTGTTTTCCATTCTAAATGGTTAGTCACTTTAGTGGTATTTCATTAGGACTACTCACATCATCCCATCCCAGTGATTCTGTTCCGTATCTGCTCTATCATCAGTTTCCAACAAAATTCTGCTATATTCTGTTTTGATTACCTGCAATAGGAAAGCACAAGATGACTTTTCAAATTCATTTCATTTCCTTTCATTCAAAGATGACTTTTTTGTGAATTATTATATACCTGCTGAGGTCAGTTCTATTTTGACAGCTGAATTACAATATAGAGAATATAGCTAGTCAAGGCTTCAAGCATTTTGTTTTCAGCTTAGTAATGACAAACAAAACTTTAATCCTCCACAAGTAAGTTAAGCTTGGAATTAAATACACATGTAAATATAATGGTCTACACACCTCAGTTTGTGTAGACTTTTAACTATCCACTGGATTATTTGTGTTTCTAGATGCCTTAGAAACTGCCAGCTCAGTTCCTTAAAGATTTGTCATGCCTGCCCAGCAAAGCAGCACTACAGTTGTTTGATTAATGTCCTGATATCCTGCGCAAATTAGCAGTACCATTTCAAAGTATTTCATCTCCTGAAGGGAAATTGCAGCCTGATATTCAAGGGATTAAGCTGCAGATAAAACAATTATCTTTTAATGACATCTCTCCTCCTCATTTTCATGTTTTTTTTATTATAAGGCAGTAATATAATTTATAAACAGAAGAAGGCTTTGTAGCCTTACATATTTAGAGATGTTGCACATAAAAGTCTTCATTGTTTGTCTTAGCAATCAAACAAAAGAAAATGTGACAACTCAATCATTCTGCACTTCAGCAAAACCAACTTTTATTAGGATGGTAGAAATTCAGCACAAGTCTTTGTCTTCCTATAGACCCTTTGTCATGTGGCTATTTTGAAATAAAATGGTTTAAAACCAGACATATTCACAACATATGCTGGCTAATAAGAGCCAGCATATGACAGTCTCACTGCGATCTCTTAAATAGACCAATGCTGTAAATAAATCAGCTTTTATCATGCTCTAAAGGGACAATAACAGATACAGGAGGAGGAAAAAACTCCTGAAGAGTGTGCTTAAAAGAAGAACATTACTGGAAACTCAATACTGTGTTATAGTAAACAAAAACCATTGGTACAAAACAACAACTAAATTTATTCAGGGTTTTATTGATCAGAATAAAAAAATATATTTTATTTTTATCTCCATTCAGTTAATGTGAGACAACTGTCTATTAATCCACTGTTCATACTCTTATTTGAACTCTTTCTGCGCATCAACCCAGAGGGATGGGTGTAGTTTTAATCTGAACAAGCAACTTGTCTGTCTCAGTGGCAATGATGATACTGTGCAACAAAACCATTCCAGATACTGCAGTGAGTAGGGATCAGTGAGGCTACCGAACTGTCAGGACACTCAATGTTCTGGACATGGTAACAGCACTTTGGATATTGGTCTCCTAGTCCTTTCAGAAGAGAAGCATGGGATGCCAGGATTTACCAGCAGTTTTTTTCCTATCCTTTCCTTAGCCAGTTCTTGGGGACGGGGGTGGGGGGAAGTCATCTGTACATTTTTTTACACCTGTTAATCTCTTCTCATTATGTTTAATGAAAATGATAGGCACAGCTTCTGTAAAACACAGGCCAGCCTTAATACTGAATATGAGGTCTTTTCTGATCTTCTCTATTATTTGATCTCTTTTGAAATGAATAAAAGAGTGTATTTGGAGGATATTCTACATGTTCCTTTCCTTCTCTTTGTTCAAACCTGAATCTGGTTTAGGACTGGCTTGTGAGTTGTGCTAGTTTCTGGCCAAGGAAGAATAAAATGCCACATCAAGAGTCGTATTTATTCTGAAATATCACAATTCCTTAGTATGAAAGAGACAGATCTAAAATGCTTTCACAGACCACATTATTTGAAATAGATGTGCATGCAATATTCTGGGTTTTCTTCTGTGCAGTTTTTGCATTCTTCAAACACTATTTTTTAAACTCACATGACAGAATGTTAATTGCTTCAAACAGTGTACCAAGAACTTTGGCAGGGTGGAAAAATTCATTCCTGTCAATATTTACAGTAAAAAGCCAAACTTAGGAGTACACTCTGAATAAAGAAATTGGTTAATGGTAACTTCAATAAAGAATAAGATATACCTTTTAGGAAAATACAACTGCTCCTGGATATATTTTAGTTTTACATCAGTAACAATTCAAGTGCCTGTTTCTGTACACATAAAAAAAGGAAGCTTGATTCTTTTTGCAAAGAACTAAATAAATACCAGTGTCAGACATGCACCACAATCACACACACACCCACACACACACACACACACACACACACACACACACACAATGCTCACAATCACGCATAGAAAGACAAGATATTAGAGAATGTACGACAGAATCAAATATTGTTGTGTGGAAATGTTGAGAAGTTTCCCTTCCTTTATTCTTTGTAGAACAGAATACCTATGAAACTTTTGTTAGATTTCTTTTTCTTTTCCCCACACCCAGAGCCGTCTGACTTCACACGGATGGACTCTTAGCAGCAATAAAGACACATCTCAGACACAAAGATCATCTCCATCAGTCAGCAATGCATATCTTGTCACCTTGAAATAAGAAATGCTAAACATTCTCAAGAAAAATCCTCCAGAGTATTTTTACTTCACATGTTCTTAAAAATATCTGAATCATTTTGGCTAAAGTTTTTTGGTTGTTTCTTCAGTGACAGATGGATTAAAGATCTGACAGATGAGCTAAACTTTCTACTTGAGAAGAAAATTCTTGTGTGTGTGCCTTTTGGGTATTCAATCTGTCTGCATAAAAAGTTAAAATACATATTTCCATGTCTTTATATATGTATTTCTCACTCAACCAAGCCACTTTTGGATGTGGCTTTTTTTGTTTAATTATTCATTTATTTCTTTTATCCCTTATTTTTATCCATAAGTCATTATACAGTTCATTTCCTCAGGTTTTTAGACTGTACTTTTCACTCTTTTTTTAAAGAATTGCCTCCTTTTAGGAAAAGGAGATTCTAAGTCACGAATTTTAAGGCAGGCAACAATGCAAAGAATCTTTTTTTTACATATGAAGAAAGGTATTTTGTAGAAATAAGGTAACTGTGCAAAAGAAAGAGAGAAAAATGAATAGAGGAATGAATTTTGTATTTTGCTGATCTAGTGGATCATTTCTAGTGGCTATGGAGCATTGCAGTGGCACTCAGAAATACCGTACTGAATCCTGCTCAGATCCCTATTTTATGTGTGACCTTGGTTTCTTTGCTGCTTGACTCCTGTGTGTAAGTTTGGGACACTGTTTCTCCAGTATAATTAGGTAATTAGAGAGAGAGGCACCTCTGGAGGCCATTTCATCCTATTCTAAAACAGGTGTTTAAAAAAGAGGAAAAAAATCAGCAGAGGAAATTGCTGCCTCTCTCCATTGTCTTAGAAGGAACTGGGAGAAGTAACTAACATTGGCTACCAAATTTCTGAATAGATAAAAGAAAATTATACAATACACAATATTTAGGAACAAACTGCAACTTCTGATTAAAGAATTGTTTGAATTTTGATGTAAATACTTAGAAGTAAAAAAATTTGAGGAGCGCCTATGTTTTCAGGTAGTAAAGTAGATTGCTCTTCTTTCTATGCTTCCCTTGGATACTCATCATATCACTCAGTATCATTAAATTGTGTTTTTAGTATATTTTTATACCTTCTATGTCCTGAGTTATAGTCAGTAGCCTTGAATCTTTGCAGCCCTTTAATCTGAGTATCTGGTAGCACCAGTGTGAAAAACAAATGATTTATACACACGCTTTCTAAGTTAAATGTACACTGCCTTCTGTATATAATTAAAACAAGATCTTCATCAGACTTCTTGTCTTTTTCTGAGTGTTATTTTTTGACTTTTTTTTTCTTGTTCTTCTTTTTAAAAACTGTTTTTTTCCTAAAATCTGTCTGGAAATGCAAGGAATGTCTCTTAAACTGAATAAAAATTAACATCTAACAAGAAATAAGTTTTTTTAAAATAGGCATTTTTCATATGCACACATATATAAGAAAACAATTCCCAAATACACAGCACAAAGGGTTCCAAAGATTCAGTTATTTCCCTCAAAATTATAATTTAAGACCGTATGATCTCTCCAAAGGAACACTGTTCATTTTTGAGACTATCATGCTTACTTAGTCCCCAGAATAAGTGTATAACTTTCGTGTCTTTACAATATACCATTATAAGGGGAAAAGAGGGAAGAACTGCCTTGTTGAATGCAATTTTTCAAGAAGGACATCCCTTTTTCACTTTAATACATTTAGAAATCTCATAAAAGTGTCTGTCCAAACAGCTGTTAAAAGCTGACTACAAAGATCTTGCTGCCTGAATGCAAAATACAGAACATTTATGGTAAACATGGTCAAAGTCTTGTATCATGTTTAAATAGTTTTCCTTCATAAACATAACAGACTTCTAAAAATAGATTTTTAAAGCCAGAAGAGGTCTTAGACTCACTGATTTCCAGTTTTGCATATGGTGGGCCACAGAATATCATCAGAACTAGGCCAAATTACTTATAGTTGCCTACAAGAGGTGTGCTATACATTTCTTTATCTTCCCCTGAAAATTTCGGGAAATGGAAAGTCTGAACAAAAAGAGAACTATCTATCTTCACAGGATGAACTGACTTTTGACCAAATGAAGGCCTTTGTAAAAGTAGCACAAGCTATCTAGTGGGCTTGATCAGAAATTGTGGCACATCTGCATTATATCACTGATTTAGGGTAAGATTGCAACAGATTAATTTCTTGATCTGCCACCTTTGTTAGTACTTGTGAGTTTCTACATGCACTTCTGAAAGGTTAAAGAAATAAAGTTCAGAGAACAGCTGAAGGTTAGCTCTGCTAACAACAAACCTTAACAGATCTGTATCATAGATCTTTCTCCATAACAGGATTTGGGATGTGCAGAATTACCTTACTGAGTTTTCTGTCTTCCAACTGATGCATGATCTCAGTGTTCTTGCTCTTATTTTGTTTCTCCAATTAGAAATCTAACAGATTAGTTGAAACCACTAGTGAAATTAGTTTTAGCAAATAAATAACTTCATTGGAAAGGGCAAGTAAAGGTCATATAATCAATCTGAAAAGAGGTATCTTCCTCTGGATCAGTCTATGGCAGTAGAAAAGGTTACTTTGTTTAACTGCCTATGCATTCCTGAGAAGTTCTGGCCTTCATTGATCTGTCAGTTACATAACTTGTATGAATACTCCCTAATTTGCTGAAACAATTTAATATCACTTTTTTATTGTAAAAAATAATGGAGCTGGTGCTCATAGTGCTGCAATGGTGGTAGATTTACAAGAGACTCATGCTTTATGAAAGTGTTGAGGAGAAATACCAGACACTGAGCCAGTTGGATCAAAGAAAGACATCTGTCCAACAGCATCATTTGCATCTCAGAGGCAGTTTAAGAAGCAGCTGACTACTTTCTCAAAGAAAATGAGGTACAGATGGTAACTTCTTGTTACTAATCATGTTAAGATGTTAAACTTAGGCACACAGATGAGATGAGGATAGTGAAATATTTTAACAATTTTGCTAAGCATCAGTTTAAGTATTTGTCCTTATTTATGGTTTTAAGGAATAGAAATAATTTTTGCACTAATAGTTTTCTACTTTGTTCTATTTCCCTACCCATCCCTGCTCCCCCTCCAGCAAAAAGGTATATTTGCTTGAACAAATCCTGATGCTCGATTCCTCTCATGGTATGGTGTTCCATGATGTGATCTGACTGACTCCAACTGAGTGTGAAGCACGTTCTGTTATACACATTTTTGAACAGTGAATTCAACTGAAGTTGCTTGATACAGATATTTTTAGGTTTGGGTCCATTACTGTCTGCTGCCGACTACTTGTCAGACTTTTCCTCATTTTAAAAAAAATGATGATAAATCTGACATATATTTAAAACACCTGCCAGCTCTAATTTTTCACAGCAATTGTGTTAAGGATAGTGATTTTTACATTAAAAGAAAATGTTCTTACTAGACCGTAAATACAGTGTTCCATCCAGCACAGTTTGAATTGTATGTATTTTCCATTTTTCATGGAGTCACTAAGTGTTGTAACTATTCATTTTGTTGGTCACCTCTTCTGCTTCAAAGATCAAAAGAGAAATGAACAGTAGTTTTAACACATTTTATTATCACTCTGGTGATGTGTAAAAGGTTTGCTAGGATTTTTTTCTGGAAAGCTTCAAACTAAGGTTTTAAAAAATGACATCACCTCCCTTTTCCATCGGAATTTAGCATAGTGTGGGATGAGAATGAAGTTAGTGCCTCAGTTGGTTTGATGGTTTGATGGTAGTGATTATTAGACTTGTTTCGAGTTCATTGCTCATTGTTAAGTAGGGATCCTATGTCATACTGCAATTAAAAAGAAAAATTGCAGATGCAGCCAATAGACTACTTCATTATCACAAAGGAACAACAAAGGAAGATTTATTACCACCTTTAAATTCAACTAGATTATAATTTTTCCACACAGTCAATACTTTCCTTACATTTCTCAGAAAATTCTGTCATTTCAATTGAGCATCCTGATATCTGTTATTTATATACTTATTTATTGACTGATTTAAGACTATCAGAATATATATAATAAATGGACATTAGAGAAAGAGGTTTTTTGCCATTTCACTGGTTTTTGGATACATATATATATGAGATTCATATGGCGGGACTGTAACACCTGATCTTGCTAAATACGAAAAAGAGACAGCTAAATAGGGAACCTAGTGCTCATCTTTAACACTTTAATGGCAAAATGTAGTGAAGATGGAGTCAGACTTTTCTTGGAGATGTGCAGCAAAATACACTTTCATCTGAAGTCAGTAAATCTGCTGAACAAACTCTCAGAGTACTAGTTACTAGGAAAAAAAGGGAAAATAGAAGGAAAAAAATGCATTTCAAAGAGAGTCAAAGATGAAAGGTGCATGTGTGAAATGATCTTTCCCAAATTTGTGGCCTTATTATAAAATAATGAAATAATGATTACTTGTAGCATGTTGTCATAAAATATTTTGCTGGACTAAAATGTAGAAGGTGAATTCTTAAAGCCTTACATACTCTTAGTCCCAGTTAACATGCATAGAAAGAAACCATGCTGGAATGGCAGAATAGAATATAATGAAATTACTGGTTTTTCTTCATGACTTTTTAAAAGAGAATCTTAAGAGGAATAAAGCTTTTAAAGTCCACTCTTAAATAGAAAAACATTCAGTTCTTGCTGTTATATAAATATTCATACCTGTTCAGAGACAATTTCAGGGAAAAAGGAATAGGATAACGTTAAAATTTCATGGTATTGGCTCTGTTAGAAACCCTGCTAGCAAAATGAGAAAAAAAAAAGAAAAAGCTTTGACAGATACTGTTTTCAAACCAACTAGCAAATGTTCATGAAGTCCAACGAATTCTAATGATTTCTGTTTTATTTTCCACTTCATCCTGGCAGAATAAAAGTATATAGGTTCAACATCTTCTACCAAAAGTATATCCAGTCACTTATATAATTTATGCTGATCTCTCACAACTCTGTAAGTTGCCATAAAGTTGATGAAGTGCAAATATGTTAATAAATTTTTGCATGGTATATTCTGTGAAATGAAAGACTGAATGTGAATCTGGGTCTCCAAAACGATTGTTTCATTCTCGGTGCTGACGCTACCTTTAGGTAATTTTTCTCTTATTTTCAAGTTCCCCATATCTAAAAAGTCTTCTCCTTTTTCTGTGTCAAAATATCTATTTCTAATGCTTTTAAACAATTCACAGTAATAGTACTGATAGTATGTAAGTACTGATTATTTTTTTCTACTGTGTGCATTATGATAATGAATCGGCTCAGTCAGATGAAATAAGGTGCAACATCACTTGGTAGACTTAGTGACTGGCAAATTAACCCAGTAATTTTCTTTAATAAACTTATTTTCTAAATCAAAGAAACAGAAGAGACTTCATGCTTCTGGATCTTTAGTAAAATATAATTTCCATACCAGAGACCAATAAAATCTTTAATTAAACCAGAAAAATGCATAAAAAAGAACTAGCTAAAATGAAAAATTTAAATAGACAGTGATATTAGGAACATTATATTACTGTCAGAACTCCTTAAGGATCAAAATAGGATAAACATTAACATCAGTGAAGCAATTTGTTGTTCAAATTTGCTAATATTCTAAAATTCAGAGATACCACTACCATGAAAGCTTAACAGAGTATCAAAAAAAATTGAAAAATTAACTAATGCTTATGAATGAAATTTAATTGTAAGAATTTCAGAAGACTCTTAGGAACTAATAATAGCAACCTAAATGTTACTCTGAAAATATCAGCAGTTGGAATTTACTATGGAAGAGAAAGAACTTTTCATATTAATTGATTGCAGGTAGACTATGAGCAACATGTATCATATGGATGTGAAAATGGGAATGCGATTCTAGGTAATGACAGTCTAAATATTTCCAGTTAGTTTTGGAAAATTTTTAACAAAATATAGAGCCTACAATTTAACAAATACTGTGAGCAGTTCTGTCATGCAAGTCACACATGTTGAAGAAGAGTAATTTTAACCTCAATGAAGGCAAACAACTGCTATGATGATGTAGAGTCCCTAAAAGTCAAGTGTATAAGCATGGAGTACAAAAATGTATATCTGGTTAGCAAAATATAGAANTGTCAGTGGGTGTGTATAGGCATGTAGAAAATGAGTGATATTGAATGAACCAGATGCATAGCTGATTTCATTAGTGGACAGTGGTGGTGCGAGATTAATTAAGTTATCCTGTACCTCAGATTTCCAAGGGGAATATGCAGGACAAAAAGTAATTCACAAATGGTATTTGATTCATTAACAAGTATCTTGTGATGCTTGTAATAGCCGTTACAGGACTGGATTCAATAGTCCAGAACTATCGCTTCCTATAAAAAGTGCCTGTTTCTATGAGAAGCACTCATAAAGTCAGTTGCTGCAAAATGATCCGCCTTAGGACCTTCCTTAGCATTAACAGGGCAGAAAAGGGGAGCTACAGAGTTGCAACTTTCCCTGCACGTAAATGGGAAAGATGCCTCTGCTGGGAGACAGAGTAGCTTTAGAGTAGCACTTCAGTTTGGAACAAGAACATGCATTTGCTTTCATTTGTGACACAAGAAGATCTTGGGCACATAATTGAGACTTCTTTCTGCTGAAACTAAGATAGATAATTTGGGAGCCACCTAATACACTTCATGCCCAGTTGACTGCTCAGTGCACAAATCAGCACATCAGAAATAAAATTTCCTGTAATGTATTGTGCACATATTTCCTGTAATGTGTTGTGCTGGATCCTTAGCACCAGCTGCTCCTCTGTGTGGATCTGCTCCCTTTGGGTATCTGCTTGTTAATGCAGATGTAACCTGTGCATCACCCCAGGTTATGCACGTCAAAGAAGTAGCAAGGCCCACAGTGACTCTGGAAATCTGCCAGTGGATGGCAAAGGACGTGGCTACCATTCATGTGTACCAATGACAACTGGTCTTGTCACAAAGCTGTCAGTATCTTTGAGTTGATGTGCCCACAGGAGGGAATCATGTTAATGTTTAATTTGGTCCTTGGTAGTGGGTTTCCAGTATAGTAACGATTTGCTCAAAGTGTAATGAATGAAATGAGCTAAATTCCATCCTTCTGTAAGCTGTCCCAGCAAAAGATTTGACTTTTGCTTGGATGTGCATGTTAGAGATACATTGGTAATCTTAGGATGGGTATTTTCAGTGTGCACCTTTTTTTGTTGTTGTGTGAATGGTTCTTTCTGGCATCTTTAAAAATAGTAATGTTAAAATCATAACGTAAATCAGATTTGGATTTTATTTACTGTCTTTTTCTCTTAATGGTACTCTGTGGTTTTTGGTTGTTTTTTTTTTTTAAGATGAAAACAGCTGCTAGGTCTGGTTAATTTGCTTTCTTCAGAGTAAGAGACTGTATAAAGAGTACACATGTGAGTTTACTATGCAATAAGGAAAAACTTATTGTGGTAGCAGCATGCTTTCCTACTAAAGATGAGCTGTTAAACACTGTCTCACTTACACATGGATTGCCTGTGATGAGTGATACCAGATGCAGAGAAAAGTGAAGTAGCTGATGTAGATAATTTACTTTTGTAACTGTAAATTATATAATGAGTTTGCATTTAGTTTAGAGTCATAATGATGACAGGTGGTAGAAAACATGTTGACTTTTTCCTTCATTTTCATACACTTGTGTCTAACTCAATAGTGTTTGCTATGTGAGAATTCCTATTGAAACACTGATTGAATAATCTCCATTACTCTGCAGAGGGAGATAAACATCCAAACCAGGTGAGATCTTAGGCAGAAGACAGTCCCAGAAAAGGATTTATGCTGGAACTCTGTTTTCCCACAGTGTCATTTGAGTAAGCATCTCACTTTTGGTTTGATACTCTCTGAGGGAACCTGTTTTCAAATGAGGAAAGCTTTAACTCATTCCAGGGCAAGACTACTGCAGCTGTGTATGACTGAGTGTACTTCAGTCTCTTCTGTGGAGTCACTGCGTATTGCAAAATTAATGAAATATTCACTGGCACAAAGAAGGATTGAATGAATACCTGATCCATTTCTAAATTCTCTCTTTTTTTCTCCCAGTAAATATTTTTTTAATTCATACAAATATGGTGGAGCTTCTATAGCAGTAATAGAGATCGTTTAGCCCCAGGCTTATTTCTGGGTGAAATGTTTATTATATGTAGAAAATGTTGGGGTGTGACTTCCCCAGACAACAAAAGATATTGAAATATCATATTCTTAAAATTTTAATTGTCCAGCCAAAGTCTACTGGATAAAATAGGACTGGTGGAAACACATTGTCTTGCTGTTTGCTTTCTGATATGGTGTGTATCATTCTCAAACTAGTGAGGACAGAATGAATTGCCTAAACATAGGCTATTTTACATACTCTGGGTTATTCAAGACATCTGCTTGGAATTTACACATCCCACATACTTCTGGGGTGGCAGCTGAAGGTATTTATTTAGACAACTCATTACTAGTGCTCCAACATTTTCTAATTCTCTGTTGGGTTATGTTCAGACACTGTGGTTATGGAATCCACAAGAGTTGGGGTAATATCAGTACATGCTCACTGACAGAAGTAAAGATTATATGAAATTTATAATTTGTGAAAATGTGGACAACCGTTATATCTCAAGATAATTATAGTATTTGAATTCTGAATCTAGTGTGTGAAGCTGCTGTTTCAACTGATTCTACATCTGAATATGACTTCAAGGGATGGAGGAGAAACTTTTTGGGCATCCATACAATGGACAGTGCCTAAACTTAGCCAGGTTATCAGAACATTTTCCTTAAGCTAGTGTTTCCTGATCTAGACAGGTCAGCTTAACAGAGAGACCAAAACAGCTTGAAAATCATCAATCATTTTTCATGTGAAAAAGAAATTTTAAAAAAACCCAAATCAGAAGACATTAAGAAAAATAGGTTTGTTCTTCTTCTTTTTCTAGCAAAACAAACCCCACCAAACCCCTAAGTTTATTTTTAAGATTCCACCCTCCCTGCCAGCAGCCAAGCTCCATGCAGCCATTGGCTCACTCCCCCACCAGCAGGAGCAGGGAATCAGAAGGGTAAAAAGTAGAGAACTCATGGACTGAGATGAAGACAGGTTAATATGGAAAGAAAAAGCCATGCACCCAAGCTAAGCAAAACAAAGAATGAATTTACAGCTACCCACGGGCAGGCAGGGGTTCAGCCATGCCCAGGAGAGCAGGGCCCCGTCATATGGAACAGTGACTTGGGAAGACAAATCCATCACTCCAAATGTGCCCTTCTTCTTCCTTCCTCCCCCCCAGTTCATGTACTGAGCATGATGTCACATGGTCTGGAATATCCCTTTGGTCAGTTGGGGTCACCTGTCCTGGCTGTGTCTCCTCCCAGCCTCCCAAGCACCCCCAGCCCCCTCCCCAGTGTGGCAGTATGAGAAGCAGAAAAGGCCTTGGCTCTGTGTAAGCCCTGCTCAGCAATAACAAAAACATCTCTATATTATCAACTCTGTGTTCAGCACAAACCCAAAACACAGCCCTCTATAGGCCACTGTGAAAAAAAGTGACTCTACCCCAGGTGAAACAAGCACACCTCAATTTTAATTTTTTTTCTCCACTTCCTTTCATTGGAATAACCTTCTTGGTTCTCCAACACAAATAGTTATGGTGTTTGAATTATTTCTGGTTGAAAGCAATTATATAATAAAGTAAAATTTCAAAGAAACTGGGTTTTAAGAAATTTAGACAAAAATAATTTTCTTTAAAGTATACATTCATGGGAAAATTTCATCTGCTCTATTTAAACCCTGTGATGTGACTGTCATAATTTCTACTATTTTTGTATTATTTAACACTATGTTGTCTACATATATGTATTTAATAAACTAATTCTATACTAGCTATTTGAAAATTGAGGGAACAGCTAAGGAATAACTATTATCTTTTCTGTAGAACTTTCATAGAATTGTTAGGTAACGCTCTATATTTTTTAGAATATATGCAAAAAAACCCAACCCAGGCTTCAAACTTAAGGAAAGTTTAACTTAAATGGTAGTGTTACTGAAATATATGAAAAGACAAACTTTATTCTAACAGTTCTGTAAAATTATCATTCTGATACAAAATATTACTTTTTGTCACTGATATGAATATCTTTTATTTTATTTTCTAATAAGATATTGATTAACATTATACTTGTGGTACAATCCTTTGAAAACATTTTTAAGTGGACATGACATAATATCTTGTCTTTTTATTACCTTAAAAGAGAGCACTCTTTTTCTTTAATGAAAGCCAGAGTTATTTTTATTTCAGTAATTTTGTTCAATATTAAAGGATTATAGTTCACTTCTGGCAATTTCTAAATCCAGAACACCACTTCAGAGGAAACAGCTATGCTCCCTCGGTCACATTTTTGACTTATATGGAATCTGTAAGTTCTCTTGAGACCTAGAATGTAAAAACAATTGCTGATATTATAAGAATGAAAAATAAGAATCATTATCATGAATTCAAAAATAAGCATATAAATTTGAGTTAAACAACTCTATGTACAGCTGAACCTGAAGACAGAGCAAGAACTTCAGGGTTCAATATTTCATTTGTAGCTTCATAGTAATTATTTTCTCAAGTGATTAGGGAAGACAGGAAAGGAGACATGGGAGACTGTTGAGAAAAGTGCTGCATAACCCTTCAGGAAGGAAGGGTACCATCATCCAACACTAAGAGGACAGGTACTCATTCATACAGCTACGCTCCGAACTCTTAGCATGTGATACACACAAAGGTATGGCTCAAATGGGTCGTTGTGGGCTTTCAATATTTTCTTCATCACCTATCTTCCTCCCTTTAATATTGAAGAAGTTTTATGCCACAAGTAAAGGAAAAATTTGGACATATGGACGTCTTACTGAAGTCCTGGTGCTTAGCTTAGTTTTTTATGCTTGTATGGGATTGGAGCTAATGCAAATGGGATTTACTCATTATCTTCACAATCCACAGAAAAACAGTCAGATCATTATGCTATTTAGGACATTCATATAATACTGTGAAACAGGGAAAGCAGCTGCTTCACAGTTGCAGCAGTATAGCACAGAGTTATCAAATGAGTAATGCAAAAATTCATGTCTAAATAGTTCTGATAGCAAGTTAAATTCGTTTATTAACAGATTATATAATACCTAAATTTATCACATCCTTAGAGTCTTTAAATTTCCCTCCCATTTGTAAATTCATTTCAAAGTGTCTAATAAAAACCAGTATTCACATTTAAACTAGGGTTGAGTTTTGCACACCTGTAGTTGAAACTTCCTTGATTGATGTAAACCTTGAATAACAGGCTTTTTGTCTTTTAGATTGTGGGGGAATTAATAAAAACCTTTATGTTTAACCTCATAACTTTACACAGTCTGACCTGTCTTTGGTTTGGAAAAATATCTCTAAGTCGTAAAGATGTCTGATTTTTTTCCCATACAAATGTCTTGTTCTATTTTGAATGTTTGCCAAAGACCAATGTTATCACTTTATTAAAAAGAAGAATTTAAGATGCAAAAAAACCCCAGATTAACTCCTGATTTTTGTGAGAACAGAACTTATTTTTCTTGCTGATCCTCTTCTCTTTTATTATTTCCTACCTGATCTATATCAGAAAACTTTATTGACCCTTTGGTCTTGTGACTACTGACTTGAATGTAGACTGTTTACACTGTAGTACTGATGGGACCTGGCACTGAATAGGTATCCTGACATCCAGATTCTATTTCTATTGATCCATAAAAGACGTGTAATATTGGTCATATCTCCTTCTACCTTTTTAATTTCCTAACTATTGTGTCCTTTGTGCATGTTGCGATCATTTAATTCATTGAGGCACAAGAAACTTATAGAGTGATTGGGATGTTGGATTCCTTATTTAATTGAGACACTCAAAATACTGGTGCATTAATAAAAACAGCTGAGAGGTGGGTGGACAGAAATCGTCACCCACAAAACTAGTAAGTGTAGACCCACTGGAAACACGGAAGTTTTATGGATCAGCGTGTCGCTTCTTCACTAAAGAAGCAGTAGAACAATCAGGACCAGGTGGACTAAGGGAAGGCAAAAAGAACTGTCTAAAAATTGATTGTCTGTGAGTACAACAGCATGTCACCCGTGGTGTACTGTTCATGAAGAAGCTTTGGTTTGTGAATGAGGCATCATTCTTTGGATTAGATAAGGTAAAGACGTACAAAACTGTGTCATAGGTTTATTTGATTTTTTTTTTCCCTTTAGTTTTTGGAAGAATAGAAAAGAGAGGAGGACTTCACTCAGTATGGGTCCTTTTTGCTTGTTGAAATAATAGATATCTGCTGGCTTGCTATAATTAAATTTTCATTAAGACATTTGAAATGTCAGTGTGTGTTTTGAATCAGTTTGGAGGAAGGAGACTACTATTGTACGACTATTTAACACTGAAAGGATAGTTTTGTTGAAGGCTGTAATATAATGAGACGAAAAAGGTTTTGAAAACGTGTGAAGACTATTGTTAAAGTTTTATTATTGTTCAGCAATGTGCATGCTAAGAGAGGATCCAAACTACACAGAGGCTACAAAAATTTGCTTTATATGCTATTTAAACAGTCCCATCACCTCTCAGTGTGGCTGATTAGAATTACTTGTAGCTATGAGAATGATTGTGTAATCAAAGACACATAAACATGGTGGGTTTTTAATTATTCACACCTGCACACATTCTAAACAGCACATCCTGCTGTATCTTTCAGATGCTCCAAAAGCAAACATTCTGTTCTGATTCAGTGTGCTATTTTTAAACATCCACAATTTGTTAAAGCACAATTGTCACATGGGGTTTTTTTCCTTAAATATAGCAAAAAGCTCTGTTTATTATGCAGAGAGATGTAAAATTTTGTTTCATTTCATTTGAATGCATTGTTTAATCAGAACTGAAAGTAAAATCTTTGGTGTGGGGCTCTTGTAAGAAATCTAAAGGTAAAAGAAAAATGGATTAATTGAATATATATTTCATCCAGCAATTTGAAAATTACAGAATTCCCCCAAGACATTAATTCAATTATTTGAAGAGAGTTCTTTAAAGACAGCTGAAGACATACCAATACCTATAATTATAACCTATAATGTTACCTGTGTTAAGGCAAAGAATTGTGGGATGCTGAATATATAAATAGTTGGACAGTTCTAACACCTAATTGAAATCACCACATTTTCTAGTGAATATATCAGATAAAAGCCAAAGGAACATTCCAGTGCATGAGTTCCTGACTCACAGAATATATAAACAGTCCTTAGAGAGGATGTAGAGAAACCACTCTAATGGGAAAAATAGCCATTACAGTGCTTAATAAGCAAGTGCTTAGCTTCATGCTGGTATCTAGACCAACTCTGATTCTGTAATTTGTCTTTGTCTAATTCAGAAAAGGCATCTGTCTTGTGTCTTCCAGTCTCTGCTTGTATATGTTAACTACACTGGGACACCAGCCCACTGTTGTCTCATAAGAGTAATATATCTAGAGAAGAGATGCTGATATTTTGTTTTGACTGTGATTTTATATGAAATGTCCTTTGCTTCTGTTTTCTCTCTATGTCTTATATATTCAAGGAACCCCTGGGAGTCTGCTTGGACTGTCCAGGCCCAGCAAGGTTTACTATTTGAACTTACTGAGCCCCAAGGAGGCTGTTGGACACACTCCAAGACAGTTGTCATAGCCACAGAATCTTGATGCTCTTTATTTGTATATGTTCCCCTATGTCATTCCCCCCATGGTGATAATTCACATTAGACCTCCAGGAGGTTGCTGTTTCTGTGCCTTAAACTCTGTCTACATCACCTATCATTATTTTCAGGTCAAGCTACAGCCAGACCTTTTTCTTTTATGGTTAGCTGGTGCTGCTGCTTTTCACATTACCTCATCTGGCTCCCTTTCTGTGAGAAAAAGCAGAGAAGAAACTCATAGCCTAATACTTTATTAGCTCTTTGCTTTCTCCTTTCCATCTTCCCTCTGGGTGGGCATCTTTTCTCGCTGTTTTTTTCTTTTCCATTCCCATCCAAATAGTGATTAAAAAGAAAAACCTGCCCAACACCATAACTCTGCCCCTAGATTTGTCCCCATTCCATCAACATTTTTAACCAATTTTTTAACATTCCCTCCACTCAAACAAATGCATACATTACTTTAAAATAAACCTATGCAGTACACTCTGTAGAGATGGTGATGGCAGTTCAGCCCTGAGTAGGCAGCATCCCCAAGCACAGCAGGACCGAGCTACCAGAGAGAAAAAATTCCCTCTTGTTGTGGAAAAGAAGGAAAAGGGAGGTGGGTAGTCTGAGTCATGCAGAGGGGCTGTGGGCTCCAGGATGCATGGTCACCCATTTTTTTCGTAACCAGGTTACTTAGTTCACCCACCAGTCAAAGCCCAAAGGCTGCAAGTGCCACCAGTTTGTGGCCTTGCCCACAGAGGCAGACACCACGAGGGCTGTCCAAAAGTGCTCGTGCAAGACTTTGCTGATGTATCTGCCTAGAAGCTGGTGGATTTAGCCCAAGAACAAGTAACCTTTCACAAGCCTTCTACAAGTAGAAATATCTGTCTGAATTTTTATTCCCTCAGCATTAGATACAAGGGAATAAAAATTCAGAGTATTGATGAGGACTGTACAACATTTTAACAATTTCATAATTAATTCCAGCAAAAAAGGTTATGTGAAATGCACTTCTTCATAAAGCCCTCACTGGTGGAAAGCTGAATTTAGCTCACATGTGAGGATACCCACAGAAGGTTTCAGTTCTGACCTGCTCACGCTCCTCTTCTTCTCCCTCTTCTGAAATGCACAAGATGCAATTTCACCAACTGAACATTTTCTGCAGATAAAGCAGTTGATTGTGAGGGTATCCAAGCCTACTGCTTGCTCTTGCTGTCCCTGCCCACCCTTCCTGTGCCACAGCAGGATCTGTCTCCAGCTCCCCACAGCTCTGTCCTGCCTGACCACAGGCCCCCTAAGCCAGGTGCACTCTCAGCCCATGTCCCAGCCTGACCTTTACCTGTCCCCATCCCCAGTGAGGTGCCTGGTGCCCCCTGGTTGCTCTGCCCCTGGGAGTGGCACTGGCTGGTGGCCTTCCAGGAGCCCCTGGCTCTGACTGCAAACAGAAAAATGAAGGAAACTTCATGAGAAGGCATTTCACAAAAGCAATACATTTAAAATAATGAAATACTCCCTTTAAAGTTTCCTATCGTGAATTTCATATAGCTTTACATAAAAGCCTGCAACACCCTGATTGAACTACCATAATCCTGTTCTGGAACAGGCATGGAAGTGTCCACCCAACTCTTTCCCAGTTAATTTGTATCCTTACTCTATGTTTCTGTGGCTTTCCTTACACTGACAAATTCTTAATTTTTAAATTTTTTTTCAGGAGGCGAGAGCTGGGAGGCAAGCATGGTCGAGAGAAATGCAGGACGTGGGTGGTCTATCTTTAGCTGCAGCAGCATGTTTTTAAAATTACTTAATCTTCTGAAGACATCCTAAGAAACTCCAGGTTCACCCTTGCTTCTACTAATACTCAGTGATCGTGATTGTACAAATATAAAACTTCATGAGAAGATTCATAGGTGACTTAAATAGGGAGTTATATCACCTCATGGATGGAAATCACTACATGAAAACAGCTGAGAAGGGTTGTGTGAGTGAGCTGATGCATCATACTTATTTAACACTGGAAATAAGTAGTGGGCTGTACTTGGACATGCAGAGCACTCAGCAGAGATTATGCTTTCACTTCTTAATGAATAAAGGAATAACCACTTAGTTGTACAATAACTTATGAGCTTATGTTTTTCTTTCTTTTTTTTTTTTTTCCTTTTTTTTTTNTTTTTTTTTTTTTAATCTACATAGTTATTTCTGGACATATGACTTGTCAAGTGCATGTGGGTAAAGATAATTTATGGTGTATGGAGACATAAGTCCCAAGTCCCAAGCAGCAACGTGGAAGTGAGATACCCTTATATTGGTGAATTCTATCTTAGCCTTAATGTAGTCTAAAACTGACATATCCCCTTCACCTACACTCCATGGTATCCCTAATATATATATATATCTATATGTGAAAAAAATTTATGGAAAACCTGAATTTTAAAATTAACTATGAAAATTGAGAAATATTAGAAGCAATGTGCAATTTAACATGAGACATACACACAAACCGCAACCGGGAGCACTCCTAAAAACCTTAATTAGAGGTTCCAGAACATATCAGAGGATAGTGCAAGTAAAAAATATTAGTGAGTTACTTCATTGGTAGCCATTAAAAAGAGCTAAAAACTAAGTTATATAAAGAGCAAGATTAAAAAATAGGGCAGGGATGATGGGGGCAAGTGCAACAGTACTTGACACATTCAGGACAAAATACTCCTGATGGACTGTTGTTGTAGTGCCATTGCCAGGTCAGAAGTAACTGCTCCAGATACCAGTCAGGAAAAATGTTTAATTTCTGTCTGTTTAAGTGCATATACCATACTTATTCAGGTGTCTTGCAGAGTACCAGCTGAAACTTACTGACTTTTGAAGTGGTTTCACATCTGTTCAAAGAGAATATCCAGGTTTCTCTGGTGCAATATTACTTCCCCTGTTGAATATAAATCTGGTATGTATTTGTGTCCCAGTTAACCCCAGCATCACAGGTGCAGCAGATTCTCTGTGTTTTTCCTTGCAGAAATTGAAGATTTACCATAGAGGGTAAGAGAACAGGTTTTTTATTGATGAGAGAAAAAGGTTCAGTTCTGAAAATGTTATTTACTGAAGTAACACATCTGTACTCTCCATTTCCTCCAGTCCTCTGCTTTTAGAGTCCTTGGAGTCACCACAGCTCCTTCCTGGACATTTCATACCCTAAAGAGTGCCCTACAGTCTCCCGCTCCCTGTTGTCCTGATGGGAGCCATCTAAGTCAAAGCCTGTCTTCTCTCCCCTGGTATCTGTTTAGAGGTACAAGGGAGATGTGACTATCCTTCCTTCAGGTTACTGCCTCTCTGCTAGTCAGTGAGTGCAGCACAGGGAACCTAACCGGCCATATTTGCAAGAGGTGTTACTAAAGTTGTCCCTGATAACTTAGCACCTTGCCTTTCTTCCTTATGTTGAATGTGTTTTTACCTCAATATGCCGTTTAGGTATGCAGAACAGCCATAAGAGCAGGTTAACACACTTATAGAAGAAAAAAATCCTCTCTAATTGGCTGTGGTGATGCACTTGGCTTTTGTTTTAGCCCCTTTTGTTATGGCAACATTTCCAGCAGTGGTTTTCTTTAGGTAGGAAATCAAACTAGTCTTTTTCCTGTCAGAAAGAAGAGGGCCTGCAGCTGACTGTGACATTTAATGATGTAAGAATCTGGAGGAACAGGGAAAGACCTGTGCACACAAAACTGCTATATTGCTGATTTTTCAAACAAGTATGGAGAATTGCATGTATTTTTTAAAACGGGTGTTTCTTTCTGTTTTGGGTTTGGTTTTTTCATATGACAGGTACAGAATTTTCAAGCTTGAGTGCTTTTGACTGATTTTAAGAATTATACTACTTCTTTCTTAGCAAACCTATAATAAGCTAAAACATCTCTAAGTTACGTATCTCTGCACCAAATCTCCAAGTACTTACTAAATGTTATTCAGCATTAGCCCTCACACAGGCAAAGTCTCCTGATCTCTGTTCTCATGATCCTATATGTTATATTGAATTCTACTTTTCAAGTATTTGACATTGTCTCAAACAATGGCTGTTAGGTCAATAAGTGATTAGCATGGTCAAAATTTTTTATATTATGTATTGTTTTTTAAGCCAAAGCTCCCTTTCATTAAGACTGAATGGCAAGAGAATTCAATTTCTTGAAATGCACACTGATGTTATGACTAAAAGAAGAAAGTGGAATGGAGAACTTCTAATTCATTACTTACTGCAGGATCTTTGAATCAATCAAGAGACGCCTTATAGTTACTAAAATTAGTAGTAACAATACTACTATTTTTCTTGGAAAAGTTTTTTTTCCCCTTGATAAGAAAGGGTACGCAGCATTTCTTGATAGAATCATTTCATGGCCTCTAACAAATGGTCTGCAGTCTGTCAAGGGAGGAAACGCGAAAAAGCCTCAATATTTTGTAGCCTGAATGTTTATGGACACCATATTGAAAAGGACTCTTGATGTTTTTTTCAGTGTCAGAATATATCAAACCTAAATATATGAGATTTTATCATTTTAAAATAAATTCCTAAGTAGTTTTTGAGGATGCTTTTCTTTAATACATTTAAATTATTTTTAATGACACTACAGTCAAAGTCTCAACAAATTTCAAATAACAGACTTTATATGTGTTAGAATTGTGTATGACATCTACTAATGATCAGTAGGTTAAACCCCAAGTGTTACATGATTTGCAATTATAAAGGTCAGAGATTGCATCTCGAGTATAATTAGGCATTTGGGAATGCCTGTTCCTTAAACTAAACATAGGAAAAAGTATGTAGTGAAAATTTTACTTAGGTCTTTTATGATGGCCTGCCACTGATGAACAGTTCCCATTATCTCCAGAGAATATACATCCTATAAGCTGAACAGAGATACAGAATTTTTATAGCTGAAAAATCCTTAGGAACTATTTTTAGACTTGGTCTTTTTGTTTCTTTTTTTTTTTTAATAGTGACATATAAATAACAAAGCCTATTTATATTTATATCAAAGGCACGTTTCAGGTGCAAGCTGAAACTTTGTCAGAATGGATGGGCAGAATTCCTGAGCAGAATCCTGGCATACTTGGCAAGGGTGAACTTTTTAAAGCCATGAAAATATAAAGCAAATCTGTATCTTGTTGTATGATGGCTGCCAGCTGTTGTTGCAGCAAAATGTATATATTAAAATCAGAAAAATAATATAGTATTATAACATTACAATAATAATGATAATATCATAATATTAAAATGTATATAAAACAGTTTTCCAGTAAATTTGAAGGAAGTGGTGAAATTATGAAAAATTATAAATAAAAAATGACAAAATATTAAAATCTTGAAATCTTTGTTGGTCTTTTAAATTGATTTCCTGTATCAGAAATGAAGACTGATACATAAGAACTGGGAATATGCCCCTGCTATTTCAAGCTTTTAGGCACTTAATATTACAAGCAGATAATAGCATCTAAATATATTTTTTAAAATGCTTTGAAAACTTTCACATTGTCACCATTAAATCTTCAAGCTTATATCTTGGCATTATTTTCAAAATATCCATATTCAGCTGTGCAAGTAGGTTTAGATCTCATGACACTTTGAGTTATAAAGTCTGTAAGTCAGGCAACAAACTGAGACTATAATTCAGTTTTCCAACTGAGGTGTTACACGTATCCCTGTACCTGCCCCTCCAGGAAGAAATGCAATTAGACAGAGGCTGATGCAGAGAAAGCTGCACAGAATGCTGAATTCTGGGACTCTTTTTTTAGCATCTTAGAATAAAAAACATCAAAGACAGAAGTGCATCTGAAGTGCCTTCTGCGGGATCTTGCATAGCAGCTTCTGTGCAGCTGGGATTTAGGGTTTCCAGCTTCCATTTCAGTTCATGTGAACAGGTCATGCCTTTTCCTTAAAATACAAGCAGGTAAAAATTCTGCCTTTCAGAAAAATAGTTCAGTGGCAGGAGCACACTGCAGGTATCACAATTCTTGGTACAGTTGTCCTTAACCGGGGAAGATCTGACCTTCCATCCCCTCTCTCTGTTCTAAACCAATAAACAGGATGCACTAGGGCCCCCAGGGTAAGTGGTTGGACATAACTCGTGTCCTTATGGTGATATTCTCTTAGGGGTCCCATTCATGCTGTTTAACTGTACAAACCCTGACCTGGCTATGCCTAGGATCATGCCAGTATGATACAGGCTGATCTGGGCCAAAAGCCATGCTGAATGCAGGCTGATGATAGAGCAATATAAGACATTTCCAGTATTGGACCCCATGTCCTGGCTGTGCCTAATTTAGTGGACTAGACATAGTCATTAATACCAATGTCATGAGTTTCCAGGGTGTTCCATGTCCTCATCACTCTTCTGTTTGAAGCTGTGCTGCTCTCCAGCCAGGAATACTTGATTCAGAAATCCAGAAAGAGAACAAGTGACATTGTCAATTGAGTTTAAAACACTCAGTGAACAAAGAGAGCTAAATCTGAGGCTTACTTGCTCGACAAATGTTCTCAAGTCAATGTAGAACCAGCAAACATCACCTCCATTTCTTTCTTTATTATTATTTCAAAGATGATAAGAACTGCTCAGTTCCTTGAAAGCGTATTTTACCCTGTGTATTCAAAGTGGTTGAACTCACCTTCAGCTTGAGATAAAATATAGGAATTCAAAGATTTCCATATCTCCACAGTTTCCTGATTGTGATTCTACAACGCATATTGCACTCACTTTAATATGCAAGGCTCTTTTCAAACCTTGGCTAATTTGTACTGCAGATTTTTCATTTCATTCACCAGACCAAATGAAATGTAATCACTGAGATAAGGTAGATTCTGCTATTCTGGTCTGAATTTTGATGAAAGAAAGGCACAGACTTCTTGAAGGGTGTTATTTATAGATTTTTTTTTCCCCGTCATTCTCCTTTAATCACACAGCTTATGAAAAATATGTATAGGTATAAGTAGAAGTGAGGTATTTTCGGGAGAAGGCCTGCATGAGGCTTTGAGTTTCACAAAGCTGAAACACCATCTACAGTGCGCAGAAATGCTCTCGCTACCACCAAAGCCCACTTTAGATCACAGCTCTCAGCAGAACTCGTGGGTCTCAGTTATTTAATCCCCGCAGATGCTGTAAGTTGTGTTAATTATTCACGCATGACAGCAGCAATTGCTGTGACAGCTTTGACGCTGGATTTTGGCAGAGCCCTCTCGCCGGGTCATTAAACACGCTGCCCACTAGGTGGGGGTAGACACCCTCCTACAGGCAGCCGTGCCCCTGGAAGAGGAAAATGTTATAGAAGCCAGACTAAACGTAGATGCTTTGAGAGGTGTTTTGGTTCTGGTTTTGTTTTACTGCGGAGGAGTTGTGTCTTTTCCTTTCCCTCCCCCTCCTCTCGTGGTTGTGTTTGTTTGTTTTTACCTTGTTTGTTTTGCTGTGATAAAACAAGAATTACTATTTGTGAACTACTGGACTTTAAAGGTGATGGTGAACTGAGAACATAGGCAATTAAGTTCAGTTCGGGTTGATGCAGAACTGCGGTTTTGAACTTCCATTATTACAAGTCAGGTCATTCCTGCAGCAGTACAAACCCAATATTTTACTGGAAAATAAAGTAAGTAGGTCCATTACTGAAATATCCCACATGGGTATAATATGCATGCACGCTAATGTGGATTAATTATTTTTAACTGCTTATTGAACATTGGGCTCCGTTGATTACAACTGGTAGTCCATAATAAGTAGATCCAGTAATTTTAAAGCTAGGCATAGGAACAACACAAAATGATCTACCTTGTCAGAACACAGTGAGGCACCATAAGTCAACGTAAGTATAATTTAATTAGCAAGTTCATGAGACACAAATTCAGTGTGCACCAGACACCCACCATGTGTCTTCTGTTTCTGAGTGAAAATTTAAAGGAAAGTCTAACTGTAGTCAGAGTGGCTTAAATTTCTAAGGTGCAACACAGCTGAATCATGCAAATAAGACCACATACCTTTATTGCAATGAAAGAATGACTGCTTTTTCTGTAGGTCAGCAAATAAAAATATATTTAAAGAGTATACTTAAAATATTATGAAAGCCTAGTTGGCAGGAAAGGTCAGTTGTTGCAAATTCTAGAGGCCTTTCATAAAACAAGTTAGTGGGCAATAAGAGGATAGTGTCAGATTAATGTGGTTTTTTATGACATCATCTAGCATTTAAAAAGTGTGGAACATGAAATCAAAGATTAGTAGTTTAATCTACTGTTGTTTTCCTTTAAAATAGAATGTTTACTGCTGCACATGTTTCTTAATTGTTGTAAAACAGTAGGAGTTGAGACAAGAAATTCGTGATTTTCTGAGCACATTCAGTTTTGCTCAATTAGACAGAGCCAATATGTTATTTGAGAACGGACAACTAAAGTTCACTTTCCAGCACTTTCAGATTATCACAACCAAAAAAAAATCAAAATAAAAATGAAATCATGTCACAAATTTCTAATAACTCAAATTATTTGTGTGCTGTAGATGGTCCCATTTTTAGTTTAGAATTTTTCAAAGTGAATTTTATCACTTTCCTTCCTCAAAGTACAAAGGCATTCCATCTTTTGTTTCAGTCTTTGTCACCCTTCTTTTGCTTAAGCTATAACAGTCCACTTCCAGAGGGTGTGTTTTGTTTTGATTTTTGTTTCCCTTATTTGTGCTGATAAATTATATAAATGTTAAACTTGCTTCTCCATGCTAATATTTTCCCATAATTGAATGTTACATACAGAGGCATTTTTTTCTATCTGTGAAGAGACACATCAACTCAAATTTGGAACTCACTTGCTTGCAGTTGTAAAAAACCCATTTGCAGCAGTTGTAAGTCCTACCAGTGATAAAATGCTTCTTTCACTAGAGCACTCAATAATACAAGAAATTATGGACAAAGCCAGTGGATATGCTTTGAAATAAGAAATAGTACTTCAGAATTATCATAGAATATGTATTTGTCTGATTTCTGTAATATTCTACATAATAACATTGAACTACAACACACTACAAGTACTTTAAGAAATTAATATTATAAACTTCAAATGTACCATAATCAGATATTTTAGTGATGCAAATGATATATGAAAGTCTACTGAAGTACTTTAAACTACGAACTCAATCATATTAAATAATACCTTCTACTCAGATTGGTTTAACACAGGTTTAAAGGGCTTTTAAAGAGTTTTAAAATTTAATTTGTTATGAGAACTAATTTCAAATGTGCCAAAGTAGCAAGTGCTGAATATGTTTGCATTGCTGTCAAACCACCCTTAACATTCTACCTTTTCTAAGACACATTTCACTGATAAGTTACTTAAAAAGGCTTAAGAAGCATTTTCGTATATTGAAGTAATTCCATGCCGTGTTGTGATTCATACTCATATTGTATTAATGATGAATATTAAGCACTCTTTAGAGTATCAGCTTGGTTGTCATAAAATGTGCAATGTTCTTAACTGATTATATGCAGGTTGGAAGACTACCTTCTATTTCTTGCTGTGTTGTAGTCAGCCTATTCAAGAATCCCTTAACTAAAGATATATGCCAATGACCATAATTGTTTTTCACCTTCTTTTGCCACAGTGAGCTACTCTGCAGCTGTTCTGAATGATATGTCTCCCTTCTTCCTTTCCACATACTTTTTTTCTACACTACACCTGTCTCCACCACTTGTCCAGTGTCATAGCCTGAACACCTTTCTAATCCAAGTGTTCCACCATCTCTTTCACTTTTCCACGGTCAACATAATCCCACATCTACTGCAGTTAAGGCATTTTGCACACTTCAGCATGATTACACAGTAATAGCTGCAGTAACAGAAAGAGAGAAATCTGCATCTCAGTGAAGTCAATGACAGATTTTGCACCATGAATTGGATGTCATTACCAAACTTTTAAATTATGATCTAAATATTCAGGTCAATTTGCAGATATCAAGTCTCTTTTTTTTTTTTTTCCTGTCCCCAGAATCCCAAGAAGAAATATAAATGAACATACTGTGAACCGTGCAATGCTATACTGTTGTAGTTACCACTTTCTGCATGCACCCTGTGATGAACACTAAATACATACATGTGCAGCCACTTCAGCACTCTACAAATATGGCAGATGTGTTAAACCCTTACTGATAACACTCTGTGAACAATCAGTGCATTCCTGATGATTTCAGCTCTGTGTAATTGCAGAGAGGTTTAATTGCTTTTTGTTTTAATTTATTTTAATTGCTCTTGCTCTGACGGAGCAACGGTACTCCTGGGAATCCAATACAAATGACAAAATTTCTCCTTTCCCACCAAGATAAATTCCTTTTCCTCTTGGCAGAAAAAAAAAAAAAAAAGAAGAAAAAAAAAGAGAAAAAAAAGACAAAAAAGTAAAATCAGAAAACGCATATTCTGAGAACCCAGGACACAGCTACATCAGAAGCAGTAAATCAAACACTGTCAAGACCCATACTCTGTCTCTGACGTGAACTAACACAAATAAGCCATTGCTAATTAGCCATTACTAAACTTTCTTACCCTTTAGAATATGGCATCTGCATTCAAACTAGGAACTAGAAATTCTCTTTGCTTTAATACAAATTTCAAGCCACATCTGGGAGAATACTGGCCAAAATCATGCCAAAGCACTACTCTGACTACTTAACAGGATAAGGAAGGATTTGTCAAGGTTTAATATGTTAGAATAGAGTGGTCACAATGCCTTCAAAAGTGATGTTGGTCATGTGAAAAGATTGACCTGAAAAGGCTTCTGCAGTATTAAGGCTCTATATTTGCTAGTATTTTAGTAATGAAATTATTTAGTAATTTAGTAATTAAATTTATTTTAGTAAAATAAGCAAAATAAATTTTAAAAAATAAAATTAATTTTAGTTTGTGTTAGGAAATTTTGGTTTTCTTGACTATACAGCAAATTGTGATAAAAGGGGGTTTTTTTTCCCTTTTGGTTTGGAAAGAACTTTTTCTACTACCTGAAACTACCCACAAATTCATATTGAATATATACTTTCAGCTGAAAAACAATAAATGAAATGCTTAAGAAATCAGAGGAGGTGATTACAGCCATTTCTAGGTGACATTATCTGATTTTGCTCTTTTGCAAGGCGATGAGTTGGGATTCAGGTGTAATTCCACAATTTCAGGCCAGAATTAGACAGGTGTAGGGAAGTTCATCTGAAGCAACATGCTGCTGTAGAGTTCTGTTTCTTCCTAGCTCAGAACACAAACTTCAACAGAAATTTTCCCTCTCACAGCAATGCCTTAGTCATCAAGTTATAGAGCAGCCTGGAGTGTGAAGCTGTTTCAATTTGTATTAATTGAATGCTTATTAATTCAGAAGATGGTAGCCACCTACCTCCTCTTCTCAGATGACTGCCTGAATCACAAGGTTTTTGATAACAAGCATGAAAAAATGAATGGTGAATGGTATAATAATACTTTCAAAATTTTCTTTTTAAAAAGTGTGGACTTGAGACAATACCCTTCTCTTGATTTTGAACATTTTTTCGATTTTCAAGAAAGGTAAAAAAAAAGCCCTAATCCCTAAACTGAATCCAGTATATTGGATTGAATTTATTTCTTTTAGAGCTGTCAGAACAGCAAGTACTCCATTACCCATTGGATTTGAAACAGAAAAAAAGTTCGCCCAAAACAGACTTCTGCATTTTATTTTTACTTGAGTCTTTGAGATGAAAAAAAGCTGTTCCTTCATGGTACTCACTATGCTTTTTCTCCAAGTTCTCAACTGAAGTTTTGAAATTATTTGATCTTACTTTATTTCCCATGTTTTAGTCGGAGAATCAGCAAGGACATGAACATCCTGCATATCCTGGTGTGTATGCAAAATAAAAGGCTCAAAGCATACTAATGACTGCCAGTTCACGCTGTCTGCGGAGGATTACTAAGGATTACATATAATTATCTGAAATTGCACACTGCTTTTTGGCAATTCTTTTTAAAAGTGGAATTGATAGGGCTTCTAGTTTCCTGCTAAGATTTTACTTTTATATTTTGCATTTAATATTTTCTCTTTTATGAAAAGTAAGAAAACACTGTAATGAATGAAAGAGTCCCTGAAAGTCTCTTAGGGATTAAATATATATAAATCTCAAAGTTGAATACAGAACTCAGAGACAATACCACTAATTTATTCAATATTTTACAGACTCTTGCACAAAATACACTTTTAAAATGTCACTGATGAGACCATGGACCAGATTTTGATTTTCATTTCTGGTTTCTGAAAGTTTGTGTAGGAAGCAGTGTAACAAAATTAATTGTAAGAATTTATGGAAGAAGAAGGTGACATTTATTTTGAAAAGTTTCTAAGTGATTTCATGTACTCATATTGTCACACTCTCATATTTTCAAGCTGGGGATTCAATCTAGTAGTTGAGCCAGTACCATTTGTATACCCAGCTAATGAACCCACATCACATCTCTTGTGATATTTTTGATTTGTGATCAGAAGCTAGTTTTTCTTTTAGTATTTTTATATTTTTTAGATGCCAGCAGTTACTTAAGTGATTCTTTTGCATTAGAACTTAGCTTATCTAAGCCTCCATAAATATTAGTCAAGGTTGCCAGTCATTGTCTCTTTTTCTCTGTTTGGAACATAAAAACCTTTATGGTTCCAGTCTGTCTTCCTTTTGGTCAAACAGAAGAAATAATTGTGTGTGTGATGTGCTGAAGCTTTGTTTTCAACCTCCTGTTGTCACAGTACAAACAGATCCTTCTGCCAACAAGTTCCCTGTGCTCTGGCCTTATAGACTGCAGGCTTTCCAGCTTTGGTAGAAACAACATATTTTTCAAATTTATTGCTAGAACAGTGGTTTTTGTTAACATTACATGCCACGTTCTTAACCCTTATTTTGCTTTTTCTTCCAATATTTACATATGTACGTTCCATTTACAGCTCATATCAATCTTTGTTTATCAATGTTTAAAAAATAAGGGGAGATGATTACAGCCATTTCTAGGTGATATATTCTGATTTTGCTCTGCAAGCAGACATGTTGGGATCCAGATGTAATTCCACAATTTCAGGCCAGAATTAGACAGGTGTAGGGAAGTTTATTTGAAGGGACAGGCCCTTAATATTCCTGTTAAAGCTCTCCTCCTCTGCTGGCCCTAAGGATCTTGGTGTGTATGTGTAGAGCTTTAAGAGAGACTCTCAGTAAAAATGTTTAGCTTTAAATATTAGTGGTGGCCAGATCCTGTCCTGGCCATTATTATCAGATATACTCCACCACAGATTAGAAATTCTGTAGTTAAAATAGGAAAACAGAAAAAAAAAAAAACAGAAAAAAGAAAAGCCAAGAAGAAAATGCTATACATGAGACAGGGCAAAACCAGGATGCTTTTACTCTGTTGCAAACACTTTAATCACACCAGTCCATCTCTTACTAACGCACTGGCAAAATGGAATGGAGATTCACCAGGTCTAGGTGTAGGCTCAAAGAGCAGAGCCTGTACAGCCAACAGGTGACTCTTGCTTAGCTTGAAAAGGCTGTAGTGGGATAAGAGCCAGATTCTGTTATTTAAAAATCCTTGGACCATATTTTTTCTCAGTGTTGCTGTGTGGAACGGCCACTCAGCCTTACTGCAGCACGTGGTGCATGTGGCATTTCAGGTTACTGTATGAATAAAAGTTATTTTCTCGTATTCTGTTTTCTTAGTCCATCAAGAAATTCATTCTTCAGTCCATCAAGAAATGGACCTTGTATTTTTGCCAGAGAAGGCCTCAAGCAGTTTCTTTTGGTCGTTGGGTTTATTTCTCTACATTTTACAAAATCTGCTGTGTCTGAATTAAAAGGCTTCCGTAATTACAATGTCCAATTTTTCAGCGTATATGGAAAGCTTTATTTAAATTTTTTGTCACTGCTAATGAGTGATCTGAGATGATGACTGGTACATTCTAATTATATTTCCCAGTCTAGGGAATCACCATAATTAGACTTTGCAATATAATTCTTGTCACTTTACCATGAATCCAAAATTCCTAGCAGAATGTTATTTTCACAGGTTCCAAAAATTCATCAAAAATCCCATCTCTGCACCCATATTACACCTTCATTAGCAAATCTAATTAGCAGGACAGTTACGGGAAAGGAAGAGGCAAGAAAGCTTTAGTTCAGTATCAGTCAACTAAGTATTTGACAGACTTAATGAAAATCTGTGTAAGAGGATTCACAAAGCAAGAACACTGAGTGAAAATCGACACAATATTCAGTGGAGGATCCGAAACTATTGAGCATATTGTATAGGCAAGTAAGAAATGTTTCTGTTACATCTGATGTGCTAAGCAATGCTTCTGATACACACCAGTTACACCAGTCTGATACTGTAATGATTAGAGACCTGCTTGGAACTCACCTGGTGAAAAACCAAAGTTTTCAAAAGTATCAAAAATATGTCTTGATTTCTTATCTAAAAGTGTCATGATTTGTTATCTTCACTATTTGATAAAGTCATGAAGCCTGCTTGGTCTTCTCCTTTATGTAACTTTCATCTGAAGACTATGAAAATGTTATTGGTCAAGGTAAAAACTTAGAAATATAATTTCTTTCTAAAACCTTGTTTTAAAAAAATACTTTCAAATACTAAAGAGGAAGTTAAATAGCAAAGTCCCTTTGATTTCCTTTAGGAACTGACTATGCCCTTGAAAAAATTCCACTGAGAATCAGTCAAAATTGGAGAACATCCCAGAGTATCATCTCACTAAAATCCTTTGGCTGCCCTATATCAGATGATGAGGCCATTAGGGTGTAAATATGTTATGTGTAAAGAAAAGGACAGAATTAGTTTTTGAGGTCATCCAAAACTGTAAAGGCTGGTGCTGACTGAAGGGGAAAACTGTATCAATTTTATTATTTATTAGGACTGTATTGAACTAAAATTATGTATGAGTTTGGTAAGAGTGCATGTTGAATGGGTTCATCCAAAAAAGCAGCATATGAGGCAGACAAAATCTAACATTTCAAAATGTCCATATCGTTCCAGCTTTGCCAGCTGGTCTAAATTCATAAAATTCCACTGAAATCTAAGGGGTTATTCCTGTTCATCCCTGCTGAGCATTTGGGCAATTAAGTATCTGAAATCTAGGCAGTCATGTCAGATGTCAAGGAAGATGCTGGTTTGAATGGAAACATAGAGTTAGTGAAATCCTTCACATGCAGTTAAAGAGTGGGCTGCCAAAAGGTTAAATCAATGCACTTTATAAAAAAAAAAAAAAAGAAGAAAAAGAAAAAGAAAAAAATAGAAGCACTTCATAGTTCAACACTCAAGGAGTTAAAAGTGAATCAAGAGCTCATGAAAGGTCTAAATGCTAAGGTTGGGGAAGTGCCAGAGAGAGGTACTTGGGAAGTTGCTCCTGCTGCAGGACTGTCAAGGGGCTGATTAAGCTTCCCACAGTCTCCACTTCCTCAGTTGGTTTGTAACCTCTGTTAAATCTAAAACCTTAAAATGTATCAAAGGTCAAAACAGTTCAGGACAGATGCCTTCAGGATTTAAGAGTGACAGTTTATAAACGGAATCTAGTGCTAAAATCAGGTCTGAGCAACAGTATGCTAAACACATCAATCTGCTTGGATTACAAAGAATTTTTGGGATTTGGTTGCATAGGAAATTTATGCCTATGGGAGGCGATGACTGTCTTACCAATAGTGAGAACATTCATCATGCTTTTTACAGGGCACTTTTGATAGCAGTGTCTCATGAACCTCTTCAAGCCAGGTAAAAATCCACCACCACCAAAAAAAAAAAACCAACAAAACAAACCCAAAAAGCCTGTGGGAGAGATGCCTTCAAATGGAGAAGTTAAGAATGAGAGTGACTTAAAATCCAGATTAGAGAGGATCAGCAGCTGCTTTCAGGATGCCTCAGTAGATGAACACAGACCCGTAAACAAGAAGTGAATTGTTAACACGTCTAAGAGCAGCAAGTGACAGAAGTAATTCCGCTCCAACATGTGCTTGTGACGATTCTGCTGCACCCTGTTGCTTTACAGGAGGTAGATGTGTGAGAACCAAGGGCTAATTAGGGAAAACAGATTAGCCTTTTAAGTTGGCCACCTGGTATCCACCCAGTTCCTGCACAGCTATGGACCCATGCTGCTCATTGTAAGAAATGTGTAGAATTTTTTTTGTTTGTTTGTTTTATTTTATTTCCTATTAATTTTTATTTTTCAAAAATACCACCTCAAAACTAAGCTTCTCTAGGACTGTCAGATTAAAATCATGTCAAAATCTAATTAATCAAGGCAGACTCAATATAAAATTAAAATTAAAACATAAGACTAATTATAAAGTATGATTAATCTTTATAAATTTCTAGAAGTTTGCTATCTTCTTGGGTATAAGTTCTAATTAGATAATTTGGTCAAGTCAATCAATACAATAATTTGAATGTTTAATGCTGAATCCAAATTAATATCTAATTTTTAAGCCATAATTTCTAATTTTCTAATTTTTAAACCATAATAAGAGAAATACTAAAGTTTCTTACTTAAAATTCTACTCTTGTATGAAAGCTAGCTATTTCCTGCCTAAGAGAAGATACTGACTAAAAGTTCAATAATCACCACTGGTAAAAAATTGTGGAGGGAAACTTTAATCTTGGTAGGGCTTTAAATGAAGAAAATAGAGCATAGATTTATGGTTCATTTTGAGAGACAAATTCTAAGCGAGATTACATCTAAAACTGTTGGGTTTTGTTCTTTCTCCAATATAAAAATTAAAGAGGTCTGTGAATGTGCCTTTAGAAACAATGATTGGAATTTCAAGCCAGCTACTTAGCATTTATTAACATTCTGCAAAACGGAAAATAAGCTCAAATTTATGATTAGTAGACTGACATCAAACTGTTCTGAAACAGCATTTTATGTTGATCTTTCCCTTTTGGAGCTGTCAAATACCTTATATCTGGGAACAGGACAATCCAACATAGTAACAACTGCAATTTTTCACTGTGTGTTGCTCAATGTCTGATAGAAAATACGCCTAATAATGTAATGCAATACTGGCAAATTTGGGTTATGGAAATTAATTTACTAATAAAAATGTCATTTAAAAAGGAAAAATATTTTTTATTAATAAGATATTTCAATGTTCCAATATTTATATTTTCCATTTTTATGTCATGTTAGATCTCAGTTTGACCAAAATTTATAAATTTACTTTTCTCCTACCCTGCAAAATATTTTATTTTGTATTTTTTGGGAGTGAGGCTACAAACTTCTTGTTTATCAAAAACTCTGTCTCAGCTTTAATTTGACATTTGGAAATGCTTGAATTATTTCATGAGAAAAAAAGAAGTATTTTGGTGTTTGTTGTTGTTGTTTTTGGTATGTTTTGTTTTGTTGTTTTGGTTATTTCACGGTTAAAATTATGAAGAGTAGCTACTTTGTATTTGAAACCTAGAAACCAATTTTCTAGTGCATTGACCCTATCCCAGAACTAATGTTTTGGAGAGAAATAGCACGAGACACTTAAGATACATTTTCAGAATCTGAAAATACAAGGCAGGTTCTGTAGTCCTTTGTATATTTGACACTCTGTGTGTATGTGTGTGTTCACATAAACACGTGTGTGTATATATATACACATTTATATATTTATTTCCTTGTGACACAAAAGACTTTGAAAGTAGTGGAACTCTTCATAATTTCATATCCTAATTTGAAAATTTAGTATTTTCTAATAGCTCTCTTAGGCACTACTCTCAAAATCTCATAAGCTGTTTTTAGTACATCCAAATTTCTTTCATGGTGCTGTTCCAGTTGCTTCCTTATTCTACTGAAGTATTGAAAGAAAAAAGGAATAAAATTCCTTCAGTCAAGATAAAGGGAATATTAGCAATGATAAATAAGATGTCTTGTATGTAACCAACAGACATTCCTTCCTACCCCTTTCATCATAAGCCAGAGAAATAAAAGCCAGCTCCTTAATAAACTCTAAGAAAGGTTAACGAGTCTGCCTTCAGTGAATCATGAGAGGGAGTAGAGAGTGGCTTTCTCTGTGAAGGATCACTCAGAGAAAATGCCTTGCTGCTTCTACTAACTTCTTTAAAATGAGCAGACAGAAGTTCAACCCCTGCACTAAATACAGTAGTGGTGCTACCACATGCAGCAAGAGAAAATCTGTCAGGCAGCCATAACATTAAGCCTAAAATATTCTACCTCTAATCTAACTTCAGAATTTAAAGCCATCACTCAAGGAATAATCACTTACAATTAGTAACTAAATTGAATGGTGTTTTCTACAACTTTTGATTCATATTGTGATGTGTAGGTAATTTTATTTGGGTCAGTCTTTCTAACTTGATTTAAGACTTTAATTATGGAAATATTATTTGCCCTCCATTTCCCCCATTTCCCCTCTAAAAATGTACTGTGTTCCCTGGAAGCTTTATTTTCTTGGTAATAGAAGTAATAGAATTTAATCTGAGGTTAATAACACATAAATTCTACCTGAGTACTTAATTCCATGTTTAATTCGCTTTTTTTTTTTTTTTTTTTTTGTTTTGTTTAACTTTGTTAAAATAAGCTATGGTAGAACTGAACTTAGCCTTTATGTTTTTTAATGCTATTTTACCTTTTGGTCTACTTAAAAAATATTTATTCTTCAATGTTCTTCTGAAAGCAAGTGGCTTTTATCATAGTAATTCCAAGTTCATAGGTAAAGTGCATTGCTTCTTTTCTTGTAGTGAGGAGCTCACTACAGATGTTTAGCAGAATTGTGTTTGTCTTTATCCTTTGATTGCGTGAGAAGGTCACCACAGAAAAGTTATAGTAGGGAAAATGGAACTCTTAAGATTTTTTTGTTTGTTTGTTTGGAAATGCACAGTTCTAGCTTATTTTTCTGTTCATGTGAAACTGCTGATATAAAGCAGTTTAAGTGTTTTGTCTAGTATGGAGAGTTACAGTGAAGACAAGCTCCTTTTCCCAAGGCAACACCAACTCATATTTGTCAGAGACAAATTCAGCCATGCCAAGCCTCCTTAAACCAGGGCAGGAGACACAGCTAGGATGGACAGAGCCATATTCTGATGGGAACATCAACACAATTTCCACATAATAACTAAGTGGAAAAACAAAACATGGATTAAATAAATAGACAAAGCCATGCTTAGCTTTCTGGTAGGCAGAGAGCCTATTAGATCATTGCTCTCTAAAACTCTGCTGTATGTCTGCACCTACCTCTTGTCCCAGGCTTCCTATATTGTTATAAAATCCCTAGTGGATTTTTTACGGCCTAAATGTGTTCAATGTCTATAGCAAAAGGGTTCCTTTATCTTCACTGTGGTCCTGAGTGTTCACATATGACCAAAAAAAAAATCCAATAATAATAATAATGATAATTATAATGATGATGATTAATAATAATAATAATAATAATAATAATAATAATAATAAAAGGAGGAGAAGAAGAAGAAGAAGAAGAAGCATAGACAGGTGTAATACAGGTGGATGAACTGCTGCCTCAGGCAACAGGATGATTGGATCATAGCAAAATCATGGCTTTGAGAGAGGAATAGAAGGAGTGAGTCATTTCAAGCAGGATTCTGCAGGAATTTCAATGGATGGAGTTGGTCCTCCAGATGCTTCCTGGAATGGTGCAGGCTCCCATAATCCCAGCACCAGGAGTCTATCTATGCCTGGCTCTTCTCTGAACTCCATTCTGACTGCTGCTGCTGGGAGTGGAGGGGATACACACTGGTTTACTTAAAGAGAAGGATTAACTGTCAATAGGCCCTACTCTGTCTCATTTTTTTCTTGGGTGAACTGGCTACAGCATTTCTTTTTAGGAGGAGACAGGCAAGTTTTTTGAATGGGGCTAGAGAGTAGGCACCACCCCCAAATAGCCCCCAGTCAGTTGGGCAATATAGGTGCTTGCTGAGGACAGTGCCTGGGACAGTCACTGTCTGTTTGTCTTGCTAAGAAGCCTGAAACCAGCCCTGCACAAAGAAAGGAAAAACCCAGGAATCCATAATTTCAGTCAATGTCAGTGCCTGATACAAGGAGTCAGGTATTGCTAAAACTGCTCAGGAAATCTCTGAACTGATGGTGAATTCCTCAGCTTTACTCTGTCCTTGAGAAACACCAGCATCCTACACAGAGAAAGGAAAATAAATCTCCAGCTGAAAGTCTTGAGGGGTATAGTGAAGAGGTGTGTGTACAGGTTAAATCAAACCCAAACTATTTTCAATGGTGATAACATCAGAAACAAAGAGACAATGCTCAAAATGAAATGGCAGTCAGACCAGAAAACATTTATGGAATCACTAAAACAAGTCACTGTGTCAGGAAAAAAAAAAAGTCAGGTTAAAAGAATTAAAACAGCACTCTTTGCAGTGCTAGCCAAAATAGATTATTTCAAGGAATCTCTAGAAGATCAGTCATAAAAAACCTCAGTTCACAGACCCAGAATATATTATCAAGATCTGGAGAAATTTGTAGGAGAATCCAGCCGAACTGCACAACTTCAAAAGAATTCAGCTGGAGATTCTATAACAGGAAAATGCAAACACAAATAACAAAAAAATTACTAAGACAACCTTTAAAACACAGAACTGGAAAGCACAAGGACCAGATGTCATCCATGGTTTGGGATTAAATGTTTTTCTCTGCTACAGTCACTGTTTCTATGTGTTTCATAAGAAGAAAAATCATTCAAAGGATGACACACACAGCAGAAGAGCACCAGTATAGAAAAACAAAAGCAATCAAGTGTTTTGTAACTACAAATAAGTCGTATGTCTCCCTTCCTTTACCTTCCTCAGAAACTGCTAAGGCTGGTTTTATAATGTCAGATTTTGAACTGTGATTCACATTTAACATAGGATCAAAATGTAGACAAATGAAAAGCAAAAGACATGAAAGCTGTATATCTGATTGACTTCTGATTTCAATGATTGTTCAGTCCAAGTCAAGAAATTGTAGCTGCAGAATTTTCCTGCAAAATATTTGATTTGACAGCCTCTAGGACTGTTGTGACTGTTCCAGCTTTCACCTGAGCGTCTGTAATTTACCAGGGAGGAACAAGAGCTACAAGATGTTTTTTCTTACAAGATTAGGCAATGTCTTTTTGGGAAATGTTGCCTTGTAAGCTGTCATTTTATCCTTAAACTGACCCCTGGAGCAAAACAGGAAACATAAATCTTGATATTCCTAGATTCATCTCAGCTTATGGGCTTCTGAGACTTTGTCAGGGTGTCTCATTGCATGTACATCCCTTTTTTCTGCAGAAAGAAAGTGTTTCATATTTCTCAGCCTCCTCAACTTCAGTCATAAAAAAGGAAGAAACTTAAAGTCAAAAGCAGGAAAGTTTGATCTAGAGATGCAAATGTTGAAACTCTTGATTAGAAAGCCAAAAATAATGTTAGTAAAATGGGAAATTAAAACAGTAAAATGTGTTCCTTATTACCTTGTTCACACCAAAGATACCTGCTATTTAAGTTACCTGATATATATGGGCTGAAAAAAAAAAAGGGCACAATTCAAGTGAGCATTCATCTATGTTCTAGATGCCAGCATTCAGAATAGGAACTAAAATTAGTTCAGCAACCAGTACATTTATGTACTTTCTCAGTTTCTGCTGTTTTTTTCTGAACTCACTGTGTTCAAGATTTTTCTTTCTCATTTTAGTTTTTATATGGATCAAACTGTAGCTGCACTGAGCAGCATTTCAGTACCTTCATAGGCACTGTCATATTTTCATTTTTTAACTTGTGAATACTTCCCAATTTACATGTCTATCAGCAACAATTTCATGATGCTATAAGATATATATATCATAAAATGTATTTTAGAATACATTTCTAATAGATGAATAGATGTCTCACAAAATTTAAAGTATCTAAGTTAGCCTTGAACTTTTTATAGAATCATGACAATATATTAATTGAGCAACAACCTGATCCTCAGAAATGTTTTTTTTTTAAATCGTCTTTTCCAAAAATTTTGCAATGCGTGAGAATAGTATAAACAACCAGACACAAAATTTTAGGGTATATGTCTATCTGCACCACTGATATGAAAACCATATCAGAACTTAAGAAATACTAAATTATTTGGCAGAATCAGGCCTTTTCAGCTGCATCATAAAACTGGGCTTAGGAAAAACTGACAGCACTAAAGTGAATGACAGGCGATCAGCACATGTAGTCTTTTCTGTCATATAATATACCAGCTGAAGATCTGCTTTAGAGACGACAGGCAAAACCCTCTTAGATGGGCAAAAGTGTTAGGAAGCTGATGAGTGTTCTGCTAAATGATCCAGAAAAGACTGCTTAAAACTGTTCATTTGTTATAGGCTCACAAAGCCCAGCTCTTCACACAGATTCATGTTTTGAACCAGCACACAAATGATAAAGATCCAATATATAGCGAGATTAGGTTTCTGAGTGGGACTGGCAGATTTAGGACAAAATATTGGGGTGGTAAAAACAAGCCTTCCCTGGGACATCCATGGCTAATGCTACCTCCCTATAAAAGTGAGGTGTTGGGAATGCTGGCATGAAAGCAAGAAACACGGCAAGAAAATTTCACCAAGTGACCAGCTAGATTATTAAACTACACACTCTATGAATAAGAAGCCAAAAGATGGCACATGTAAGACACTGTGTAAAAGATTTGCCTGCCTGAACATTGTGGTCCTGGGTGCTTTTAGACAGCCTAAGATATTTTACCTCACTGATAGATGAAACTCCCAAGCTGCATTTGCGTTAGTGTTTAGGCACCCTAATCTCCCTCACACCCCAATACGTGTGCTTATCCCTGGTATGAACACCTGTCAGATAAGAAAAATAAATAAATTATTCAAATAAATTAATAAAATAAATAAAATGTTTTAAAAAAAATCTTCCAAGTATTGATCTTTAAAAATGGGGAAATAGTCAACCTTTAAAGAAAGCAAAGAGTTAGGATCATCTGCAGCTCCTCTCAAAAGTAACCATGCCATGGCTATTTCCATCAGAAATTAGCTTAAAAAGTGGTGTTATTATGAAGAGATTTTTTTACTGGTAGATCTCACTGGCCTCCTAAAAGTCCAGCTGCTTTGACATCTAGATGAAAAATTGCACATGACAATGCTGGTGCATGAAGTTGTGATTTGGCATAATAGGGATCGTAGTGTAATAAAACTGCTCTGATTACACTTGAAACATTTATTTGAAAGCTTAGGATATATATCAGTTTATAACAAAGTGTCATAACTCCAATATTTAGAATGTGCTGACTACATTTAAATCTTAAATGTCTTTTCTTAGTGCTACTCATTCAAGCAAAACGGATTGATTTCAAAAGGTATTTTGGTTGAGTTAGAAGCTATGGACTCTGTAAATATGTAACCCAACCAAGGTGAGGAGAAGAGATTGCTACAGCAAACATAATTAAAATTTCAAAACAAAGATTAATTCAGCTAGTGAATTTTAACTTCTCATAGAAACATAGAAGGAAAAATGAAACAAAGCCTGTTTCTTGTCTATGAGTATACTCTCAACCCAGTTAAATAAAAAAGGTCATTCAACCAAGTGTCCCTGCTGCCAGTTACTGGAAAAGAAGATGAGAAATCCTGTGAAATGAATTCTCAGAGGATAAAGTTTTTCATGAAAACAAAAATAAATTGAATTCAACCATTTTCTAACTGCAACCTGCTAACCTTATAAAAATATATCAATGATGATAAAAATAAAAAATGCAGCCAAGGGAAACAGCCAGATTCCTGAGGGAACAGATTGAATTCTCACTGGCACTGGTTAGCCACTCACCTTTCTTATCCTGATAAGCAATTAAGATGCTATTCTGTTAAAGCCCAATGCCAGCTACTCTTAGTTTGTCACAGCTTAGACGGATAAATGAGCATGGACTATTCCTTCAGTTGCCTGCCTTTTTTTATTAACTGCTTATGCACAGCAGGTTGGCAGATCTTGTGCAAGAGGTGCTAATTAAGGCCGTTTATTTATCTTTTTTTCTTTTTCCTACAGTAGAATTAGAATTCTCTACACTCTTTAGCAGCCAAACACTACAAAGAAGTACATATGCTGTACACACACTAAAGGAATTGGAATTTTGAGTATCAGTATGCTGCAGAAACATATGTTCTTAAATGTGGCTGACCGGGATAGCTTGCAAGCCTCTGGGATTTTTTCCCTCCATGATTTCATTCTGAGATAAAATACATTTTGTTTGTACAGTTTTTAATATCTATAGTTAGGGCCTAAATAGTGGCTACTATTTACTTTTACTATAGTAAAAGGATCAATAATGAAGATAATTGTCCATTTATCCCTACTTTTGAATGTTTATTTACACAAAATGAATAGACCCAACATGACCAATACCCACATCACAGTGGCTATGGGGTTAAACAGTCACCTGTCACTGAGAGGAAAAATAAAGCCAAAATCTGAACTTCTTTCATTTTTCAATAGAATATTGTCACAACACCCTAGTATTTCTCTCTGTATGCTGTCCATGACTCACGCCCACTAACCAGCTGCCTTAGGAAAAAGCTTTCTCTTCAAAAATTTTGACAGAACTGGTATGTTTGTGTTTGTGTGTAAAAAATTTTTTTTATGATGAATATTCATCTCTAAGAAGAAAAAACCCAAACCCAACAAACAACATAGCTGAGAAAGAGACTGTTAGATGACATTTCTTAGGGGTTATCCTAACTCTAGCTTATCTGGTTTAGTATTGAGCACAGATATATTTTAAACCTCACTCATATCTTGACAGTAAAATAATTTCTGACTTTTATGAGCCCACCACCAGCTTTAAGCAGGCTACAGGGTTTTTTTGTCATTCATAGAAAGAAATATATGGTTTGGAGCTTCCATCAAAGCTGAGAGCCAGACTCACCTAGCCAAGGACAGTGTGAGGGTTGTGTCAACACGGACGACTCAGAAATTGTCACCACCATAACAAAAGCTTTGATGGCACTGTTTCCAACTGACAGCAGAGAACAGAATGAATTTTCAAGCCTCTGTTGCTCTCAGAAAAAAAGCTCTATTGAATCTTGCAGAGACAGCTGACAGGATTATTTTCCTGCAAATGTTTGCCCTGCCCACCTTCTGTTTCACATTTCTTTCTAACGTATTAGAGCAAACAGCTGATGAGGGCAGGCTGGTGGAGGGAGAATGTCATGTGAATGGAATGGATGAGAATCAGGGGATTTGCCATTCTTTGAAGGCTACTAAGAGGCTGTTTGTATTGCTTTTGCACTAGATGCAGTAGAAGTATGAAGAGAAGGATAGTCTAAAGCATTCTAGAAAGAAAACAGTAAGAGTCAAAGTTACATATCTAGCACTCTGTGAATATCAGCAGTTCCTAACACTCTAATGAATTTGGTTGTGAGGAACTAAGTGGTGTCAGGATCTGGGTATAAACCTGACAGAAATTGAGGTGCTAGTTGCAAAGAGGAAGTTGAGAGAGTCTGTAAAGTATTGTGTTGATAAATCAGGTTGCGTGACTAGTGCATCTTGAACACAGTTTCTGCAAGAGTATAATATAATCATACTTCAGAGGGTCCCCTCTTATGTCTCTGTATTCATACTTCTCTGTAACTAGCATAAAAATGTTGTTGTATTCTCATATATGTTTAATTAATTTATATTAGAGTCAAGGAGGAAAAATACTGTTGACATACACACTACAACTGAATCTGACAGAAAATGATAATTCTGACATAAATTATTAATGCTGCTTCTGATTTTAGGATTATTAAAACTTAATTTTTACTATGCTAACAACATTTTCTCTTTGGACATTATGATTAGACTAAATTCAAATTAAATAAATCTTTTTAGCATTGGAATTAGAAAACTTGTCCCTTTAAAATTTTCAGCCTGAGACTTTTAGAGACTGTTTTTTATCTACATATTACAGAAGCAAAAGTGATCAGCAGCTGTAGGTTGAGCTTCCTCAGAGGCTTACATCATTTTGTTTAATTCACTTTTGCAAGGAAGAGGGTATTCTACGCATACTCTAAAAGAACTTTTTTTATTTTCCCCTTAAAAGCTAGCTTCAAACATTGTGGAAGACTCGGTCAACATTTTGCCACCATTCAGTTTCATTTCAGAACAGTCCTTGCTCTGGAACTGCAATAAGATTGGATCAGAAACCATGAAATGGCATCAAAAAGTTGTATTTATTGTCTGTATTCATCCTATGGCAGCAGAATAAGGAAGAAAATTGACAATTAAGCCTTAAGGTTCTTGCTGAATTATGCTTTTGACTTTAGGCCCCCAGGTGTTCACCTAAATGCAGAAATCTAGAACAGCACAATGGCCAGGTAAAGTGTTTCAGCTGCTAATGTCTGTCTCCTATCTTGGAGGCTGAGAAGCTTTGGATAAGAGCCTAATAGAGATGCTGTCTTGTTGCCAGACACAATTCTTCCTACCTTTTGGCACTGCATTTATGGCATACACTTGAAAATAGGCTCTCCACTGTAGTTCAGCTGAAATCAGTTATCCACTAATGCATAGCATACTTGTACAAAGCCATTTTCAACTTTGCCACTGTGTTTACATGTATTCCCATAAAATCTACACATTAAACTTCTCCAAAATTCCTAATGACTGTATTAGTCCTCTAAATAGCTGTTGTGTAATGTGAGTGAATATTGAGGATTTGTACTCAGACAAATAAAAGAAAATAGAAAAAAACCAGATTTTTTTAAAGGGATAGAAGAAAAAAAAATCTTCTATAGTTACTTTTATAGTAAAAAATAAAAGCATTCTGAAAACTGTAATAAACCCACAAATTAAATAACATTTATAATAAATATTCTGCTTACAATGAGATAAGATTCATGACTTTTTTCCAATTAGAGAATAATTGTTTTACTCTTTATTAATAAGGGATACATATCTGCAAATATCTTTCATCATTTTTATTTAAGAATATTATGTTACTTAATATTTAAATCTCTTTTTGGTTTAATTCAATGTAAATTCTTGTAATTTGTAATTAAGTACTGTGATAACAACTATATGGACACTTGATAGGTTTTATTTGAGTACCAACCAAACTAGCATTGTTTCTTTTTTTATTATTCTTTTTTTCTTTTAATAATATTGAGACATATAAAGTATTAGTGATTTAAACATGCTTGGGTTTGTTATTAGTAATGTCCATATTTTTTCTTAAGATCATTAATTAAGTATCAGATGTTCTTTATTTCTCCAAGTCTTCCTATATACTTTTTAGATGGAGGCTATATTCATTTTTTGACTGTGAATGCAAACATTGGTGGCTCTGCAGACTATCCTTTCATGTAACATGCTACAATTTTAAGTTTCAGAACTGCCTTACTATTTATTGTTAATATTTTAAACAACAGAGAACATGCACATCACTTATACACTTGTCATAAAGGCAACTTGATTTGCATACTTACTGCAAAAAGTACAAATTCTGCTTCTTTGTGGGGAAAAAAAGTTAAAAATCTGACCTCACCTCCATAAACATAGGCTCCTTTAGGTTCCATAGGTATGTAAAGGTATTTTGTTGATGCCAGTCAGATTCCAGTCTTGTAGTATTAGCAGAATGAAACAATAAATTTAGTATAACAATTTAATAATTAATAATTTAGTATAATTTTCACATTTTCCATTAATTCCATTAAGTTTTTGCACTATAATGTTACTATAGAAAACACATACAAATTAATACTTTCAGAAATGAAAAAATAATGAGACAAATAAGGAATAAATAATTTAAAAAAACCAAAAGAGAATCAGTTACATTATTTGTGACTTATTGACATCAAAACACTTGCAATTATTTTACTAATTAGATGGTGTTTCCACCAGGCATGAACTCATGCTTCATTTCAGATAAAATATTTGTTTTCCAAAATTAATCACTTTCTTTTTTTATTTTTTCAAAAAAGGATTGCACAGTCAAATGGTGCACTTGAGCTAGAGAAGCAGTGCTTATCCTAGGCTGTGCTGTGAAGCAGTGGGCAGAGCTGGGAAGCTGGGAATAGTAATGGAGATCAGAAGTGACCTGTCTGAACTTTGTTGAGGGAATAGTGGATGTTGTTAAATAAAGCTAATTTCCTTTGGTTGATGTGTTGTTAGAGGCTGCATGAATTCCTGCATGGATGAGACAGTGACACAAGGGTCTTGAAACCATAAAATCTAAATAATGGAAAATAACATTCATTTGATATTATAGTAACTCATTCATTTAATGGAGTAATGACTACTGGTTTATTTTCATAATTTTGTACAAAGGATGTGTGTGAGTGGGATCAAATTAAATACTTGCATCATTCCTTTCTTTATCTCATTACAAGAAAACTAAGAGTAGTTAGTGATTGAAGATATCTGTACAATTTATTGGACAGACCTGTTTCTTTGAAACCATAAGAACCCTTACCTATTGAAATCTTTTAGACTGGGAGATTGTATTTTTAAGATCTATTTTAGATGTATGGCTGTCATAACTTTCCATTTAAGTATCCTGACCTTATAATGATTTCCAGGTCTATAAAAACATTTGGGGTCTGTTAAGATTTTGAGTATGGGATTTGAAAGGAAGATATTAGGATTTATGTTCTTGACATGCAAACAAAAGGTTCTGAATGCAGTATACGGAGATCTACATGTGAAGCTTCTTCTCATCTGACTTTGACTCCGTAAAACTTTACTGTCTGCTTTACACTTAAAACTGGACTGGCTCTATGGTCAGTGGGTGAATTCTTCCCACCCTAATGTGGTAGTTGTTTTTTCTTTATTGATTATGGGAGTTACTTCAGCTGTGGTTAGCTGAGATGTCAGAAATCAGGCAACATGAAACCATGTGATTATTATTTCATTTGTTCATAGCAATTAAATCATTACTTTCATGAGTATTTCATCAGATACAGTATTGATATGGACTAATTTAAAATTAATATCCAAAATTATGTAAAGAAGAGAGTGGATTCAAATTATCTGCATCAAATATAATCCTAGGATTTCTGGTTCATGAATCTTAGCATGTAATAGAACGTGTTGCTCTTTGTCCCTTCGACCTTTTTTCTGTGAAAGGAAAAAGGAAGAAATCATTATGCTGCTGCCTTCACAGCCATCCAATGTCCATCAGATCCAAAGTGCTCCAACACTGTAACAGTTAGTTTCTCATTTGGTTTAATCAGCCTGCCCCACAGGAAGCTTCTACTGGCAAAGATAAGCTGCCAGTTCCTACCTTTGGGCAATAAAAAATGTCTATCTCATCTTAATCCTCTGCCTCAGAGCATTATCTGGAGTTTAAGGAGATCTCATGATATCAGACACAGTAAGAGGAGAAAAGCAGTGAAGTCGGGGGCTGAAAGGCATTACAAGAGCTTGTAAGGGTAAATGGGAGTATGGAGAATGAGTGAATGAAGGAGAGCAATGGCACTCAGCCATGTGCTCTTTTTGCTGCAGCTGCCTCATTGGGATCAACTCCTCCCTGCCAAGGGCACAGTGCTCTGCTCTTTGCTGTTGGATCAGTCCTGTGGGATCCCAGAAAAGATGCTTGAAATACACACACATTTTATTCTAAAAAAAAGGTAGAGATGAAGCCCACATGGTTTAAATGGGTTTAAATGGTGACTTTTGCTTTTTCGGTGAAATCTAAACTCAGTTTCAGAGGTGCTTTCCTAGCAGATAAGCCTTTGGGGAAAAAACTGACCAAACCGGACAATGAAGATTTAAAACATGCTCAAAAATCAGCCTCAAAGAGTTGTTTTAATGGAGAGTGCAATGTACTCTGCAAGCACAAGTGTCCCTACAGGTTATGCACTGTATTATATGCTCTTATCATGTGCTCCTCCCCAGTTGTTCAAACTGGTACAGACAACACAATCATTTTTGTGATGTTTTCTGTGGGTGTCCTTCCAGGCTTTTCTGTTCTGTGCATTATTTTGTGAGCATTCATCATGTAGCCTTCTAATCTGGAATTAAACCCCGTCCTCCTCCTGTACCTGAAACAAACAAATTAAAAACCCAAAAACTAAATCAAAGAAGCAACCAAAAACAAAGCAAAACATCCCACAAACCACAGAGAACCATGTTATGGGTATGTTTCAGAAGACACAAAAAAACAAAGCCAAAACAAAGGTCTTTGGATTTCAAGAAGTGAAACTAAACCTCAAAAGAACTCAAAGTCAACTTAGCAACAATCTTATTTGGTTAGATGTAGCTCATCCAAACCATAGCATGCTGAAGTTAGCTGCTTCTCGATCTCCCTCCTTCGGGAGAAAAGGAAGGAATGTAGTCATCTAATACTCCTTCACAGAGTATGCGGAAGAAGAAAGGATTAATGAACACCATTCAACACAGATATCCTCAAGGATGCTCCACAACAATAAATTATTAAACATAAAAGCATAGCACCTGCTGCAGCCAAGCTAATGGTAAAAATATTTTAAAAACAAGAACTATCCTGGGGTATAATCCATTAATATAGTCTACATCTAGAATTTTTGTTGTAATTCTTCAGAAGTCACAGATTGGGCAGCAAATGCATTCATTACATTAAAATGCTTTTACCTGTGTAAGGGATAGGCCTTGCTGTGATTCTGTAATGCTGCCAGTCCTCTGTTTATCTTTGTTCTGGCTGTGTGGCTCTAAATCAAGATAAAAACCAACTCAACATGAAGGAAAATAAAAGGAAGGTCATTTAATCACCACGTTAGCTTAAAATGATTATTGATTCCTGGAGGTGATGTCTAACTCTGCCAGAAAATCCATTTCAGTAATGATTACTGCCCTCTGCCTTATCTATTATACTGGAGGTTATTAAAAGTGGGGATCTCTAGGGAAGTATATAGCTTTAGACCACTAATATCATACTTAATATGTTTTTAACAGAACAGAGTTTCAGACTCTGCCCTTTAACCTACAAGTGAATCAAGGAGAGTGTAGGTCTAATTATTATATATACTCCACTGGGATCTAGTCACACACTAGACAGATAGATAAATATCAGCTGGGACAAAGATGTATTGAACTCTTTATCACTCTAAATTACCAGGTGCACGCAGCTCTAGAAATAACATACTCAGAAAACTTACAGTACCCTTTTGAAATAGTTACTCAACTTGCTGTTGCACTTTACCAAATAATGTTCCCATCCTATGACACTTGTATCATGTTTTCCTCCTGGCTGCTCTTTCAAAATCACAATGATATGAACTACTGTGGGAATAAAAAATTGTCTACATACTGGGACGTCTGTCCTGCTGTTATGTACACACAGGGACTCTGGTGTGTCCCAATTCAACTAGATTGCATAACTAAATGCATAATGAGGGTAACCTGATAAAAATCAAAGCTTAAACATCCAGAAAATTAGACTAGACCAACCAATCTAGTTGCCTTTTGTGATACTAATTTCTTTCTTTACGTGAATCTCTAATTTAAGGGAAAAAAACCCAGGTAAGATGACATATGAAATGGCATATTAAGATTATGTTGCTTTGATATTCCATGGATTGATTTGGGTTAACCCTTGAACCTTTTCACCACCTGCTGTTAATCCCTAACGGAACTAAAGGATCCATATTGCCCTTCAAAATTTTCACAGATCATATTTTTTTCTTATTATTTTAAAATTGGAAAAATATATTATTTCATGGATCAGTTGCAGATCTTTTTTCCATAGAATTTTGGACCACCAATAATGAGAATGTGAGACTCTCTATCACATGGCCTATGGAAAAGAATTTTTTTTTTTTAGTCCCAGAGAAGCTTTTAAAAAAGTTATTTTAAAGAAAAGTGTTCAAAAGAATAAATTACAGAACCTAATTTCTGAAATTAATTCATCTGACAGTATTTACAATATGAAAAATAGTTTAATAACAATAAACCAAAACCATATAGCAAAACTCATGACTGCCTCTTTATTTATAATATTATTTTATTTTCTGCCTTGAACAAGAGATACTGTAGATCATATCAGTGGTATTATATTTAATATGAAGAGATGTCCAGAATCAATGACTGAAATAAAAGTAGCAGCAAATTGCAGTTCCAAACTACTGCTCATATTTTAGGCATTACAGAGCATGAGGCACAACTACTTTTAATTCTCTGGTATGCACTCCCTATAGACTTGTATGAATTATTATTTTATATAGATAGATAGATAGAAATTTATATACATAATATGCATAATCATATAAATATGCAATAACATATTTTCCATAAATTTATGAAGCCTATTAATATTATTTTACCCAAAAAAGAACACATGGAAGATGACATGATTCTGTCTTTGTTTTGATCTCATTCCACTTCAAAAAGGGAAAAGATATTTGAAGTAGTCAATTTTCTTATCAAGGCATCCCAGCTTCAGTAAATAAGTGCAAATAAACTGCAGGCTAAAACCCTGATCAGATGAAGTGCCATTCACACAAGGAACAAGCCCTCTGTGGGAATCCAGGGCATCCCTCTGGCTGCCCTGGAAGGTCTGGGACCCTGGCAGGGGGTCGGGAACCCCCCTGTACAGAGCCCCGAGAGACACTGTCTCTGATCCCTGTCCATGAAAAAGAGTTTTCAATCTTACAGGATGAATTACAAGCCCTGAGTGTTTGATATAAGTAGTAATTAGTGTGGCATGGGTGCAAATGTAGAATTTAAGAGTTTTTAGAATGGGGGTTCAAAGGGGCAAGATGGAGGAAATTGGGCGTGCCTTGTCCTTCTTCTTGATGCCCTCCAGGTTTCACTGTAGTGTTGGCACTGTTCTATTGGTTTAGACTGGGGGCACACTGTTCAACATAGGTGATAGATATTGGCACGTTATTGTAAATATAGCACATGTAGTTTTTAGTATATAATGTTTGTACCATCCCACGAGGGGCAGAGCCCCGCACGCCGTCCTGCAAGACAGACCTCAGCAGGACAGAGAGAACATGTTATAGATAAGCAAGAATAAACAACCTTGAAAACCAGCACAGACGAATTACAACTTCTTCTTTGGCACGGGGCTGAAAGACAGAGACATTCTACAATCTCAGAATCACTTAAATATCACAGATTCTGACAGCCCTCCAAACACCATGCTTTTTAAATAGTTTGTATACATAGAGTTGTGCTATGCTACTACATCTGGGAACTCAGCACAAAGTAATTTTGAAAAATATTTGTCAGAATTTTTTTTCATTTTACTGTTCTTTGCAGGGTAATTTTCTTTTCTCTTGCTACTCCTGATATTATGGCTTTTGTACTTCTGTTAACTGATGCAGACTCAGAAAAGTTGCTGGAAAGCTTTTCAGTGGATTTACAGAGGCAGAGAAGGCCTGATGATTACATTTTGAGATGCAGTGTTGGCCCAACAGAAGACATACTACTAATTATTAAAAATGTCATAGAAATTTGGTTTAAAATTTCCACATTAGTTGTTTTCCACATTACACAGAGTTGATAGATGTGATCCAAACTTTATAAATACAGTGCATGAAATACTGTCAAGTGTTTATGTTAATGGGTGTTCTGTCATTAATGGGGACAATATACACTACTGTAAAATTAAGAAAGGCATATATGCTCTTTAACACTATACGACTCACAGTTTAAGCGTTAATTATTTCATTCTTGAATTGCTGTTCACTTTGAAGGATCTATGGCCCGATAAATTGTTTATTTCAACTGTGCCTGTGGATACTTTGATATTTTGATATTTTTATAATAATGCATGCAATTCAATTATTTTTATGTGGTGTCAGTAATTAATTAAATGCAGAGAGATATGTCAGCTATGCCACTTGTAGGATAGTACTGCATTTCCTGGCTGTATTGAGTGATAACTCATTAATTTATTTTGAGCCATTATAAGTGGACTTGTATTGCTCACCACTGGGACATTTAGCAGGAAACCTGCTGTTGCTTATCACAGGAACCTCTGGAAGAAAAAAAACCCACAAAACCAACTCTAGATTAATGTCCTCAATGTGTCACTGTCAGAGAAGTCAGCCAAACCACAAAGTAGTTTTTAATGGAATAAATATCAGTCGTTTTCTCTTTAAAACACAGACATAAATATAATCATAAAAATGAGGGGAAAAAATTCTGATTCATTGACCAAAGCTGGGGTCAGATTCTCAGCTGGCATGAATTTGCATGCTCCATTACTCTTAATTGGATTTTTGCTCCCTGAAGGCCGGATGTTCTGTTTCTTGGTGTTGAGTGGTTTCAGAATCATAGTAGGTTTTTCTTTTAGTATTCTTGTGGTTTTTTTATGGACTAGGTACCATTGTATTCGTTCTGGTCAGTCTTTTGCCATATTTAAACTCTAACATGGTTTAGACAGTTAATTATCAGATTGCAGACTTGGGTTTTATTAAATATTTGGGATCCACACCATTTTTAGTTAAGCAATTTTATGTTTGTCAAATTAGATTACTTATTTATATAATATTCAGCTGTGAGTGCAAATAAGATTCTAACTCTCCCTGATCGTTTTAGCACTCATAGTTTCTCCTTCCTCACACCTCTGCTAACACCTTCCTTCTCCCTGTCCCCTATCAAAAACAAATGTATTCCACCCATATACTTACAGTAACTTTTTCATAAAGTCCTAAAATCTTATATAGTATTTGATGAGACCAAGAGCTTGGTGGTTTTTGTTGTTGTGGGGGTTTTTTTAAAATTTTTTTAATTTTTGTTTTCTTGACGATAAAATGAAGATTGGATTGAAATAAACAAGCAAGTCCCCGACTATATATTACATATAACATAGTCCACCAATGAGATTGCTTTTTTGACCATGTCATGACCATTTTGTTCAAGATTTTATTAATGAGAAGTTCTGTGGTTTAGTTAAAAAACTTGCAACTAATCATCTTCACTCCTGTAAGTCTCATGAATCAGACACCATAAAAAATTTTGTCCATTCTTGTCCTTTTCTGTGGAAGGAAAACAATGAATTATTTCACAGTATATACTGTGTTTGTAACTTATGAAGTTTACAAAATTATAATAATTTTTAAGTAGCGAATTAGCTGTATTTTGTGTCTGAGGTACTGAGACTTCTGCTGATTTAAAGAGAAAAAGGACTTCATTTGAGCATTGCCAGTAGGTCGAGGGAGGTGATCATGCCCCTCTGCTCAGCCCTGGTAAGGCCACATCTGGAGAGCTGTGTCTGGTTCTGGGCTCCTCAGTAAGAAAGACCTGGAGCTCCTGGAGCAGGTCCAGCAGAGGTTTACAAATTTGATTAAGGGCCTGGAGCATCTCTCTTCTGAGGAAAGGCTGAGGAAGCTGGGCTTGTTCATGCCCAAGAAGAGATGACTGACAGGGGACCTCATCAATGTCTGTAAGTGTCCAAAGGAAGGTGCTAAGAAGATAGAGCCATGCTCTTCTTGGTGGTGTCAAGCAATAGAACAAGATGCAATGAGCCAAAACTGATGCACAGGAAGTTCTACCTGAACATGGAGAAGAGCTTCTGTACTGTGCAGGTGACTGAGCACTGGAACAGATTGCCTGGAGAGGTTGTGGAGTCTCCCACACAGGAGATATTTGAAAATATCTGTCTGCACACAATCCTGTGCCACGTGCTCTAGGGTGACTGTGCTTGAACAGGGAGGCTGGACCAGATGATTCAATATGGTCCCTCCCAACCTGATGCATTCTTTGATTCTGTGTTTCATTTTCACATGGAAACCTTATAAAAGTTGTTGTAAAAATAAAGTTGACATCTTGAACTGTCACTTGAAAAAAATATCACACATGTACATATTTGAGGGAAGAACTCACATCAACGATTTCATTAATTGACAAGAAATTATATTTATTATTATTATTACTTTTATTCTATGTAAGCATGTACTTTCTTGTCTTATACAAAATCACTATGATTGTAGCAGCAGATAAATTATTAATAGCTTTCTTTTTCTTTATCATTGTTCTTAAACTTCTCTAGCATTTTTCAACTAATTTTACTTCTTTCCCCAGTATTGTAATAACATAGAAGAGGTGGTGCAAGTTATTGATAGCTCCCTTCTTATATCCATTTTACCTCTAAGTCCACCCATTGCCAATGGCAAATATAAAACAAATTTATATTTCCATAGCTCCTCACTATCAACAAATGACCCATTTGAGATCAAGTGTTCATTGACTGCTTTTTTGGGGGAGAAAGATGTGTCAAAACAAGCTTCTTTTTCTTCTTGTCACTTCCAGACAGCATAATGAAGACTAGAAAAACTCGTATATGACGGGAAACCTGGTGCTTGTTGAGCTGTGAAAAGAGCTGCCATTAGGAACCCAAAAATTTCTGCCAGGTCAGCAAAGTATGAGAAAAGTTCCCATTAAGCAGTTTATAACTATACACCTCTTTTTTCTTCCTTTCCCTCTCTCCTCCCCCTCCAAGCTTTTGATAGCCAGCAATTCACTTTGCTGGCACACACTGTGGCCTTTCTCAGAGTGTAATTCACAATGTTTATAACTGTCATTTCAGTCTCTGTACTTTGTATTTTTTCATCTCATAGCCTTTTTCTTTTTCAGGTTCTTGTCATCCTGGAAAAACACTAGTGTTTATAACCTCTCTGGCTGCACTGACTGGCTGTGTCACCAGAGGTTTTTGTAGCATCCTTAATGACCTGTTAGGAAGAATCTTGTAAACATTCTGTCATAGTAAGTGTTGGGCTAAAAATCTGTTACCTTAACTTGTATCCTCAAAATATTGGCATATTAAGTGCTTGGCAATTGGCTGATGTGATGGGCTCAATACAGTAAATTCTTCAGATACTCTTTTTTCTTAGTAGCATTCCTTTTTGCCAGAAAATGGCCGTTCTAATCAAATAATGGGTGTGTTATAGGCTGTGAATTCTTGGGACCTTCTGTGCTAAATATTTATAACTAAAAACTTTCTCCAAAAATGGCAATATGCATCTAGAATAAAAAGCAAAATACTTTTTGTGAAGTTTTGAGAAATTCTGAGCAATAAATGAGAAATATAGGAAATTCCAAGTATTATGATTTTATATATATTGCCATGGGAGAATGTAGAAAACTCCCAACTCTGCTCTGTTATTCCAACAATAAGAAGTGTCTGAGGCATCCAGAAAGCTTAGCAGAAAATTGCATTTTCTAGTACTAGTAGATTCTGTGTAATCAGTGCTGCTAGTCTTGCAGTAGTTAAACTTCTCAAATCCTTTAAAATAGTTATGTGACTTTTCGTAGTACACTTTATAGGTGAGAACTAGGTATTGTTTAACTCAAAAAAGGCACCAAAAATTAAGATGGTATATTTACAGTTTGTTTCAATTTCTGTTTCTGTCTCAGTTTTTAACTGCTGTCTTAGAAATCTGCAAGAACATTCAAATTGAAGTGTGATACTGGAAAAACATGAACCTTTAGCTATAGTGTCTCTAAGGTGCCACAATCTAGATATTAAAATCTATCTTAGATAATATCCATATGTATATAAATAGATATATTCATATCAATAAAGACACCGCAAATATATGGTGAGGCTTATACATTATGAAACAGTACTGATTTTGACTTATGCATTATGTTATAAAAATTTAGACTTATATCAAGAAAGTAGATTAAAATTAACCTCTTGTCCCAAGGAGGTACTAGGGTGCCTGTCAGTAATGGCTTCAATGCACATAAAGTTGTGAAGAGTAAGAAAACCTCAGCTATTATTTTGGCAGAAAATTGTGAGGCAAATCAAAGAAATTAAATATTTCTCTTCACTATACAGATTTATATCTCCCTTGGATTTGGAAGTCAGGAAGACAAGTATGTGTTCTGGCAAATGTTTCTTTTTTCCTTGGAATGAGGCAAAGGAATTGCTGCAAACTGATCATCAATTCACTGCTGCCAGGAGTGCATACTGGGTGAAATGGAGAAGTCCTTTGAGAAAAGGCTGAGATTTGTTTGAGTGAAATTGTAAGTGCATGAGTATTAGTGACACTGGAAAACTTAGTCATCTGGAAATCAGGAAATGAGTATCACCACTTTATTCAATCCTTTTCTCCATGCTTAGAGATATAAAGGCATATTGCTCCATTTTGCAGGGATCAAACAATGCTTATGAACGATAGCATCACAGCCATGGTGTTCATGTCAAACAAGCACATACTGAAATACTTGAATACTAGGAAAAGCAGAAAAACACAGTGAATATTGGAATCCATCCTAGATAGTGTTAAATAATACCAGCCAAAAACTCTTAGATTTATTCCAGGAACCACTTCATGCTTATCAGCAAAAATGCAGAAAGCCTATCACAGTGGTCAGATGAATGAAGTACTAATGGGACAAAGCAATCTGAAATAATTAAATTTTTTAGATAATGCACAAAACATAGTTGAATGGATAATACTGTAACAGTATCCCTTGGTCCCCTTCAGTTCTGTATTCATACACATAAAGAAAACAACATCACCCTCCCCACACTTTCAAAGATGATCAGAGTCCAGAAATTGCCTCAACCATGTTTATTCCTCTCTTTCATCTCGCTGGAACTGATCGAGGTTTTCATTTCCTTCACGAAGGGTGTGCACAAAATTATTTTTTATTGGATAACACATTTTCTTTTAAAAACTTGCTAAAAATAAAACCTTAAAAAACAAGAGCTCAGATTCTAATTGCTAAAATCAAAATACTTATTCAGAATTTTAGAATATATTTAATGTGTGGGGAAAAAAGTTGCCATGCCTGTGTTTACAGAAATATATAAAGATTGGTTTTGGAGGGGAAAAAAAAACCCAAAACAAACCAACACCAAAACAACCCTACACTACAAGAGAAGGATATATTTGAGTCCTATTGCTTTGATTTTCAGATATTTTTATTCAGTTATAGTATGGGCATAAATATGATCTGGATAGACAAAATACCTAACCTGATCATTTGTATACGGCTGCTTTTTGTGCTGTCAGTGATAGAATCAATCCTCTGGCTGGAACAGAAGGTCATCTATACCTCAGCATCAGTAGGAGGATCAGCTGATAGTAGAACTGGTATTGATATTTTTGAATTTGAGATATGAAACCAGAAAGATATTTTGTAATAAAAATGGTATAAACATGAATCAATCAAAAAAGAGAGTAGTTTTGTGCTGACTTAGTTTGGGAAAGTTCTGAAATTAAGACTCTGTTAGTAGTAAAAGTCCAGTAATACACCCAGGCTGGTTAAAGGACAGACAAAAATGTTTTTAGGGGAAGTAGGATTCAAGTGCTTTCACTTCAGCTGTAAATTATGATTTTATTTTCCAGATTAATCATCTTAACTATTCTAAAATCAGTGAAAATTCTTGCATTGGTTAGCTATAGATGAGTAGTTCAGATTACTAGTATAAGATTTCTGATATCTTAATATCTGAGATATGACACTGACCTAAAGCCTACTTCTCCTCTCTCTCTCCTTTATTTTTTAATTTTGAAAATCACCAAATTATTGAATAATTTAGGCTGAAAGAATTCTCTGGAGGCAACATGGTCCAGCCCTTTTATCGAAGCAGGGCTGCATTTCCTGCTACTCATCACCATCCTCACTTCTTTACTTGAAGCAGTGAGATTGATATCCATGGTGGGTGTCTCCAGAGGGGTCATTTGGTGTATTTCCTTTAAATTCATTTCCAGCTAAAGTTTCAAAGTTCCACACCTGCCTCATTCAGTAAAAGCTGCTTCCAGGTACAAAAGAATCAACACAAACCAAACTTCACCTCTACCAGCTTAATGCAATATCTTTTTCACCAGAACTCTTCCTGATCTGTGTTAAAGTTATCACTGGACATGAGAACTGCAAATAAGACATAAGATTTCTTTTTCTTCCTAAACTGAGATTTTGACTGGCTACCGGAGAATGAATATATGGCATACAAAATTTCAAAACATATATGCACACATATTTCTAATGCATTTATTTGAATATAGAAATTTATGGGTTACTTAAGACTTTTCAAAGTATGACTGAAACAACAGTCTGGCTTTTTTAACATGCAGTATCATTGTCAGGCAAGTCAAAGTGAAAGGAAAGAAAATGTATGTAATATGTGATTATGTTTCCCATTTATATTTATTCCACATGAGAGGGATAGAGGAAGACACAGTAGATATTTTAAACCCATCAGATAACCTCAGTCATTCTGATGCTCTGGAATGCTTTTTATGACATTCCTTCAAATCATCAGGCAGATAAAGGAGGAGATAGTCTTTCATTGCTTAATAAAGGTTTTAAAGACGGAGGAAGATTGGTTTGGTTTTGAGGGGATAAAGAAAGACTGGTGAAATGAAATTAAAGGAAAAAGAACACAGTTCATTAGTGTCACTATAAACCTGTTCCACTAAGTTCAAAGAAAGGCTTTAACACCTTCTATTGAATAAGGATTTAGCTCTATTTTTCCTTAGTGATTGAAAATAAGTAACTTGAGAGAACAATGAAAGTTGCTTGCTTCTTTTGTTGTTATTCTATCCCCATTAAATTATTCCTAATAGCATTTTAAAACAACTGAAAGCTGCAACAACTTATACAGAGCTTTAGTCTGGAAATATGTGATGATACAACATCCAAGAAGCGTAATATGATGTATTTATATTCCATTTTTTTCCCTGACTATTCATTACTGCTGACACCCTTTAAACACATTCAGTGAACATGACGAAAAGTAATTAACATGGATCTGTATGTGAGTTCTCCTAATTTCAGCAAAATAGTACATTTTGTTTGGAAGACTGACATCAAAGATCTTATTCATAAAACCTCAGCTTCTTAAGAGTGTCTCTTTGCACTGCACTCACCCGGGTTCATTACAACATCTTTTCCCCTCCAAGATTCTTTAACTTTTTTCTAATCATCTCCCAATCAATCTTTCTCCTCTTGTTGCACATTGAAGCCTTAGCCCCTAAAAGCCATGATCTTTAACTCTGGCTCTGGTAAGTTATTGAATCATTCTCTTTTCTGAAGGGCTTCCTTCCCTTCTGAATTGCTGCTGAATGTCCCTTCCTCTTCTCTTAGCACTTTCTTTTTCTAATAGTCTGTGCACCATGGTCCCTCTACAAATTGAAATTCAATTCTCTGTGTCCCTCACCTTCTTCCATGAACAGAAGCCCTCTGCTTCTGTTTACTGAAAGTTTTGATATTTGTCTCTTTCTGGAGGTGATGCCCTCCCTCAGTTTTCTTGTCTCAATCTCTTCTGATTAATCCTATTATAAAGCCTATTAATATAGATATAGATCTAATTCTATATATGTATATAAAATTATGCATATATATGAATTTACATGTATACTTATAAAATAAAAACACATTGGAAACATATTTTCTTATCTTTATTCTATTTACAGGCTAGACAGTAAAGAGAATAAAGGATTAGGGTCATTTAATCTGAAATTAAATATAATTAAACTAATTAAAAGAAGAAATAAGTCTGAATTTTGCAATCATAAAGTACATGAATTACCATCTAAAACAAATTTTAGGTTATAACTGCTAACTGACTCATAAAATAGGCAGAACACTTAAGGTCTTAGGACTGTCTCTTCTAGAATGTGGTGTGGGGCAGTCCCCATTTATTTAATTGTTCTAAAGGTAGGACAAGAGGATAAAGGACAGAGGAAAGGGCAGGCAGATTACATAAAGCTAGAGAAATATGAAAAGGTTAACCTGAGCCAAGTCTCTCATGAGACTAAAAGGAAGTTCTAAAAGATGATGTCTTCTAGAAATCTGAAGAAAGTAACAGGATACGTACGGTGAAATTGTTTAACTTAAGCTTTGATTACATGAAAAAGTAGCACAAATATAAAACTAAAAAAAAAAAAACTCTAAGGGATCTCTTTATCCAAGGAAATACTAAGACACATACTGAATAAGTATGGTTGTACTGAGATTTTCATATCAGAAAATACACCTTATTAAATTACTCAAGATCTCATTTCCATTTAGGAGTGTCTACCATGATTCCTTCTTCTCTTAAAAACAAACACACTTTTTGATTCATTGGCAAATTAATTTTTTTTTAGCATAAACTGACATAATCTGAATTATTCTGGGAGAAATGAACAATTATTCCAAATGGTGTGAGAAATACTTTTTATTTCTCCAAATATATTACTCAAACTCATATGAACAAGTAATTTTATGGAATGAAAAACAAAAGCAAAGATATCAGTGTGATATATCTTTCAATTCCTAGACTGTAAGTCAAAAATTATGGCTGTTCATCATGATATGGACAGATGAATAAAACATAATTCTTATATAATGGTGGTACTGTAATTTGTTCTGAATTTCAGTATCCTTTTCATCCTTGTCAGACCTCTAATGAGAGGAAATCAAGACACAGAAAACATATAATGCATATACAGGACAAGTTTCTGAACATGTTTTGGGATAAAATACTATAGATAACGCTGGTCTGGTCCTTCTATTAGGAATACCAGCACTATCTTCCTCTTTTTTTTTTTTTTTTTCCCCAATGAACATAACATTCTGGTTAGTCTGTGGATGAACTTGTTCTCAAATGTGCCTGTGGAGTATGCAAAAACAGAATAACTTTGAACTGGTGAAAAAAAGGAGATCCAAATGTAGCAGGTAAACCAAGAAAACTAAATCCCATCTATCAATTTTTATAACATTTTTAGATGCATATCCACCTATTAATCTATTTTTCCATTTCATTTTGGATCTATAGTATTTCTGCTCCAAATATCTTCTCTCTTCCTGAAACCAGTTGTATATAAACCCATCTTTGCATATGAAGTGTGGCTTACCCAATGCATCAAAACAAAGAAATGTAGCTTTGCATGGCTTGTAAAACATATGAAAATGATTCCCTCCACCTGCAAAGAGATTACGCAGAGCAGTCATATTCTGACTTGTAGAGATAAGTGTAGTTAATCAACACACACACAAGAGACATGGAGCTTGTTGTTGTGTGAGCACGTCAGATATATAGAAAATTTCTGTGCTTGTAAAGAAATTTGCACTGATAATTTGTGTAACTTGAAACTGAAAATGAAGGAATTGTTTGAATTTATATACCCCGACTTTGAAAATTACATGTTCACCTTAAAATAGATTCCTGAGTAATAGTGCAATGGTACCACTAAATCTCCTTAAACTCTTGAAAGCATTGTTCTGATTCCAGAGGCCACACACTGCTAAATGACTGACTTCACCAGCAATGGAGAGTTCTCTAAATTCAGGATTTATATTAAAGTAAGAAGAAATTACTTTTTGTATTCCTACTGAGAAAAGTATATACTTTTTGGTCTGTGTATATGCAGAAAGACAGAAACCTTTCTATTTTCTTATTCCTTTATGAAAAAAACCTACTTTTTTAGTTCCACTTATACAATGTCTTTCAAAAGAGGGGTTTATTTATGACTGGTCCATTAGCATATTATTTTTAGAACATGTAAACAACTGCATTAATTTCCATTTCTTCTTAAAGGAAGAATGAATTGAGAAGTCAGATTTAAAGAATTTTTACTTCCATTCATGGGAATAGCTTATTAGCTTTACAAATTAATTTCCAAGACCAACATTATTAGCTGGGACCCCAAAAAATAGGCTGAACTCCGTTGACTTAACACTACAAAACAGAAGGGTCCCTCACATCACTGTTAGGACTGGATTTCTCTGCTTCCATCTTGCCTAGAGCATGGATTACTTAGAGCACAGTGTTTTAGGGGTATACACTTTTTTCCAGAATTCTCCTTTTGATGTTATTGGTAATCCATACCCAAGATCAACCTACTTGGAAGCACCCCAAACTCTCAATATATCTCTCAATATAAGACAGCTTATGCTGTCTTACTCACACTGCACTCTTGCAGAACTTTCCTTTAAAAATTTTTGTGGCAAAAAGTGCATGTATAATAATCTGATTTTTTTTTCCTTGCATTAATTGAAATTATTTATTGAGGTAAGCAGGTAAACATGTACAATTTAAAAAATGTTATGAAGGATGTTGGTTACTGAAATGCAAAATTCAGACTTAAAAATTTCCTAGCGATATAAAAAAAAAAATGTATGTATTAACTGGATTATGACTGCTGCCTGAACTTTGTCACCAAAAAACAGTGGGGCGCCCCCAATCAAGAGGGATATCATGGAGTCCTTGGACTTCTGAGACACTGATATGACTGTCTAGAAAATAAAATACTTGTAGTTTAAAAATGGAAAAAAAAAAAGAAAAAAAGGCAGACACAGGAAATGCAAATGGGTTTTGTTTGCAAAATGGACCTCCATTCAGAATGCTTGCAAATACCTAAGTTTAATATTACCACAGCAGCATATATATATCTGCCCACAGAAGTCAACTTTTGAGCAACTGACTCAAGATTACCAGTCGTTCAAATGAAATGTCAAAAAAAGTTTGTGCATTTGTCAGTGGTATAAATTAAAGACTGAGGGTGAGAAGTTGAGTCCACATTTGCACAGCACTGGTGACGCTGGTAATGGGGTGCTGAATGTAGCTCTGTTGCCTAAACTGGGAAAGTGGGATGAGAAAGAAAGAACTACAGATTTAGCACAATTGGTAGAAAAAAATACTTTATAGATAACTCAATAAGAGAAACACAGAATGGGTAATGTTGGAAGGGACCACAGCGAGCCTTCTGGTCTGTGCTTCCTGTTCAAGCAGGAACTGGATTGTCCACAGGGCACCGGATTGTGTCCAGATGGTTCTTGAATATTTCCAGTGAGGGAGACTCCACAATCTCTCTGGGAAATCTGTTCCAGGGCTCAGTCACCTGAACAGTACAGAAGCTCTTCCTCCTATTCAGGTGGAACTTCCGGTGCATCAGTTTCTGCCCATTGCATCTTGTGCTATTGCTTGGCACCACTGAGAAGAGTCTGGATCCATTCTCTTGGCACTGAACTTCAGATACCTACAGACATTGATGAGGTCCTGTCTCAGTCATCTCTTCTTGAGGCTGAGCAGGCCCAGTTCCCTCAGCCTTTCTTTATGAGAGATGTTTCAGACTCCTCATCATCTTTGTAGCCCTCCACTGGACCTGCTCCAGGAGCTCCACGTCTCTCTTGTACTCAGAAGCTCAGAACTGGGCACAGCACTCCAGATGTGGCCTCACCAGGGCTAAGTGGAGTGGAAGGATCACCTCCCTCAACCTGCTGGCATTGCACTTCCTAATGCACCCCAGGACACCATTGGCCTTCTTGGCCACAGGGACACACTGCTGGCTCATGGGCAGCTTACAGTCCACCAGGCCTCCCAGATCCTTCTCCACAGAGCTGCTTTCCAGCAGGTTGGCCCCCAGCCTCTGCTGGGGACTGGGGTTATTCCTCCCAAGGTACAGGACCCTGCTTTTGCCTTTGTTGAACTTCAGGCTGTTCTTCTCTGTCCATCTCTTCAATCTGCATTTGGCTTTTCTGAAGAGAGCTGAATTAAGAATATGCAAGGGCTTTTATGGTGGTTGTGCATACTGGATGCAAGATCAATCTTTAACTTAATGCAGAAAGGCACCACAGAAACAATTGCTAGGAAGCTGAAGAAAAGCAACAGCAGTTTGTTTCTGCATTTTGAAGCAATTATTTATTATTTTGTTTTAGTGGTATCTAGGAATCCTAGCCATAACATAGAACAAAAAGAGTTTGGTTTTGTTTTTCTTTTTTGTTAAAAGATGTTCGAGTAATAGCATTAGGCAAATGATGACAACTAAATGTAGGCAACTTTGTAAAGCATAATAGCTGGCAAATTGTGAAAAGCTGTCTTAGATTATATGTGATAAAAGTCACATGGATGTCAGGTTTAAAATGATCTGAACCTAATTTTAAGATTGTGCAAGACCCACAATTTAGTTCACACAATGCAAAAAAAAAAAAAAAGAAAAAGGAAGTGTAAATGATAGTACTTTAGAAAGGAAACCAGAGTTCCTTGGGTTTGCCTCAGAAAATCAAAGAATTTCTCCCAGCATGTGCTTTACCAAACAGCAGTTACACTTTTGCTTTGAAGGGTTTATTATAAAACATCTAAATCCAGTGAGCATCCATTTTCTTCCCTTGCTCTCTTATTTTTCTCCCAAATCCCAGTTTAAAGAATCAGCTCTCCCTGAATGGTTGAGGTGAGCAGTTTATAGGTTTCTCTTAGCAGTTGTGAGGTGGTAAGAGAAGGCAAATACCACTAAGTTCAGTCATCTCCATATCTGAGCTCTGACTATGAGTGTATGTTAAATGTATAAATGAACAGGGGAAAAGAGTGTTCTAGCCTTGCATGCTTACTTTTTTTCTTTATGAGCCAGCATTGCTCAGATACTTTTCATAAGTGATATTTTTACTAAAGAAAATTGCAAAGTCTTCAGAGTTCAAAATAGAAATGATTTTTGCAAACTCACACACAAGCACATATATATTTATAAATGTATATTTAAAAAACATCAGGAACAATTTAGTGATGAAAGATGAGAGGAAAATTCTAAGGAGTCAAAAATACGACTATCAGAAATTATCAGGAAGTTTTATGAGAACAATTTGCAGAACTGTAACTAGTGTTGGGTCAGGAACTAAAACATGAAAATACATGTTCTAAAAGGTGAGAGGATCACACCACTGTAATAGAAGTCTGAATAACTACAGAAGTGAAGTAGATTTAAACTGACTGCTAAATAAAATTATCTCCATAACAAGCATAAGGAATCTGTGAACCCCAACCTGAGATGAAAATTTCATTTTAGCAAGTAAATTACAGGTACTGTATAAAAAGACCAGTCCCTTCAGAAAATCTACAACCTAAGGTTTCAGCAAGATCTATAAACTGAAAATGAATGTGTCATATGATAGTATATGATCAGAAAGCTTGGGTCAGGGTCAGGTTTGGTTGATTTTTATTAATGGTTTGAATAGACTTCATGGTCACACCTGGAGTCTGGAGTAACCAAGGATAATGGTAACAAATGAACGAAACTTAATTTTATTATTAAATATTTCTGTGTAGGTCACTGCTCTTGGTGATTCTATGGTACTATTTTTATAGTGACAATTGTGCTGATATCTCAGACTTTTTGTCTGAGGTATCGCAGATGTAATTTAATTAGTTTTCCTTTAATGCATATAGTTAAGATAGATCCAAGTTAAAAGCAATAACCTATGATTTAAAATTCAATAGTACCATAAGATGAGCTTCTGTTTTCAATGATTTGACCAAATATCCACTCATTTTCTATATCTTATTGTAATAGTCAGTCAGTCTGAATTAAAGTTATTGTATGTTTGAATTTTTTCTTTTGTCATGCTTTACAATAGACATTCTTATATTTTATTATCTCCATCACTTAAGGTATTTTTTTAAATAAAGCAATTCAACTTTATGTGACAGAAATGAAAAACATTTTTCAAATAGACTGTAATGAAATATCAGACCTAATAAGAAGCATGACCTCAGCTGAGGATTCTGATTGGTATTTTAAAGTATCTGACATATTTTAGAGATGTTACTGTCTTCAACCTCTGTATTTCCATGTATTTCCATAAGAACTATTAAGTACTGTTTTGATTGTGATACTCTCTATTTTAAAGTTAGCTTCATCATAAATGTTTGGACTACTAAAATATCTCTGTAGAGAAAACCAGACCAAATCCTCGGTCTAGGACAGTGAGAGATGGTCTGTGAATGCTAAATTAAGTGGTCATTCTTATTTCTATCTGATTTCTAACCCACCTCTGCATAAAGCTAAAGTAAAAATGATCCAATTGTAAGAGGTGCTAATCTATTTTCAGGTTTAACTAGGGCAAAAGCAGGAGTCCAACATATTGTTCAATAACATAAAATGTCAACCTATTGAAAGATATAGCTCTCAGCCAAGAGAATGATTGTTCATCATGATTAAGCAGCACAATCAGACTGAATATCTTGTTCATCAGAGATTTCTGCAAAAGTGATGTTACACGCTTAGACCTGAGGCTCAATTTACCATCAAAACTTTCTTGGGGCTGCAACAAGAGCTCAGGCTGAATTTTTCCTCCATATTCAACTCTAAAAGAAGCTTGAGGCAATCCCAAGATTGCCTGTTATTTAGCATGAAGGTTGGTGAAAATGGGACATATTGGGTAAGAAGGAAGTTATGAATGACTGAAGCCCCAGCAACCTTTCGCTGGTGCTGCTGCCAGTGCCCAGTGGATTTACTGTAAGGACATATACCAGATCTACTGAAAGCAATCCAGTTTTTGCTGAAGCCAGGTGAGAATTAACTGTCCCTCAGTCTCAAAAGGAACCTGTTCCCTGCCCAGGGTGTTGTTGCTAGCAGCTTTAATGGCATTCTAGCTACATCAACTGCAAATGTAATCTGTACATGCTGACATTTGGCTAGGGCATACCTTCTCTTTCCATTTGTGGATATTGCAGTATGCCAACATGGGGTGAAGGATTATTTCCACTTTCTAAGTGCTCATCAGTCAGAGAAAAAAAGAAAAAATAATTTTCTTTTTCCTAAAAATTTTCATCCAGTGGCTTCTACATCTTCATGAATGGATAGGCATGACCTACACACGGAAATAGTAGCAGTGTCAGAACTAAGAAAGAAAACTGAAAAGTAAATTCACTGGTTGAAATGCAAAAAATTAGCATGCATTAATTTAAAAGTGCTAACATCATCCCATGTATGGTTCAGAGATGGCTCTGAACCATACATGAAGTTATTTCCAGAGATGGAAATAACTTCATACCGGGACGACTAAATTTGTATGGTCTTCTCCAGTGAGGACTGAGTGCTTTAAGCATCATCTTGTTACTAAGTAAAACTTTTTCTTCAGGTAATACCACACAATGGGAATGTAAAATTGCCACTAGTGAGATCATGTGAAGATCAACAGGTTCTAATGTTCCTTTGAATAATCTGGAATATTCCTGATGCAACACAGTACAAAGAGAGATTGGAAGATAAACAGCTGTGTAGATACCATACAAGCCATGCAAAAACAGATCTTCATATTTGAAAATCAGTCTATGGACAGCTTAAATTCCCAGCTAACAAATGCAGGATCAGAGGGGACTGAATGGAAAACTGGAAATAAACTGCAAGGCATAAACGCTGAAGAAGAGCCTGGAAAATTCATAGATATTGTGGAGTTGAGGAAAGGCATTAAGAGATCATGCATGGGGATATAGAGGGAGAGTGGGTTTTCAGAATGGATTTCAGAAAAAAAACCAAACCGAACAAACAAACAAAAAAACCCACAAATAAGAAAGGAAGAAATAATAGCTTGTTTTGGTTTGTTTTTTATAGCTGTTTTAATGAGCTACAAACATGAGAATCAGTTGTAACCAATTGAAGCTGTTCTGTGATATTATGCTATGCACACACAGTGCTAGAGGCAATGTAGCTCCAGTGTGAGCAAACTCTATATGCTGCTGGAATGTTCAGACAGTGCCTATGGAGAATCACAAAACATCTATACCTTTCTCCTGCACTCACTAATTCCCCACTTAATGACATGTAGAACTAGGAGTAATGGAGGTTTTAGGGTGTTTTTACTGTAGGAAAAAAGTATGAAAAAGTAACAGATATAATTTTTGCTTTGTTATTGTTTACAACATTTTGTAGCTTGCATTCTTTTACATACATTTGTATTTTCAATAGTAAAATTAATGTAGCTTAATCAATGCATTCTTTCATGCAAGAAAAGATTTCTTTACAAAACATTGCAAAATTTTCTTTTAAAATATTTTTATAGTCAAATTAAGTGGGAGGAATTACAAAAATATTTAAATCAAGAAAAAACTGTATGTCTTATCAGTTTATTTACATTTCCTCATGTGTATTTGAGTTAATTGATTATTTCTTTCTCCAGATGCCGTAATCATTGCCATGAGAGGTTTTGAGTCTCGTGTCTTTTTTTTTTTCAGAAATACCATGAATTATCTCTTTTTTTTTTCAAAGATAATAAAAGCTTAAATATTGTTTTCATTGTTGTTTACCCCGTTGATATGTAATAGTGACAAATCAATCATTGCAAAATACTTAACAAAATGCAAGAAAAAATTTTCTTAGGCAAAATAGGCACTCACTGATAACAATAGGCAATAACATATACAATTAAACATGTGAAATAAACTTCTTGAACCTGCAAGCCAGAAAAAATTAAGTTCTGAAGACGCCAATTTAGCTAATAATTCAAATAGCAAGGTTGGATAAGGGAGGAATTAGTAATGGTTGCCCACCCCCTCTGCTTCCTCTGCTATTATCACAGCTGGGTGTTCCAGTCAGTGAATGATGTGACATCTACATAAAAGCTGCCTTGTAGTCTTTTACCACTGGTTACTAAAGCAAAGAGCACAGTGAAGGTATATCTCATCTGGCCCCTGACTCCCTGCAGGTAATTTGCTTTTGCCCTCTGACAGGGTTCAATCCTTTAATAATACAGGCAAACATTGGGTGAACACCTCAAGTAGTGCAGAGACAGGAAGAATTACTCTAAATTTAAAAGCCACTCTGACACTAATGGCTGATTCAACAGTGCAGAAGGACACGCCCTTCCTCTTTCTAATCATGCCTGAACGACTTGGCTTCATTGCTTTATTCATTCACTTACCTAGACATTTCCAGCCTCTCTTATTTTGTTCTGTTTCTGTGCAATTTCTGGCCCAGGAAATATAGTCAGCAAGAAAATCCTTTCGAGATCCTGGGGTGGGATTTTGTCTCAGCTGAAATCAGTAAGAAAATGATGTGGGCTTCAGTGTAGCTAGAAGCCCACCTTAGTCTTATGTGCATATATGTTTTTGTGCGTGTGTTCAAACCACGGAGATAAAAGAACTACTTTTTAGTCAAAGAATGGTAGGATTTTCCATAGAAATAATGATTTGGTAATTCAGGCTAGAGAAGAGAGGTGGTGGGGAACTAACTCAAACTGTTTAAATGACAGGAATCTGCTAACAGCTGACACCCATTAGAGCATCATTTCTGACACACACAAGCTCATGATTCACTCTTCTCTTTTTATGATGCTCTTTCAGACTGTGCTCTTCTGCACAAAGCTACTGTACTTCAGCTTCTAAGTGCTCTCTGCTACTCTTATGCCACGCCATGGTATTTTCCCACAATGGCTCTTCAGCTGCTTTGTTCCTGAGGTGACTGTTCAGGAGGGTGCAGTATAATTTTCAATCTGGTGTCAGGGAATGTGTGTATAACTATATGTGCATCCACTTAATTACAGTACCCACATGTCATGCAATTCCAACAGTGCTGGAAACTTTCTATGCTGATGGGTTAAAACTGAGATGTATGTGCCTGTTTAATGCCATGGTCTCATTGTTATAGCTACTTAGTCTGTGTCTTGGAGGTGGAGAAAGCTGACTGGATGTGAAATTTAAAAAAAATAAAGGCATAACAGAAGATATTAAAAAAGAAAGCAGGAAATCCAGGTGCAAAAGTTGTACTTGGCACTTATTTTCAAGATTAGTGCCACCTTGCCTGTTTTGTTTCTTAAGTAGAAGAACTTAATTTTTCTTTCTCTCCAGAAACCTCCCAAAATCCCCAAACAAACACCCACCCCCTCCCAAAAAA